>OZ024695.1:20174188-20774188 GCA_964016905.1 Perithous albicinctus | reverse complement strand
AATTTGACACGCTGCGGAATTTTTTGGTGAAAGCCTAGAAACAGATTTTGTATTCTCAGTTGTTTTAGGTGATTATTTGTATTTTTTTTTTTTTTAATGGACAATAAAGATTGGTTGTAATCACTGATTTGCAGTTTGAGCTACCAAAATATCCTGCAAATGTGTGTGCATGGTAAAATTTGAGATAAATATGAGGTTGGACGATCTGACTAATCGAAACTTTTTAAGATTTTCGATTAGACAAATGTGACTATTAAAATGGTTTGGCTCTTTTATAGTCGCAGTCAAAGCAGGATAGAATTTAATATTGTTGCAATAAAAAAATGCGAAGCTTTGAGAAATGATTTTAAAAAAGGAATAATTACAAAGACCAGCGATATTACATGAATTGTGGTCACAGGTACTTTTAAGGAATTTCAACATTGTTGAGAGCAAAAGTTGTGCGTTGTTAGAAAGTACTGTCAATGTATACTTGTATATTTATTGAACTGGGACGAACGCCCGCGCTACGCGTGGGTTTCACACTTATTTTTCTTTTATATTATTGTTTTGCTATTTTTTTATTACATAATCTCTGCTACATAATTCGTACGGTCTGAGATGTATTGTATACAAAAAAATGTCAAACAGCTGCTCGTCGTAAAATTACTATTTTTCTAATATCTTCCATTTATTTTTGTTGAAATAAGCCTGAAAAAAAAATCGAAGAAATCGTCAACCCACTTCGGCTCGGTTACCAGAAATTGTTATTTTCCAAAAAGGATTTTTCAGATTTTTAAAATATTTTTATCAGATCGTGGATAATTAAAAACGTGTAACTAACGTTTTTTTTTTTAATGAGTGCGTCAATCATATAAAAAATTGCGGATTTTAGAGTTACGTCAGTCATGTCAAAGTTTGCTGACCAAATTGGAAGGGTCGAGGGATGCCCTGTACAGATCATTTTTTTTTTAACCTAATCTTCGTTTCGATAAAACTTTTAAGCTATCAGAATAATAGTTTTCCGATTTTATAAATTCCAATTATTGCTAAAATCCAAAATTTCAATCGCTCTTCACTTCAAAACGTTTTTTTTGTTACTTCAAGAACATTATTTTAGACCTATACGAACAGAATCTCCGAGGAATAACGAAGCACAAATTATATTTATTAATGTGCCACACTAACCACTGTCCCATTTCTTTGTCATTTATTTTTCAAGTTATTCCCTTTGAAACATGCTGTTTACGTTGCAGAATTATGCAAATCAAAAGTGAGATGTTTGCAATGTTAACTCGTATCTACAATCCCATCCCCAGGCAATTCCACGTCTAAAAAAAAAAAAAGGGGTGATCGAATTTCTCACAAATGTCTCAATTACAATTTCTCATGAACGTCTCTATTACGTATTCGCATCTCAATCGTATATGATTATTCATATCAGAAAGATTTTAGATACGCGAGTATCAATTAACCACGTATGTTCAAACGGCTGTTTCTCGTTTTCTCTCTTTTTTTTTTTTTTTTTTTCGTTTGGCCTCAAAGCCCCAAAGACGAATTCCATCAGGTCCGCTCTCTTTAGCAGAGAGGAGCTCCGTCAGGAAATCAGCAACAGCATCAACGGCAAAGAGTAATTTCAGTACCTGTTCGCGATAATATACTGTGGAGAAAGATCGGAGACGCGGGTCGAGAGGAAAACGTCCCACGCTTAAAGCAACGGCGTAGGCACGTCAGCGAGCGATCGAGAGCGCGTGGGTGATTCGCGAAGGATGCTAAAGAGATCCGGGCCTTATACGCGGCGGCGCGTATGACCGCGGCGAGACACCGAGAGAGTACAATCCACACTATATATGTATATACGGGTATATATAGAGAAGTTTGCGGGCCCAGAAGAAATCTCTTCGATTCTTGGGGGAGAAAGGCGCAAATCGTTCGCTCGATCGAATCGAAAGATCGTGATTTTCTCCTCTTGACGCGTTTGCGTTCTCTACTCTGTATTCCAAAAGCGACTTGGCGTGACGAGTCAAAATGAAAGAAAAAAAAAAAAAAAAAAAAAACCTAATCGTACAAACACATAACAGCCGATGAATTCGGAGAAAGGGAATGTGTTAAAATTAACATGTTAGCTTTTCGTCCTGGCATATAATAATAAAAGTCCGTTGTCCTTACGTCTGGCACTTGTTATCGTCGTCATCTCTCCTCGCAGTGCCTTCACCAAGAAATGTTCTGTTGATTTTTTTTACGGTTCGCGAGATGTTTGCGGTATCGTCACTGAGAATACCCGGGCCACATTTTAGTGTATACTTCGGGCTTGGATGGTTGTAACTTTGGTATGGTAGCAATATAACAAGAGAGAGAGAGAGAGTCAGAAAAAAGAGACCATTACTCGGTCTCGTCGTTTTATTACTTCGTGTGAAAAGGGCGAGGAGGTGGGGGAGGAAGAGGGGCTATTAGTATTGCGATTTTTTTTCTCTTGCCAAAAATCGTCAAAGAAATAAAGACGAAGTTGAGAGGTTGATTTTATGCCATCTCTCGAGAACCGCGAAATTTCGTTCGTCGAATTTCTTTGTTCGCACATGTCAATTGCTACGCAGACTAATGAAAGATCGTTAAGCTATTTCTTCCGACTAAAAGAGTCGGTATTTGTAAGAAGAAAAAAAAAAGCACAAAGATCATCTTTATTACAATTAAATACAGCATGTATATGAAATAATAATAAAATTAATACCAATACAAGTACATACTACAAGCAAAGAAAAAAGAATTTTAATTAATTTTCATTTTTTTTTTTCGTTGCTGGTTGTTAATGGTTTGTGATTTTCTTCGTGATTGCTTCCACTTGCTTTTCTTCAATCCTCCCGCTACTAATTTTCAAGGCTGCGTACGCCGAATGACAATAAATTAGTGGCAATTCCCATGCATGAATATATGCAAATGCGACACGTGACGTCAAAAAGCTATTGAGCGCTATCCCAGGCTTGGATTATTAATTCCATCGAATATGAGAGCCCGCGGAGAGTCTTCCTAATCTTTGGAGTAGTCATCAGGTCCTCTGGTTTATTGCCAAGGGGGCGAGTTCAACGACTGCCCGTTCGCGACCATTTCCTTCCGTCCTTTTTACACGCTCCGCGTCAACACACTGCTATCATAATGCGTTTGGCATGCACTTTTTATTCGCGGATAGACCGAGAGAGGTTACTAATTGCCAAGGATCCTTATAATCATCCGATCAACCGCTTGAAGCACACAAACTGAATTAGCCTCGTGTGCTCTAATACAGGAATGCTAATATTTTCACTACTTGCACTCTGATACGACGGATTCGACGGATTTTCTCGTGGATCGTTTGGTGGTCAGAATATGCGAGTGTGTTCGTGGCATTCCATTAGTAATACAGGAAGAAATTCAAACTTTTTGAATTTTAAAAATATTTCTTTGTATTGTCGTCCATCACTGAAACACCTGTGATTTTTATTAGATTTTTATTTTCCGCAGCTTTTTTTATATGAAACGAAAAATGTGCAATTGGCGATTCCATCTATTTTTTTCGGCCCATTTTCAACAAGAAAATTGGAGGAATTTTGGAAAAACTGTAACTTTTACGATGGGCACTAAGAACCTGCACATACACGGTTCCACAGCTAAAGCGTAAAGCGATCGAAGGACTCCGGCAGTCCGATGTACTCGCGAATTCCGAATTCACACCCACACGCCACGATATTTATTCTACGTCCGCATACGCACGTCCATAAAATATGGGACACGAGGCGTGCGTATACATTTCCGCGGGGCTCCTAACAATAGGAACATTTGGCATACCAATGGAAGATACTGCGGGCGCCACACTCAATTCGTATACATCGAGGTGTGCCGTCCAATTTCATCTCAATTTGGCATATCCGATGACATGCTGTTTTACTCATCTCCCCTCCTCTCCGACCCTCCTCTTTCATTCTTTAAATCGGATGATATATAAAATTAAGATAGCCTGAAGTACGTGCATGAGAGACCGGGGTTTGTTAGATCAAGAACTGTCTATGCGAAAATAATATTTTAGAATATTTTAGTCGGATATCTCATGAGGTGTTTTAACAATTTAAAAATGTCATGAATCTTTAGCCGATCATCGAATTTACGTGAAATTGGAACCACTCAATTGATTCTTACAAGAATCAACACCAATCATGCGGTTTGATGTCAATCCATTTGTATAAAAAATGTGAGTCATTAATATTTACGTATTAAAAAGTTGTAGCGTTAAAAGACGCTTTTTCAAAATCGTCATAATGCCAGAAATGTTCAATATATGCCAAAATATCTGAAAAAAATTGCTACAGCCAAGGAGCTAACAAGGAACTCCTAGGCACACCCAACATCTTTTTCTAAACCACCTTTTTCGACGTTTCGAAACCACGAAAACAAATTTTCATGCAAGATGAAGTAAGGCTGAGAAAAGAAACCAATGTAAAAGAGGCTGATACAAGTAACCCCGGTCCGAACTGGCGTGGCCCTCACAACGTGGGGTCAGGGAACTGTTAGAATAATTTGCATGATCCGTTGGTTCGGTATACAAATCGTGTGTCAGTATATATTCCGAATAGTATTTCTTTTCGCCGTACACCTTAAATCGTTTGTAGATCTCGGAGGAGAGGCGTCAAAAGGATAAGGCTTTTATAATATCGCAAAGATCGGAGGGCTTGGGCGCCAGTGCGCGCGGGTAGAGCCTATACACCGCCGGTGTCTCGACAGTCATCATCGTCCGCTGGGAGTATCGCGTTTTTGCTGATCTTTCGGTCTCGCGGTGTGGTAGGTGTTCCCTTGCTCTGGTAGAGAGGATATACACTATATAGACCAAGCCGGTTCACGATCGCCAAGTTCATTCTCGCAGTGGTGGTGGTGGTGGTGGTGGTGGTGGTATTACAACGACGGAATAGAACACGGGGAATGAAGGTGGAAAAAAAAGAAGAAAAAGAAACGCGAAGGTACAAGTGAGAGTAAAGAGAAAAACGCGAAAGGGAGAAAGGATTCTCCGCGCGCGGAGAGCTGTGATGCGCCGGCACCCCCGGGGACTCCCTTTTCCTGTGTGGTCCTGCCGCTCCCGCTCTACTTCTGCTCCTTCTCCCCGATTTTTCTTTTTTCTTTTTTTTTTTTCTGTTTCGTCTTTCTTGTTCCACTCCCTCTCTTCGTTTCAGCCAAGCGGTGTGGGTGTGACCGCAACGAACGCCGTGAACGAGCACTTTTCCACGCTTCTGGGAAGGATTGTAACCTCACTGCGTTGAGTCGGGTGTACCTTTGCTTATTTTGTTACAGATCAAGACTACTCCTGTGCACTATTCTTCGACCTGTCCCCCACAGGCCGCATCATCGCGCGTTCTTCGCGGGTTCGAAGACGAATAGGAAATAAGAAAACGACGGCGAAATGCGACGCCTACATTCAGCTGATTTGTTTTTTTTTTTATTTTTTTTAAGGCTTGGTGTGCAGATATTCCTCTGCTCCACTTTTGCTCTCTTTCCAGTTCCTCGGTTATCTCCTCCTTCGGCCACTTCTTCTTCAATCCCCCCCTTTTTTTTTTTCTTCTTCTCCTCATCTTCTTCTCGCTCTTATGGCAGAGCTTCCTTTTTCGCTATTAGCCGTCGGCGTCGGCGCGCGGTCACAACCGCACTGCATCGAATATTAGCCGTTTCAGAGCGCAACATTGTCCGGGGCTTTGGCGCTTCCACCACTGCGAAATCATCATTTGCACCGGCTATATACTCAAGAGATTGGTGCGCCTGTGAGTCGCACACCGTGTAGCGAGTTAGACTTCCCTCGCATCACCTTCCCAAGCGATTCGCCTTTTTCTTTTTTCTTCCCTTGTTTCATCATCTTTTTTCCTTTCTTTTCTTCACCTCTTCCACTCTGATTTCAGTTTAATTGAGGTCGAAGTAGCCACGATCAGTGGATCAGACTCGGGGCCGCCAATTCAAGTGCAAAACTTTCAAGTCAAGTTCAGCTGAATATCTTCGACGTCGCATCTCCCTCCCTTACCGAGCAATTCACGCAATTTATTCCGCCCCCTTTTGCGCGCTCCTTCTTTTCTTTCTGTCTATCTCGCTTCCACGACTTTCGCGGCGTCTTCGCGCCTGATTCTGTCGATATAGATTCGGGCCGAATGCACTCTCCCTTGTACCTTGCATGCTTTCGCCTTCTCCTTCTCCTCTCGCTCGACTTATATTCGAAAGATATATGAGCGGAATCTGAAGCAGTGCCAATTACGTATATCGGCTGACGTGCAAATCGCTTCCCGCGAATTTTCTCTCTTACCTTCGCTGCAGCTTTGAGCGCTCTTTTGATCGATGATGTATATGCGGACGCTACAATGTTTTACCGAAACGCTTCAATTTTTATCTCTTATATTTCATTGAGATACGTCCGCCGAAAATCTTTCAAGATCCGTGATCAGTATCAAATTTCCGATTATAAAATCCCGACGATTAATTGGGAGGACCGAGTGACTTTTAAAATAGGTGCAACACAGAATATCCTTCATCTGATTATTCACATTTATTTCCAATCCAGTCTTGTCGGGCTTTTCCAAAATTATGCCAAATCCCAAACTACCATATATTCCGTAAATTCACCGAATATTCAAAGTGAAGCTCGAATATTCGAGTTCGTCGAATACATTCGATTCGATTTATTTGACCAATTCCGAGCGATACACTAAGATCTTAAACTAAAAAAAAATTAGCAGAGTGAGCAAAATACATTTGGAAGGATTGAATGAAATATTCACAGGTTATTATTAGCCAAGTTAATACATAATGTCTCATAAGCAAAATTCCTGCAAGAGCATGAGGGTGTCTTATTCAATCGTTGATTGCAAGACGATGGATATACCTGCTGGAAGTTGATAGCTAGATCGGTATACGGTTTTTCTCTCTCTCTCTCTCCTCTCTCATTCAATCTCATCGTGTGTTCAACCTTCGACGGATATTTGCGCAACGGGCGTGGGTCTCTTCGTTGTAATGCGCGCGAGGCCCTGTAACTCGAGTCGCTAGTCTCTCCGCGTGTCTCGACTCACTGCTGACTTTGCGAATCGGCTCTGTCGCTCCTCAGTACAGTAAAGATCCAGTGTATTGTTGTGTGTTTAATGGATAAACCAGCGAGTTGTACGAAGGTAAAAAGGAGACAAAGTAAGATGGAGAGATGAGGAGTATAACTATGATGCTGTTGTGTCTCTTGTGACATCGAGACAGACTGGTTCGTATATGAAGCTCTGCTCTCATGAGCTACCTGGATGGTGGAAGCCTCAGCATGTACATTCTATACTCTACACTGTTACTGCGCTGTATTATATATTATAATAAGCTTCAGAGATGATCGAGGTGTGGATGCAGCCGGGTATATAAACATCGAACGCTCCTCGTGTATTGCTTATTCTGTAAGACAACGTCCTTGCGCCTTCCCACACTAGGCAGAGCGAGGACATCCCCGCAACGATCTCTTGTTGCATATACAATACTTCGAATATACATATACTTTGTATACATAATATAATAAAATACCGAAGTTGCATAGAGAGGGAGACAGAGAGAGAGAGAGAGAGAGAGAGAGAGAGAGCGAAGGTGACCAGTCTTCTCTGCGACGTACGCCTACGCAGAGAGTAAAATTTCGTAATATTTAATGAGAGTTTTATTGATGTATCGTCATGAATTTAATGATAATCGAATAATTAGTCATTAATTTTTTAACGTGAAAAATTGTGGAAGATTCAGTTTCGGAAATTAGGAATTCGAGTAATGACGTTTCAATTAATAATAATTATCAATGCAGTTGAGAATATTTAATCCTTTGAAGCATCAAGCTTTTAAGACAGCTAAAAAAGACAGTAGAAAAAGTGCATTTCTTAAATCGAGTCTCGAAAATATTTTTCGACAAATAGCTAAATCTCCGCTGGTCTTGATACATTTATTTCGAGAATTCAGAGTCAAGAAATGTGCTTCGATATTTTGTCGAGAGGATAAGATGTTTCTTCTGACAGCAATACTGCGATCATTGAAAGCCTATAACAGCCTAGTCTGGTTGAAGCTTATCCGTCAATTGCAAGACCCCACCTAGATTTTTCGATCACTGACAAAAGTGAATAATGCCTCACACCTCTAGTCTATTATTGTTAGAGATCCTGTGTAAATGACACATTCGAGTTAAAATCAGAGGATATGCGACACCGTAAACGCATTTAATCAACAAAGCGACGCACCTTTGGTTTGTTCCTCTTTTCCTTGAATTTTACAAACTCTCTCTCTCTCTCTCTCTCTCTCTCTCTCTCTTTCCATCTCTATCTATAGGTGTGTACACGTGTATTATACAACCTGCCGTAATTCTGGGAGAGAAGTGCGTCGTTATTGCACGTCAGGTTACGTAACGCACCTAGTATATATATATATATATACCAGAGTAAACCAGGTTTGCGTGAGACGACACAGAGTACACCATGCACGATATGACGATACGAGGCTCACGTTCGCATGCGACTTTATAATGCTCCGAGAGATGGTCAATGTACGTGCGTATCGAAGCACCTACACTCACATACAAAGTATTCGGATTGCGCGTGCAGGAACGCTTTTGCCAAGGTAGAAGACGACGTAAGTGTACTTGGAATATGGTATAGCGAAGCACACCGGGCTCGCCCATGAACGGGTGTGGCTGAGTGAAAGAGAGAGAGAGAGAATGATCCAAAGCAGTGTCGTTAATAGAAGAGAATGCAACGGAGATAGAGCATTTACAGCAAACGAGAAGCTGCATATGGGGCATTTCATCTGGTTCCGACCTGGCGGTCTGACACTTGACCCTTTTCCGATTGGGTCCGCAATTTTTTACACGATATAACTCGATAAAACACGAATTTTTTGTTTTATTCTTTTTTTTTTACAGTCTTAATTATCTTCGATTTTTTGAAACAAATTATTGACACACATTTTTGGGAACCCAGCAGAAGTCAGCCGACGAATCCATCTATTTTTTTCGGCCTTTTCTGAATAAACAAAATGAAAAAAAATAAATAAAATAATAACTTTAAGATACGCAGCAGCAATAAAAGTTTTGTATGCATCACGTGATTTTTGAGAAATTTTTCAGATTTAAAAACAAAAATGTACAGTTTTTGCTTAAATAATCTCAAGTTAGGTTTTTTAAAAATCAATTATTATTATTATTTTTTTTGTAGATCGTTTAACGTTCATTATGAAATTAAATATACATACATTGGAAAAATCTGAAAGAAATTCTAAAAAAAGTTACTATTTTTTATAATTTTCTCCATTTTTCTTTTGTTATTGACAAAAAGGTCCGAAAAAATGGGAGTAATTGCCGGCCGATTTCGACTCGATGACCAAAATTTTACATTTACCAACAAATATTATTCACAATTTTTTCAGATTTTTTAAATGTTTCGTTCGATAATTCGTTTTAAAAAATCATAGATAATTAAAAATGTGTAAAATTTGTATATCTTTTTAAAATCAGTGTTTTTTTAGAGTCATGTCAATCATATAAAAAAATTGCGGACCGAAAAAAAAGTTCGTCAGATTCAGTTCGAAACCAGTTGGAATGCCCCATATATACTATATGTACAAGCTATAACGTACCTTCCAAAGGCATGCTCACGTACCGGCAAAATGCTTAAAAATTTTACACGCGTTATACATTACCCACGAACTTATATTCTTGCGAGCGTTAGTACGCTTCGCGCGATTTTCCATCTTTCTCTCTCTCTCTCTCTCTCTTCGCTCTGAAGATATAGATGAGGAATAGAAGAGGAAGTAAAACGCGCGAGCTCGCACGCTTCTTCTTTTTCTACGTTTTCAACTTATAGCTTCTTGGAACGTTATAGGCAAAGGGATTTCTCGTATAGTAATACCTGGAGGCACGTAGGAGCGTCAGCACGAAGCCGAGAGAGAGAGAGAGAGAGCGAGTGCATTAGGAATGTCTGGAAGGGCAATGTAGCTGGTTCGCATTCTCTACTCGAGAAATTATATCGATTACTACTTCTTCTTTTTTTTCTTCAATTTTTTCATTTTTTTTTTTCGGGAAGTCGCGTGCGAGTGAAGAGAGATACTGTAGCTTGTTTGCTGCATCGTGTCTCACATTGAGAAAATAGGTTTGTTGGTTCAACTAAATTCGTCCGACAGGGGCTATGAAATTTGGCTGCACAGGAACAGCAAACCAATTTATTGTCGTAACAAAATTCTTTGGATAGCATCGAAGCTGACAATATTTATGGATTTGCCGGAGAAAAATTATCAGCAAAAATAAACGTTTGTTAAAATATAAAAATCATTTTTCTCCATGTTCATAATATTACAATAACATTCAACTAGATGTATTTTGTATACTATCTAATAGGGGCGAAGAATTAATTATTTTTCACCCACCTGCACGTAAAGTTCGTACTTTGAATCCTGGTGAGAGGGGCGAAAGTAAGTACTTTACTCCCTAGGGAGGAAATCACTCACTTTCCCGCCTCTCATCACGGCGCAAAGCACGAACTCTACGTGCGGATGTGTGAAAAAAACGTATTTGCACCAACGTACAACACATATTCTCGCCAGTAATTTTCAACTTTCCGCCCTTGGTGCACAATATACTATTTTCGCCCTTTACAAACGAAAGCACTATTTCTTGCAGTAGCACTAACATACGCGATTCCAAATCTTTCCATTTTACTTTCTTTTTCTTCATATCAAAGCCCTCTTCTTCTTCTTCGCATCCTGAAGAAAATAACGGAGTTTCGTATAGGCTGCGCGTATATATTACAACAAACCCAGCACAAGTCGCAGTGAATTGTACATAGAATTTCCGTTGAGTGCGCTATGGTAACCATAAAATGATAGGGTCGAAGGTCGCCTCACAGCCCAGGAGTCTCGGCCGCCTCTTCCGGGCTCAAAAGTAAACGGACACCTGTGTGTGTGTGTGTGTGTATTCGCGGGGCTTTGCTCCTGCAATTTCTGCGATACTGATGCAACAAAACAGCGAGACCGTGATGTGTCTTCCTGGTGAGAGATTTCTCTGTGTCTGGTCAGTTTCGACCTCTGCGTTCTCTCGACAGCGAAGCCAAAGTGCGAGAACCCGAGCTCGTCATATCATATACGTATATATAAGGCCTACTGTGTTTTCGCCGTACACGGTAGACGTGTATACTTACGCGATATATACGGACGGCAGCTTTTCGCGTCAAGAGGTGAAAGATCGCGTCTTTGAGCTTGGCTTGAGATGCAAAGAGAGATGGAAAGCACGCCCACTTACATCTTACGGGGAAATGTCACGGTATGATTGATTGGTGGTTTCGCCGGTGTGGTTGCAGCTCTCTCTCTCTCTTTCTTTCTTCTAACAGCGTTATATCTACGTTCTTAACACACACGAGAACGAATAACGAGGAACGAGATAGAAGAACTAGGAATATATATGCTACTGTCGTTCCGGGTGCGACGATCTCCTCAACAAGTACTGACATTAAAATTCATAGCAAAACACATTGAGGTTTAAAAGGTGTTAAATTTTGTCTTGAAAAAAACTTGCAAAGTAAAACTTTGCACATTTGCTTCCTCACATAGAATTCGTTGAGATTATAAAAGTTGTAAAGGATTCGATTTTTCCCAAAGCTATCGTGTACGAGGAAGGTTACTTATCAATTTTGGCTTCCTCATGGCTAAAATCTCGAAATTTTATTCTCTATTGAAACAAAACTTCCTCTCCTACGAGGAAGCAAAAAAAGTGTAGAACACGTTACCAATTAGAGCCACTTCGATTCTCTTCATTGGTCATCTCTTCCTGAGTTACCCTACCGCCTCTGCTCATTCCCAGAGTCAAAGGTTAAGCGCGTCTCGGGATGTGCGCAGTGTGCACGCCTGTACAACTGGAATATATACCCACACATGACATTGTATACGTTGGTATAACATCTACAATACCATGAAGAGCCGGGGCGACGGGTGCTCTCGCGCACGCGACTACACCTCGCGGTGAAGAGAGACCTCGCGGCCTGTTCCAGGGTGAAAGTTTTTACCCCGATGGAGGATGCGCGCCTCTCGTAACAAGGAGAACAGAGATGAACGGAGGAAGAAAAGAGTGAGGAGACGCGGATGTAATACATTCTGTCTCTCGTATATCACGTTACTAATCCTGAAAATTTTGCGTGAAAGTTCATTGGTGAAACGTACTTTAAATTACATGTACGAGTCGCGTTGTAATGGTGCTCGGTGATATCGAAGGAATACAAACGCTTATCATCTGCGTTTGATCGCATAGCCTTTGTGTACATCGCCGAGTGAAGTACGTTTTACGATCCATCAAGGCTTTTCCTCCCTCCGTCTCTCCTCATCAATTTTTCTCGAAGACGCAGAGTCAGGGTCGCATACACTCGCGGTCCATTGTTGATCTCTCGGTCTGTTTGCGTATGTACCATCAGAGAAAATAGTACAAGAGTGGATCAGAGATCCGTAGAAGCAGAATAGAGATCAGTCTCTCATTTTGTTCCACATGTATGTTACGTTCGTATTGTACATGGAGCGATGATATATGGTTTAACGATAGGACAACGCGTACCGATACTCGCGGACACGGAACGAAAAGCGCGAGAAAAAGCATTCCACAAGCTGCGAGACTTCTATTGTGTGGAAATGATCAAGTGGAAAGCCAATCGTCGATGAACGCGACTCGTCATTTCAACATAGAATTCGTGAAATTTTCCCTCGTAGGATTCGGATGACGGATTTAATTAGCGACAAAAGGCAAAAGGTTCCCTCGTGAGAGTGAGGGTTCCATCAAGAATTGAATCCAAACGATTTTCGTTCGATTACTGAATTTCAAATTTCATTTTTTTTTAAATTCATAATGTTCACGAAAACAAAGCTTCTTTTCGGAATCAAAATCTGGAAGACGACATTTTTTTCACCTGCGATACTTTCCCTTTTACATACTATCTGATGAGAAAGTAAAAAAAAAACAAAAACGAATTGACTAAGCTAACAGAGCAAAACGTTCAGCGATCACGAGAGAAGTGCGATCCTCTTGCGGGTAAATAGATCTACATGCGATGCGATAGGCCTCCCCGTGGATCTTCCTTTCGCGATAATCGGCACCACGGTGTTGTACTCTATCACACAGCCATTCTCCGAATGATCATCTCTATTTATTCTACACGAGGATATGATTACACGTGAAGCGACAAGGAGCCACGACGACGGAGAGTCGCGAAGGACTCGAACGTGTCTCGGGTGAACGATTGATCGAGCGTGACGCCTGATTAACTACCCGCGATCTTTCTCCTACGGACATTTGCTTAATTGCGTCGTAACGAGAGAGCGCGGCGGTTCAATCTATAAATATATATATATAGTAAATAAATGAGAGAGCACCGGGCCGCCTAATCATCCTTGTCTCTCGGGGAGGTCTCTCCCCCGGCATGATCGATCAATCTCTCGAATACCTGATGCATGAGCGGACGTGCCCAGTGTGCGGCTCGCGCGCAAGCACACAGCCTAGGTACACAAATTGTTTTGCCAGGGCAGATTTATTCCAGCGGTGTTCACAGCACCCAAGTGGATGATAATCACGCGGGTATTATCTACACGCTGTTATTTTATTAAGTCCACGTGTTTCAATATCTCGGTGTGTGCATTTATTTTAGTGAAACAGAATTCTTGGTCCGGTTGACACGTCGCATCGAAGAATGTCATTGGTTTGTATTGTTTAGTATTTATTATTATTAATATTTATAGATTAATCGATGCAGAGTATGAGTTGTGGTGATAACGTCGGGTCTGCCAAGAGAAAGTTCCCGACACTTGGGTTCAATATACATGCCGAGAGCTCTATCATTAAAAAGGTCTCAACGAGAAAACGCATTGCGAATTTTATTCTCACGCGTCTCTGGCTCCAGAATCGCTCGGCTTAAATAATTGTAAATGTTCTCGCGCGATATTTTTTTTTCTTTTTTTTCTTTTTCGAGCTGTGGGTTCTGTTCCAGTAGATTCTAGTGCAGCACAATACTGATGCACACGTTACTGTGTTCTCACGATTTCACGCAAATGGGATTTTTCGCCATGTGGGTTTAAGGAGAGAAGAAGAAAAACCTCTCTGTTAGTCTCCTACTGTTTTCACTCTCGGGAACACAGACTGCGACTGATATCTTGTGGATCTAAACGACGTTTTAATCGTGCGAGAACAAGACGATATATAGGCTTCGCAACAATTCACTCGGAGATTATCAGGGATACATAGTTGGCGTATTAAATGAAGTAAACTTCTTTTTGAGGGGGCACATGTATTGTGGAATTGAAGAAAAATGCTGGAAGTTCACTGGAGTAGTCAAAAAAATGGAGGTGGTATATTTTTCTTTTTGCCTCATTATCTGAACTGTTTCTCTTCAGGGTTTACATTAACATTTTTCAGATGTGTAATTAAAACCATTGAATCTCATGTCGACTTCAAAAACCGTACTAACTTAAATTGAATCCACGTAAGTTTTTTCCAAATTTAAAAAAAATGAAATGTGATCTCTCTGACATAACAAAATACAAATGCGTCGCCCACAAAAATGTCCTTGGCCTGACTCGCGTATATTGTAAATGTTAATGTTTATTTTCTTCGTTATTTACATACATAAATACGTATGAATGAGTGAAAGAAATGTTGGAAGTTACGCTGTTCTTGTGTAACCCGCGCAATGTACACGTCTGCTACATAACACGTTGTGAGTAAGAGCAGTAAGCCTTCGTGGCCCGGATTCAACACCCCGCGAAGCCGTAAGAGCTTTCTCCATTCGCCAACGCCAATCTTCTTCTTGTATATCATTATGTACTTACAAACCTGACATCGTTTGAGGTCCAAAATATGAAGGTTCGACGGTGGTGGGGATTAAAAAGAAAACTTTTTTTTTTAGACACGTTGTAATATATACTCGACGCCTAATTTTTAATATACACTTTTTCTTGAATTTTACGAAGATTCTTATTTACTTCTTTGACAAATACATTCGACTGTGTGTATATACAACAACGAAAAATACGTTTTGCTTTTTTTTAGATTTATTTTTTCAGATTTTTGTCATTTGTTTTACCGAATAAAATAATTTTTTTATTCCACATCTTTTGAGTAAAAAAAATGTAATAAAAATCTGAAAGAAACCTCTTTTTTTTGGAGCAAATGGAGCGAATTTTTTTTTTGGCACATTTCCGAGCAAAGACAGTGGATACATTTTTTCAGATTTTTGTCATTCGTTTTACCGAATAAAATCATTTTTTTATTCCACATCTTTCGAGTAAAACAATGAAGAATAAAAATTTGAAAAAAATCTCTTTTTTGGAGCAAATGGCCAAACAAAAATTTGGTGGTGTTTGGTGGTGTCCTACAATTACAATAATGCGTATAATAGGTACAGGAGTAGCTCAGCAGGAAGTCACTTTCATAGCGTTTTGGGATAGGGAAATCCTAGATGCAGTACGTCACGTGAGACTCTCCGTCTGGTACGTAAGTGTGGTGTTTGCGTGACCGTTTTGCCGTCTCGTCCTTTGCATAAAGTGTATTACCCGTAAATATAAAGTGTGTTACAGATAACGAGGTAGACTACGGAGAGTCCACCTCACCACGATTTACCTTAGCCGCGATGCTCCTCTTATACACTACCCCTATTTACATAGGGGCATTAATTAAAATATTATAGTGTATAGTTTCGCGTAACGCAAAAGCCTCTCGCGCCCCGTGTGTGATGTCGAAGGTTTGCAGCGTGCGCTCTCGCACTATCGTAGAATCATCAGGCCTAACGAGACGATTAAGGTCCCCTCTGTGGGCGGTTTTTCTCTCGCTCTCTCACTTCTTTTCTCAATTCATCCTCGTCTTTTCCATACAGTGTATATGGGGCGTTCCAAGTCAATTCAACGTGGTCATCGGCCTGACCCTCTCGGATTCAGTTGACGAATTCTTTTTTTTGCATGTTTTCGTCGAAAAAAAGAGGATTCTTTTTTTTCAGATTTTTATGACTTGTTTTATACTTTAAAATAATTTTTTTACCATAAGTTTTGAGATAAAATTAATTTCGACCAGGATTTGAATTTTGAAAATTTTTCCATAAAATCTTGGAATAAAAACAAGTGTTTCCATCGTAGTTTAAGAGTGGATTGAGAATAATTTTCTTTTTTTTTTAATTTCAGAAAAAAAATTTCATATATCGAAACATAAAAATGTCAATAATGGTTTCTTGTAGGAAAAAAAAGGAAAATAAAACACGTCATGTTAAAAAATATCCCATATTTTGAGAGTAAAACGCTGAAAATTCGCTCAATAATTAAAATAAGATTGAAAAAAGTTATTTCAATTAGAACAAAAATTAGGGTAAATTTTTTTTTCTGAAAATAAAAAAAAATGTCTCGGTCTACTATTGATGAAGAGGATCCCTCTTCAGAATATATTCTCACGCCTGGTACATTATATAATCAAAAAAATGATGTTTTTACTATTGCGAAATTGAAAGAGACGATGGAATCACAAAAATATAAACTCTTCGTGATATATAGAAATGGTCGCGTTATTACGATGACACGCAGAGACTCTAAACGAAAACAAGAGTTCAACAACCTTGCTGGGGTTTCGGCACGCGGATGTATCCTTCGTCGGCTCGTCGTTGTAGCGCGTGTGTTCTTTATCTTTTCGTGGGTTCTCTTTTTCTTGCTCCTTTCGGGCGTATGGGCCGATATACCAAGTGTACGGTGTCTCGATCGTCGCTTCCTGGATCTTCAGCCGATGCTCCCGAGGTCATTGGACCAAGGCCGGTCCTACCTGGCTTGGCGAGCCCAACACACTCTCCTTCACTCTCTCGTCCCTTATATGCGGAATCTCATCTGTTATATCGATCGGCAACGTGTGTTACTGAAGCAACTGTCCAAGTGCCATGTATTTATGATTGGATGCATTTTTCAATTCCAGGATATCCCTAAGATCGAAGATACGTTCCTTTTGTTGAGCTTGTGACAATAAATTTTAGTGTAAATTCCTAAAGTTGACGATAACTTGGGTTTGAAAAACTAAGGAGATGAATTTTCAGAAATGATTTTTAAAAATTTTGCAATTTCATGAGGTTTCATGCTACTCTAATTTAATCGTTGCTATAATTTCGCCAGATTTTCCGAAATCGAATGACAATTTAATGCCAGTGATCCATTTCTAGAGTTTTCAATTTCGAAAGCAGTCGCAGTTTGAGCCACGCAACTGAACACAGCAAAGCGCTAAGTCCAATGAATGCAAATCTGCAAACAGCCTTTTCAAAATGCTATAACTTCGACAAATTCTAAAATATGTATACCTTTTTCAAATGATCCAGAGCTTCACTCACACTCAATATGTCCACCAAAAAGCGTCTTCAAAAGTTCTGACACAAATTGGCTCTGCAATATATTCCGAAGATTCATATACTTACATGAAAAACAGCTTGTTTCTATTTTTCCGTCACAACGTCTTTCACCGTCCCTCGCAATTTATTTTTCGTCCTCTCAGCTGCGAATTACAATACCACGACATGAGAATTCCCATCACCGAGCTTTTACAACCAGAAGCATCGGTGATAAGCTCTGGTGCCGGACGCGGACACCGAAGGTTCCAGCTTTCTCTCGCTTCTGCCTCGAGCGCATCTCTTTTCCCCCAGGCGTGTTATACACCAGGCGCTGCGCTTCATCCGCTTCTGCAGAGGGAGACAGCCTCTTAGGCGAGCGTTCGCTGTTGGAGCGCGCGGCGTTGTTGTCGGGTCCAGGCCAAGGTGCAACGCCACCATCATTCTTGTCGACGCCGGGACTCTCTTTCTTTCTCTCTTTCTCTCTTTCTCTCTCTCTCTCTTTCTCTCTCGCAGGTTCTCGCTTCCTACTTGGGCCCTTTGCCGACTCTCGACTAATCCTCTCTCTCTTTCATGTTGCTTCTTCAGTTGCACAGTCGCTCGGTGTACCTGCTGCTTCCCGTCTATCCCTTTACAGTGTGTGTCTTAACAGCACGCGCGCTCTCCGATCCTCTTCAAGTCTGACTCGCGCGCCCCGGACTCCCGATGACTATAAATCACGACGACACCGGGCACTCCTTCGTCATCCCCCGCGCCTACTTTTCCACTATACCATCGGGCGTTCCACACAATATGCTGTATAAGTATTAAAGGATATAATATTCCACTGCACACACTGTATACGTGGTGCACTTACCGAGGCGCAGATCGTTTCTCGTTACAGAAAATGTTAGTGTATATTGTATATGGACACTGACGATCGTTACTCGTTATCGAGACCGTTCTGGCCAAGAGCCGCCCAACCGAAGCTGTTTACTTGCCCTCTTCATGCTGGGTCGCTTGACGGGGAGTCGAATTGCCAGGAAAAAAAAACAACTCACGGATGTATAAGGCATTCTCTGTCAATTTTGACAGTTTTGTAGAGGGAGCTCTGATGTAGAGGGAGCGTTGTCTAGGTCACAATTTTTTTTTAAATGTTGGAAAGTAGAAACATTGCTTCCTCATTAAATTTCATTTTTCACAAAGTCAGCGCTATGAGGAAGTGTGTTTATTCATTTTGGCCTCCTCATAGAGGAAACTTTATTTTTAATATCACCTTACTTTCGTTCACTTTTAATACGAAGCTTCAGATCGCCAGCTAAAAATTTGTTCGAGCTAGAGCGTTTACGGACATTTTTCAAAATTTCAAAAATCTCATTAAAATGAAATTTTTATCAAATTTATAGCAAGTTAAGATTAGCCGGTATTCGGGAGTTGTGGTAATATGAATCATCACGCACTCACACATACATACATCCGGACAATTTTTCTGAACTGCTTATCTCAACGATTCAGACCATTTTGAGTGTTCTGACATGAAAATATATTTAAAGAAATGCAAGACAAAGCTTCCTCTATGAGGAACTAAAATTGTAACATTGTATTTCTCATGTACTCTTTCGTACGTAATTTAAAAATGATTAGACAAAAAAGAGACGGAAATTATCTGAAAAAATGGACAGAAAGTTAGCCAGTACTAAAATCTACTTCATTATTAGAAATATGTAAGAAAATCAGAAAAAGTAGTAGCTGAATTGACATGGAATGCCTCATGTACAAACACACACACGCACACGGAGACGGACTGTTTCAGAGCCTTCTTCATGCTGTTACGAATTGTTTGACGATTGCACACCGGTCGATAGAATTGCAACGGCAAACAACGGCATAATGCTTCCATGCAGTAGCCTTTAATCGTCAGGGTGGGAATTTCAATTTGTCTTTAAACGTTTCGCGTGAAAGGGGGTGGCCAGAAGCAGCATTCAGGCTACGTAGGTACGAGTGCGGCCAGCTCTTTGGAAAAAGTACGAGCGGAAAAGAAAAGAAAAACAAAAAAACGAAAAAAAAAAAAAAAAGAAAAAGGAATGAGTGTGTATGGCTGGCATGCACGCATAGCCATCGTCACGACCTGAGAGAGCTCCGATGCACGCGTGCAGTTGTGTGTAAAACAACGAGGCTCTCCTGCCTTTCGTGTCTGTAATGAACGCCCGGCCGAGCTCGAAACCTTCTCGCATTGCTCGCGTGTATTAACGCGCGTAATTCTATTCTCGTTACATAATTAGCGTCGCGATGGGAGGGAGAAAGAGGGAGAAACAGAGAGAGAGAGATAGAGAGGAGCGAGAGTAGAATGAGTATTGCGGAGACGAATCGTAATTGTTTTTGTTCTAACAGATGAGAAAGAGAGCTTGAAGATAAAACGTACAAATAAATACATAAAAATTCCTCGAGACTCGCTTTCGAGATAATTGAGGACGAAGGCTCGTAACTGATTCTTTAATTATCATTTTTTTTTTTTTTTTTTTTTTTTTTGGGTGTACGATTCCTCGAGTTCAGTGATACTATGTTGTTTAATCGAGTTCTCCGTGGATTTATCAGAGCGATTAATTGCTCGAATTATTTATAGCCACTGAAAATAATTCGCTGATTTTTCATGTTTCCCTACAGCATCGCAAAAGGAAAAAAAACAATTGAGGTTCACCAGCCGATGAAATGTCGATAAGCCGTGAAATGCCCCATATGTATCATGGTTACTGCGATGATTTATATCAACTCGATTAATTGCTTGGACTACCTGATGGCTGAAAAGTATTCTATATAATAATAGAAGATTTGTGTGGCTAATAATCCGAGAGACGATCCATTTTTATTTTATTTTTATTTCGTAAAGTGAATAAGGTAGGTAGTAACCTTTCTCAGGTAGCCCCCGAGGTAGTTTTGCAACGACGCTCGTTAAGCGCAAATTATCTATCCCTGGTAGGCGGCGCCAGGGCGAGGGCAGAGAGCGCGCGATTATTGCGTTAAACGGCGCACGGATACGCCAAGGGCTGCCTCTTCACGTCTTTATATCTCTTCACTATGTGTATTAGGGTGGTCCTCATATGGGCTCCGAAAAAATGGAGTAAAAAAGAGAAATGCCCTAATTTTTCCAGATTTTTATTTCACTCCCTTCGACTCCCTGTTTGAGCGGAAATTTTCAAATGATTAAAAAAAAATGCTCATTCACTATATTTCGCACTCAATTTTATTTCAAGTATGTTTTTTTTTGTTTCAACATGAAAAATTATGAAATTAAGTAGAAAGATCATCTCTGTTTTAGAATGTCATTTAATTTGGTATTACATGTCGCTGAAATGTGTGTTCCATTACAGTGCTGACTAAATGAATGCCAATTTTTTACTCCAAAATTCTTTTTTTTTCTTCTCAAAGCTTAAGTATCTCGTTCTTCTTGGCACTGGTTATTCATTTAATTTTCGTATTTCTCGGAATTAATTAAATAACCAGTATCAAGAAGACCGAAATACTTGGACAAAAAAAATAGTCGTTTCTGTAAATTATTAACATTGTTAAATTTAATTTTTTTTTTTTAACTATACGCAGTAATAAATACAATAATAATAAATAAAATAAATGCGAAGCGCTACAACCTTCTTCAACATTATTACAATCGTTATTTTGGGAGGAGCAAATTGCAGCTGGGCCTTTTATGGTTGAGAAACGGACAGCCTTTTGCAAAAAAAAAAATCTCTCTCTCTCTCATCTGTATATATTATCATAAAATAATCATTCGCACTATGTAAAGTCAGCAAAGAAAAGGCAAGCCAGAAGCGGTTAAAAGGCGCTTATATACACATAGGTAACATTAGATACCGTATTAAAAGACCCTCGAAATGAAAACGCCCGCTCGCTGTGGAATCTCGTCTCGGTTCTTACAATATCACTTGACTATTATAATGTATACTACTGAAGAGTTCTCTCGTAGATCGAGGTCCACGATTCTCTCTTTCTCTCTCTCTCTCTCTCTTTCGCGTGCTTCTTCACCGACTCGTTATGCTAATATCACAATATGCGGCGAAAACTTGGTGTACACCAGGCCGCGCAAACCCGTAGCGGATTCTTCTTGAGGTGGTGTATAATATTGTAAGTGCGTCGAGGAAGAGGTGACGACGTCGAACGACGTCGATCGCGCGAACGATGGAGATCTGATCGCATACCGTGCGTCGTAGGATCTTAACGCTCATGGCATTTCCGTAACGATGAGATCTTATACACTTGTGGTTAAAGTGCGGAGTGCTCTCGCAAAGTAGTTGAGCTGAGAGCCGTTGCATATGGGCCATTTCAGCTGGTTCTCGAACTGGCTCTGAAACTTGATCCTTCCGAAGCGTAATTTTTTTTTATGTCATTGCCACAGCTCTAAAAAATACTAATTTTATTTTTTATTTATTTTTATAATACATTTTTGATTATCTACGATTTTTGAAAATAAATTATTGTAAGACACATTTTAAGAGTCTGAAAAAATTCTGAAGAACCGTTTTTGGAGTATACACTTTTTTTTTTGTGTAATTAAGTCAAAGTGGGTCGGCGATGTATTCTATTGTTTACCAAAAAATTTTATTTCCGTAAAAAGGTTTATCAGATTTTTTTCCAGATTTTCCAAATCGTTCGATAGTTTGCTTTAAGAAAAATTGGAGATAATTAAAAATGTGTGAATCTTTGGTTTTTTTTTTACTTATTGCTGTTTACGAGTTATGTCAATCATATAAAAAAATGTGGACCCATTCGGAAGGGTCAATAATAAATAATAAATGGGGTTCCACCCAGGTCGAACCCAGGTGGAATGCCCCATATAATATACACGCAAACCATCCTATGCTCAGTCGCTTATTCTAGTCCCCCTTATCCTTTCTAGTTGTGCGTGGTAAACAGGAGAAGTGATGAAAATAACGAGACGCAGGAGAGAGAGAGAGAGAGGAAGGAGAATGGAGAAAACGCTGTTGGCATGGCGGTCCGACGCCGCATTGACATTTACGCGTTTCCTGTCCTGACATTCGCGTACTATATACTCATGTTGAGTATAGAAGGAGCACGGGGAGCACCTTGTCGAGATCATCAAACGTTTTTGCTCGGGATGAGGGGGTGGAGGGGGGGGGGGGGGGAGACCACGCGACTACTTCACTCATTCCCTTGCACTCTACTCTCGAGTTCGCGAGGTAGGATCACGCGGACAGAACTCCGAGATGCAAGAGATCCGCACGAGATCAAGTTCGCGGAACGTTAAGGTATATCCATTCCATAGCTCACTGCTCTTTGAGAATCGAGCGGTACGTACTCGTGTCCGACGTGAGGATAAGAAAAAAAAAACATGCCATCTCGTCCTGTCTTTTTGACGACACAACGTTGCTCTGCCTGTAGTCGAAGGAGACTGGGGACAGTTGGATAAATTTTGATTCCCCGCTGAAAAAGTGCATGAAACAAATGGCTATGAGTAATTGTAGAAAATTGAGCATCATATAAAAATTCTCAGTGATTGAAGAAATTGGTTGAGAATCAGAATTTCTGCAGTCACTCGGAGTTCAATTTTCATCGACAGCCTCTCTGCCGAGCTATCGTTCAGATTGACGCACACCTCAATCCATAACCAGCCTCTCTGACTCAATAATCCCCGGTCAACCGTACAAAGTGAAGTAGTAGATGAAACATATAGGTATAGTAACGAGTCCTGCGACGATGATGATGCTGAGTTCCTTGGGACGAGCGAACACTATTCCCCTCATAGTTTCCCACGCGCAGCGCGCAGCATATAGAGTCATGAAGATTTTTCCGCGAAGCTTATTTCCACTGGAATGGAATAAAAAATAAATTGTTCAACGGTAGGGAGTTACATTCCCGCGTAGAAAAAAAATCTACCGCCGAGACTCTCGGCGAGACGCTTCAGAGTCTCCGCGAGACTCGTCGAGAATCTCGGTGATAGTCAAGCATGGGTCCTGGAGCTTGACTCTCGGCGAGATTTTTGCATTTTTTTAAAATATAATAAATTCTTAAGAATCTCGCCGAGAATCTTGAGTGTTTATCCAAGATTTTTTAAAAATTCAAAGATCTCGCCGATTCTCGTTGAGACCCTTGAGAATCCATCCTAGTTTATTGAAAAAAATTCAAAAATCTTGCCGAGGATATCGCCGAACGTCTCGGCGAGAGTCTTAACAAGCGTCTCACAGAGAGTCTCACTGAGACTCTCACTAAGAGTCTCCCTAAGAGTCTCACTGAGAGCATTGCGGAGAGTCTTACCAAGCGTCTTACCAAGCGTCTCACCAAGCGTCTCACTGAGAGTCTCGTGGAGAGTCTCTCTATGAGTCTCGCTGAGAGTCTCGTGGAGAGTCTCACTGAGAATCTCACCGAGAATTTCTGCGAAATATTTGAGAATGCCTAAAGAAAATAAGAAATCTCGCAGAGTGTATCGGCGGTACTTGTTTTTCTACGCTGGACATATCATGTGGTACCTTCGTACGGCAACGAGAGCAATGTATCCATCGTAGTTCTGCTGGTGTATAAGCCGTGTGGGGGCGATCTTTGACGGGCTACCAAACCGGAAACCGTATCACTCTTCACTTCGTCTTTCGCCTTTCACGATTCAACTGGACTATATACGAGTTCGCAGGCGAGAGCAATGCTGCATACTACGTATATATATATATATGTATAAAATAGCATGCGTATAGAGAGATAGCCCGTGAGGGCCTTGTCTATTATGATATACAACGCCGACGTACCTAATACCCCGGCTTGGGACACCCACGTGCCGGGATACCTCTCTCGCGCGGCTGTCGGTTTCCTCTCTCGCTACCCGACGACGACGACGACGACGACGACGACGACGACGAAGACTCCAGGCTCCGGGCTAACAACACGCGCGTACAGCTCCAGTCCGCGCGCTCGGTTTTTCACGATATCTTCTCGTTCTAACGCTCGAAATGATTATACCTACCCCCGGCATCCACGGAGATTGGTAACGCCAGTGTTCTATGTGTGCGCAAGACAAGAACGTTATTTTCTGGTGCCTCGGGGTCTGGCGGAAGAGATTTGCCTATAGAGACCACAGCAAAGGAGCGAAGCTCCGTCGAGCCGTTATTCGTGCCCTATAAGCAGCATCTCTACACGATGAATAAACTATCCTCAGAACGGTCTGCGTATCGTGTGCGCAGGAGAGTATATTACAACTATGAGGCTGTCTTGACACTGAATGTACAGTCGGAAATTCCGTAACTTATGAGCCGCGCGCGCGTCTCCTCTTATATATTTCTTAACTCCAAGGATATTCATTTTTGAAAAAAAAAAATTTCTTACAAATTACTCTAATTCCACGTCTCTCTTGTATATTAAATTGAAGGGAACTGAGTCAGTGAGAAAAAAAAAAAGATGATTTTCTGAGAGTTCTTTTATTTATATTTTTTCTCCTTGCAAGCTGAAAAAAACGTTGCGCCGTTAGCTAGATTTTTTCGCAATGCCGATTCGCGTACTGTATAATATATTTATGATGTAACACGATACGAAATAAATGTGTGTGTGTGTGTGAATTGAATTGATTGCCAAAGCGCGAAAAGAGAAGATGAGATAATAGAAAAAAAAAAAAAAAAAAAAAAAAAACCAGATGATATGCAGGATAGATATCCGTGAGCATATATATAGCTATCGTATTGAGAGAAAGAGGCGCAGACTAACGCGAGTGTAGAATTATGATAGTCGTAGGTTATAGGGTCTTAGCCTATGTACACATAAGGAAAGTATACAGACCTTCGCATATTGCAGAAATCCGGACATATACGTTCTTTTGTAAAACGTTAAAGGAATACAGAGACAGGATTACGAGGAAGGAATACTGCTGCTGTTATTAGCATTATGTATTACGTCCTCTCCGGTTTACGGCATTAAATACAATGTACCGAGGCTACTGAGATTAGTTGCGGAATCCAAGAAATCTAAACACTAGTTTTTACTATTACTCTAGAGTCTGTTAAAAATTTTTAGCTCCCACCATTTTCGTAACTTAATTATTTAAAAATTCGCAGCGTACTGAAAAAAAAAAAAATGGTTTGCTCGCAACTCGCAATGGTTTTGCACTTGAAGTGCAATTACAATTCTGCAATTAGGAGCAAATTAGACACAGCAAAACACTGCAAATACGCAGAACTCTGATTTACATATACATGTATGTATACATTTACCATGACAGGGTCCATAAAATAACATACGTATGAAGTACGCATACTTCGCGAAGCTTTATGCGCTGGGAACACTCGATGCCCTTGCAGTCCTAGTACATGACTAACTGTAATAATATTCTGGGTAAAAAAAAAAAGAAAAAAAATAATACGATGGGAATTTCTCAAGTATCGGGTGACTCTATCTCTCTATTCTTGTTCCTGCTGCATTACCTCGAACTCTTCGAACAGAACCAATACACTTACACTAAATGTATGTAGCAATTAAAATAACTGTGTACGCGAATTATGTCAGCAAGGACTCTCGTTCTGCGTCTTTATTATTCGCGGCTTCGTTGGTGCTACAAAATCGGGCATTGCATAAGGATTCAACCTGAGTCTGACCCTCGATCTCTCGGATTTGATACGCAATTTTTTATTTCATTGTTCTAACAGCCAAACACGATTTTTATTATCATTTCTTTTTATTAACATTCGGTATACTTATGATTATTTTGAATCAACGTAACATTTGACATATTAAAAAAAAAAAATTGAAAAAATTCTGTATCAGAAATCAATATTTTTGTAAGCTTGGAACCAAATCGTTTCTATCTTTTTACGAATTAAAAAAAAATGAAATTTTTTTTCACACTTTAAAATTATGTCCAACGATATCTAAGTTTTAAATAATCATAATTATACCAAATGTAAAAAAAAATCTAATAAAAATTGTATTTATATCTGTGAATTGGAGCGATGAAATAAAAAATTGTGGATTAATTCGTAAAGGTCGAAGTTCAGATTCAGGTCGAAACAGTATGGAATGTCCCATATACGTACTGTCGTCATCAACTCCGATAGGAGCGAAAAAAGGTAAAGCTAACAAAAAAAAAAAAAAAAAAAAAAGTCAGGCGTCTGGTAGCACGTGTACTTGAACCGCGGTGACACGCGTAATTCACGGCCGCTCCTATCGTGCTGCGGGCGAGAGAGCCAGTGCTCCGCGAAAAGTCCACGCACTCGAACAAGGCCACAAGTGGAGGTAGACAATGGGCGAGTTCGTCGCTTTTGTCTTTTGCTTATATACTGAGAGTCCCGCTCCATCCGCATCTCTGTCTCTCTTGCTTCTTTTCCTCTCAAGAGCAACACGATGCAATTAGTGTTTTTTTTTGGTTCCATTGTATCGACCAAGGTGATGGACCGAACGACTATAGCGTTGGTTCTTGAGTGTACCAAGTAGCGAGGAAGCCGAAGACACACAGGAAATGGCGCAATCTCGATGACTAAGAGGCGCTACCGTTGCTCTTCTTCGCCACGCTCTATACACACCTACGTTGTAATAAACGAGCTGCAAGTTAAAACCACTTTTTTATTTTTATTTGTTTTTTTTTCTTTTTCTTCTCTTAGTAAAATATTATATTTATTTCTCTCCCTCGTGTTTATAGGTTCGCGTGGAAATGTTGTGAACTGACTGTTCTCGACGATGATGTAACTCTCGCGATTGGTAAATATATATATATGGGGAATTCTGATTATTTTCGTTTAATTATCTCTGACAGTTTTTCATTTCTTTAATAATCCTTTAATTTTTTTTTACAAAGTAGCTTTTAAAAAAAAAAAAGCTTTGTCAATGATAGAAAATTATGAGGAAGCAATTTGCAGGGTTCTACTTTGCAGGCTTTTAAACAAGTAATTCACTGTAAAATTTGTTCAAAGACCCCACGATACATTGCTTCCTCACAGAGAAAGTCAAAATTAATTTTAAAAAACGTCTTCAAAGAGAGTGGTTTTGTGAAAAATGAAATTTAATGACGAAGCACTGTGGAATGTTCTACCTTACATCATTTTCCTTTCCACTGATTCTTAAAAATTGTGACGAAACAAATTTTGAAAAAAAAAAAAAAGAAAAATCGAGTGCCTAAATAATTATATTTTTTGATACCACAGTTCAATGCTCTAAAAAAAAAAGAAAAAAAAAGACTACAAGTAAGTTTCATGTCCCTGTCGATTTATCCAGAAATGTCCCATATACACAGCTAGCAAATACGATTTAGAATCTTCGAGCACGCATATAATACGCATGCATGCACGTACACGGTGAGAGAGAGAGAGAGAGAGCGCAGAGTACCGGCAGGAGCAAAGAGTGTTCTTAGACGTGTATGAGAGCTGTGTCGTATATGTATGCACAGAAGTTGCCTGTAATAGTATGTATATGCACGTAGGCGTTATCGATCGCGGGCCCCCGGGGTCCTCGTCCCGATTTTTACAAGCTCCTTCGAAGCATTAACTTTCAGCATATTTCATTCGTGCCGCTGTATTTGCAGTGTCGTTGATAAACGATACGGTTATATTAATGTCACCGTATTTAGAGACACATGTACGAACTGCACAGGCTATATAGACGGCAAGTCGGAAATACCACTTTGAATCTTCTCTCTTGTGCTCGAAGTGCATCCTCTCTCTAGCCACGATACGTCTTTTCCTCTCTCTGTAACCCGGTGAAGCTCTTCCATTCCCGGAAGCTAATATGGCTTTGACTGGATTACGATTGCTCGGAGTACTCGAAGCGTTTTATATTTATTATCACTCTCGGTTCGCTCTCGTGTTTGAGTGTATATGAGGCGAAACACGTCAAGTCAACAAAACGACGTGAAATTTATTTAGGATGTTGGCCTGGTTGAAGAAAAAAGGCAGGAATTTTTTTACATTTTTTTATTGCATGTTCTAGATATTAAAAATTTGGGAAAATAATTATTGTTTATTTTTTGACTACTAATATTTTAAAATATTTCCGGGATTCTTTGGCCCATGTACCGACGACTAAAATACTGCAGAAAGGAGAAGCATCAACGCCGATTATTTGAATTAAAAAAATCGGCGTGTCCACAACCGGATCTCTTTCACCGAGAATCAACCCTTTTTATTCTTCATGAAGTAAAATCTTGAACGCTCGTCTGTATCTGTAAAAGAGTGTAAATAAGCGCGTGTGCGTATAGGCGTTATTGGCGTGTACGAGACTCGGTCGCAAGACGTCCATTCAAGTCTTTCAATGCGGAGGCTTTACGGTGGTATGGAACCAACACCATACGCAACGTCGTCGCTTGATCGTTCCAAGACACGATGAAGCGCGGAGCGAACGCGTGGACACGAAGAGAGGCCCGTTCGCTTGCGGAGGCAACACTCTCAGCACCTGACCCTCGTTAATACTTGACTTAATCGTCCCATTCTCCTGCGAGAGGAAACCCTTCACCTACTTTTCTTCGCATCTTGTTTGTACCAACTCCACGACTACCCGTTCCTTCTGCGTTTAGTGTGCAAGATACTGGGCATTATGCTCAACTGTAAACTGTATAATGTAGTATCGTAATATATATAGCGTATATATTACATAAACATATATATATATATGTATATGTATATGGGGTATCTCACTTATTTTCGACCTGGGTCTGACCTTTGAACCGATTGGGTCCGCAATTTTTTATATCATTGACATGAATCTGAAAAGTACTAATTAAAAAAGAAAAAAAAATTCTGATATTTTTTATTATCTACGTTTTTTTTAAAATAAATTATCAAACGACACATTTTTCGACATAAATTTCAACTGAAAATACATGGAAATGGAAGCAAATCACTTGAGCTAGCTTGGAAAATGTTGTAGAGCATTAAAAGCTTTGAGAAAATTATAGTTTTATTAAATACTCACCAACTTTTTTTTTTAGGGGAAGCAAAAATTTTATTTTTGTAGCCAAAGATTTGATTATCTCATGATTTTTAGTTAAAAATATGAAAAAATTGCAAAAAGCATTACTTGAGGCAGCTTTCAACATTTTTTTAGGGCGTCAACATTTGTAACTACTTATCAGTTCCAATACTTTCTGCAGTGAGAGTAAAAAAATAATAATATCGTGATTGTCATTGAAAAATTAAAAAAAAAAAAATTTGAAAAAATTTCCAATTTACTAAAATAAATTTTTACTAAAAAAAAATATCCTCTTTTTTTGGACCAAAATATGCCAAAAAAAAAAAAAAAAATTCGTCAACTGAATCCGAGAGGGTCAAGCCAATGGCCAAGTGAATTCACTTGGAGTGGCTCATATACATTGGAAAAATTTCGAAAAAATGGAAAAAAATCGAAAAAATCATGTGCTTTATTTTATTACTCCAACCCTAACCCGGTATTATCCAACTTATTTTTCTAGATGCCTCTGTAATAGTAATCGTAGCAACTGAGAGGTTCACCTGTGCACACGTTCTTATCGCAGAAAAACTAGCATAACATACACTGATAGCTGCGGTACGGCTTGTCCACACACAAGTTGCTCAAGAGCAATTCTCTCGTGAGCCTATAGGAGATTGTAAACATCCACAATTGGCCGTATCTAACTATCGACCAGCTTCTCCGAGTGGCGCGTACTCATTATTACTTTGCCTGTATTTTCTCGTACAAGGCAGATTGCGTATACGTACAGCCGTAGTTGTTGTACTATATGCACTTAACTTTTACACGCATGTACCGAGGTAAGACTATCGAATCCTGTGTGTATGTTATTGGATTCTGGGCACCTTTCCTACACGTTTATAGAGTCTGAAAGGGAGGAGGAGGTCCTCCTTGCGCTAGATGAGCTTTATACACCGAGTTTACTTATTCTCTAAGGCAATATCTGTTTACTTCTTCCTACTGTAACGGTAAAAAGTGTTCAGTGTCCTGGCATAATATCCTATATTCTGAGTTTTATATCGTACTGCCCCCAAAGGCAGTCTCAACCACAATGATACAAGCATATATTATCTTGCTCATGGATTAAAATCACTGATTATTTTGGAATTGAAGTCTTCGTATGTGTGGAAGAGTGGAGGAAATAGGATGGAAGGTGGGTTGGATAATAATGTTATATGAATTAGAAAATTATTCAGAAATGTGTGTAAATGCGTGTCAGCTCATTTGTGCTTCTCATTGATCGTTATGTGGTAGTGGTATTATTATTAGTATTGGAATTTAGATTAAGCATTTTTGAAAAAATGTATTGGTTGAAAAAATATTTTGGATCGATTTATCCGAACCAAATCAGTGCTTAACATTTCGGATATATATATTTTTTTACACATTTATGTGTATAACAAAAATTGAACACAAATTTGACTTGTGTAAAGAGTCCGGATTTTGAAATAACTAAGCATATATTCAAGCTATGAATTTTATTAATTCACCAATTATTGTTAAATTAATTTACTAATCTATAAAGAACCTAAACAGTATTTTGGCTTCAACGTTGACAGTTAAAATCAACGTTCTCCAAAATATTGTTTTTATTATAATAAAAATATAATATAATTTAGAAATTTATGGAAAATCAAATACAATTATATATTTTTTTTATACTGTGAAAAAGGCAATCTGTGATGGTTAAACTACACGAAAGATTTAGAGTATCTGTTTAATTCGTGCAATGTGTAAAATTGTTTAGATTCGAAATTCGAACGTGGGATTTTATCTTTAAGGCATCCACAAGGTTTGGCGAGCCTCGTTGCTATATATCAGTGCCATATTAATCTGAAAATGCCTGTATAATTGGCATACAGAGTGTGCACATTTGTAAATAAATTATATGCTCCAGGAAGAGACACTGTAAAGAAGGACGTGCGAGTCCGGTGAGCGACTTCCCTGGGAACGGGGTTATCCCGAGATTGGCAGTGGGTTACCGTTTTGAGGAAGTCATCCAGCCAAGCGGAAGATCCGCTGTTATATATATATGCCCTCTGCTATATATATAGTTCACCCACTCTGCCGGACGTTGCCTTCCTCTCTCGTTTCCTCTGATTCCTGCGATTGTTGTCCGAAGTAGGTGCCTCTCGGTGTGTCTGTGCGGTGCGTACAGCCTCGAGGTAAACTCGCGTTACCGTTCACACGGTGGATCGTTTCAAACGGCCAGTAAAAAGCACCTGAAACCGACGTAATAGTCATCGTTTTATTCTAATGCGTAGTATACTTACGCGTGTACGAATGCGATATGAAAATATAAAACGAGTAAATAAATACATGTGGAGACTCTTTTTTTTTTTTTTTTTTTATACTCATAAAGATAGATTGCATAGACTGTAATATTGAGAAAAAGATTTAGTTCGAGGTAACTGAAAAGAGTACATTGATCAGTGAATGAAAAAAATTCACTAGAGGCGTGAAATAATGAGTACATTTCAACACTAGGGAGAAAAGAGTTTTGTTGTCCATTGTCCCTGTCCATTCACTCTGTAATATGAGCCGAATACTAAAAAGAAAAAAAAAAGCAGTTCGCACATCCTGAATTCACAGAAGTGTTTCCATGACTCGGCGAAGTCAAAGATTGATAAATTAAATTATTCGTAAAAAAAAAGATTGGAGTCAACTGGATTTAATGAAATAAATGTCGACCTTAATCAACTAATTCGAATTGACGTTGAGCCAGTTCAGTGGTCTCAATCCAAATTTATTTCGCTTCGTCTAAATGGTTTTTTTTTCTTCCTCAGATGTACATTACTTGATTCGAAACTGGGCCGTGAATTTAATCGACGAAAGATATACACATTGGTATTGGTAATGGGAGTGCTGGTTGGTAGAAGATAATTGAAGCTGACACCCAACAGGAAATCGTGACTACCTGTAGTGTAAAACAAGGGGCTACCTTCCATCGTCGAAAAAATTACCTACCTTTGCCACTCGACTAAAGTTTCATAGCTGGACCTCCTGTCGGAGGTAGCTCGATGTAGCCGACAAAAAAATCTGTTTACCTGTTGCTGGCCGGATGATGACGCACGTCACCTGTGTGCGCGAATACTCTTCACGTCGATTGTCGAAAAGCAAATGATGTTACCAGTACTTAGTCATCCGTGAAGTCATCGAACTTCTGAATTGCCATTATCTGGAATTTGTCATTGTTTGCTTTTTTATGAAATCTTTTCTAATAGAGCTGTGTTTTTTTTCTCTACTTTGTTTTGCAGTGAAGAAGCTTTTGACGAACTGTGATGTAGGAAACTAATCCTCCGGACCTTCAAATACACGATTTTTCCAATTTTCAGCAATTTTTTCTTTTCGGCCAAAAGTCATTTTTTTCATCAGTGTTCCAATCAAGAATATGGAGAATATCGAATATTTTTCGGTTATTTAAATAATTATTTTCTTTATTTAATATTCATAGATTTTATAAAATTATTTACCGAGTGTTTTCCCTTCCGTTCAAATAATCGGAGAATCTATCGTTGACTCTTGACAGGGAAATAATTTACTTCGAATATTGCACCGCGAAGGAAATGATAATAAAAGGTGCACCTAGAAATTTCTCAACGAAGTAAAATATGTCGATAAAATCAAACAAGAATTGTATCCTCTTAATCACTCGAACTACGCCTTTAACAAAGTTTTAATCCTTTTCCCCAGTTGAATATAGAACGCGTAAAATTACCATGCGTATAAATGAACGCATCGAAATATCGCGCAAAAGCAGTAAAGATAAAATGCGTGGGCGTGCCGCCATGGGAAAACCTGCTGCGAGGTCTTTAGTCGAGAGACCAATTGTTTTTCATCATCGCGAGCGTTCGCGAGTGTGCACTCGGCAAGGTGGCTGTATACCGCGCCGTGGGAAACTATACAAAGATCGAAGTAAGTTGATCTTTATTTGCAGCGATACATATAAATGCGTGTACCAGTACACACACAAAACTTTTACACGAACAGTGTGGCGAAATGTGCACATGTATTATTTTGTTGCACATGCGAGAGGAACTGCAAGAGCCACATAGACAGTGCATATACTGTATAATAAACTAATAAGTAATAACCAGCTACATTCGTGACCTCGAGACTCAAGATCATCGTGGAGTATATATATATATATATATATATTATAACTTCGATGTGCGTGCAAGCGGAGGGTCCGGGTATGTGTAATTCCAGGTCGCTCCCACCCAACCCTGACGTTTTTCCCCGTCCGAAGCATCCCTTTCCTTTTTTTCATTACTAAATAAATGTTTCATTCCAAGGGAGGCGATATGAACGCTCTGGAGATCCTTATCGCTGCGACGATCTCTCTTCGTGAGTCGATAAATACGATCCCTTCTTGATCTATCAGTTTTGTGATCTCAAACTGTCTATCAAGTTCAAATCAGGCCATATTTTCTCTAATTTACAGTAGAGACAAGTGCAAACCGTTTTGGAACGTGCTTTCATATTGATCTCTGTATAAGTGCAGACATGAATGAAAGTTTTTACGTGTATGTTAACGATATCACGTCAGTTAATCTATGGAGCGAGGCAGTATTCACATGAGTCGTTTTCGTGCAATAAAGAATATCCGAGAAAGGTAACTCTGGTTGGAAATGAGAAAAGCCTCTCGCTGTATTGTTCAGGCCAAGTGGGTGTCTGTTATGGACATTTAGACAGGAGGCGACGAAGTGCGTGCGAGATACGTTCAAGCGATTTGCCATCTAGCGGCGGTTCGAGAACTAATGTCTCTGAGTAGTTACATTGTTTATGCAGCTTCGCGGCTAGTAAGCTCCGTCATTTACGAGACTCGAACGATTCGACACTTTTCTATGGTTTCATATGAGGACGTTTGTGTTTCGTTTGTGGTGGGTCAGTTAACCTGACTATTGAAGCTGCTAAGGAGGTTAGAAAAAAATAATCTGAATTGGCAGAAAGTATCTAATTTAGAGTACAGAAAGAACATCAATATATATCCACTGGCAGGTCGCATTATTTTTCGATTTAAGTCTTGTTTTCTAGATCAAGTAAAATGATTATTGTTGCTCTAAATTCGTGTGAATCTAAGTTCGTCTTAAATTGGGTTTCACGGTAGATTCACGAAGCACCGCAGAAAATGAGAGCGCAGTGGAGTTAAATCGCGAGCTCCATACTCTTAACCTTTTGGGGTTAGACAAGTCTCCAGAGAGGGGAGAGAGAGGCATTTCCAGCGCGTGTTCCTGATTACAGTGCATCCCGTTGTTTCTTCTCTCTCTCTCTCTCTGCATAGTTGTTTTTCTTCGTCTTCTTCATTCGTCTCAACCCCCGTTAATGGTGCCAGAGTTTATATAGAGACCGAGTTATCCACTCTTCGGTGAAATGCTCGGCTGTCTTATTCTACTTAAGTGTGGTACTGCTATAAAGGTACCTAATAGGAAAGCAGGATCCAGGGTTACTTTCTAGATGCCGGGAAAGCAGCGTGAGCAACGCGCAGCAGTACCTTATTGGCACTATGCTTGCATAGCTCTGGTGGTGCAATTCCTTTGCCTTGGCCATAGAGTGGTACACAATACGTTTACATTGAAGAAGTGAGTCCCTCTAAGAGAGATTCATTGTTCCACCGTGGAACAACAAGATGGAAAGAAAGAAAAGAAAGCCAACGTTCCGAACGAGTGATCGACGTTTGCCCATAAAAGTCTATCGTCGCTGTTATTTCGTATTCAAGAAAGAAATAAATAATAATTAAAATAGAAGGAATACGATCATTCACATCGTGAAACAATAATAAAATAAAAGTCTATGAGATACATCAATAAATTGCAGCAGCCAGAGCTCTCGAAGAATTCGCATGAAAGTAGTTTGAAAACCACAGCAGCGAGAGCAAAACTATCGAATCGGTTCAAGAGCCACCGAGTGAGCTCAACTGTGGTTCGTCGGCTTCTTCGGAGTCTGAGCGGCCCTTTTTTTCTGGGGTCCCACAGTCGCGCTGTAGAATACACCCCGTCAAGTGATAGAGAGAGAGAGAGCAGGGAGGAAGGAGAGTTAAGTGCCTTAGCCGTCGGTTCTGCGCGGCATAGATGTTATAATAGGGCCACCGTCTGGCCCTTCGGGCTACTCTAGTTCGCCCTTTCAAGAATTTCCGACCGGTAAGAAGAACGGAGAAGAGCCTCTCGGCTTCGTCGTTGTCCTGACCATGTCTCTTTGGTCTTTGCACGATTGGGTTAGTCTCGTTTTAACAGCAGCCTGAATCCATTCTCGCTCCGGTGTCTTGTCCCTTGGTACACTTCTCCCAGAGAAACCTTTTGTTTCTTGTAGCAGCCACAGGAGAAACCGTAATGCACCAATCAAAACTGACGGGTTCTAAACTTAGACGAGAAGCAGTGCACAATGTTATTGTGCACCCATCGTTATACCTTTCTTCGATTTGTATTGAAAAATGGTTGGGAAGACAGCTGGAGCCAGGCTGAAAAACGAGAAGAGACACTGGAAAAAAATCTTTACAAGTTGTAATACTGTTCCAGAGACACGTCTCTGCTATACACAGATCCACTCAGATTGGTTCACGACTCAAGTGAAATTTACTAGTGACTTCTGGATATTTTAAGACTGAGGCTGTTTTATGAATTTCTCGGATTTATACAACGTAAACTCACTGAACTTATCGCAACTTCACTTGAATTTTAGAATTCCTAATTTAAAAAGAAAGCTCGGACCTATGATATCAATGTCTATTTTCCAGTGGTGTATTGTCTCGGAGTATCAACGATGAGTGTATGCAAGCCGATGGTATCTCATACATAATATGGCCTGCAGGCACCTCCCAATTCCAATATGTCTTCAGAGGTCGATTGGCTGATGATAATTCATGCAGTGCTCCGTCTCTCTCTCTCTCTCTACGATGCAATAATAACTCCCCATGTAATTCGATGCAGAATGAGAATAGGTTCTAGATCTCCTGTGTAGTCCAGAATACCATCGAATTCAAATGGAGATAATGTAGAAAAACAGCAGGTGGGTTTTATAATTTCACCTTTACCAAACTGTACAATCGTACACACATGAGTCCTGGTGTGTTTACTATAATCCATGAATAGAATTTTCGCGGTGAGAACCTGCGTACGACGTTGTAAATATACGCCAGATTTTTATGTGAAACATAAAGGAAAAATATGAAATATTTATGTACTTAATAGCTGTATGTAAAACGTGTATTACATTGGCAATAGTAAAATATTTGTAATACGAACGCGAATAATGGCCAAACGGGAATAATGAGGAATGCTTCCCAGAGTGCCTCTCGGTAGTACAAGACTGGTTACAAGCGAATAAGAGATCCCGAGGAGCTTGTTGCGTTGGGATTAAACTGCGGAACAGCAGAGTGGTGTAGAGCTCAGCGGGATAGAGTGTACGGGGAAGGGATAGATCGAGGTCAAAGAGACAGTCACGAATTGAATATCGGCTGTACCGAATTCGATCGTCGAATGAATGTGCGAGGCTAATACCTTTACTTGAAGCCAAGTCTACTTGTACCAGTCTCTCCTCGTCGTCGTCGTCGTCGTCGTCGTCGTTGCTATGTTCCCGGCCTGAATTCCCTATTCTCTCTCCTTCTCTTCATGCTTAGACTTCCAACAGTGAAAGAGCTTTTTCATTTTCTATCGCACTCTGTTTGCCAGACATTGCGGTAGTGATTCGTGCATACACGCAAGTTAACAATCATGTCGCAGTTTTGCTCAATCCCTCCTCGATAGCGCATAATTCTGATGTAAGAAAGAACACCGGCGAACATTAGACTCCGACTTTGCTCGCTCTCTCTTTCTGTTTCATTAATAAGGCCTTTTAACCAGCCTCCTGAGAACCGTTGATACATATATTTTGGTGTCTCCGCTACAGTAGCAGTTCACCCGAAAAAGATTCGGTCGCGCAGAGTGGCGAGGAGGGAGAGAGGAAACGAGAAACACAATAGAGGGTCCAACGATAAATTATCGAAAACGAAAATAGGCTATCTACGAGCTGGTACACGTTAAATTGGCTAGGGGAGCGCGCCTCAGGGAAGAGGAGCTAGAGGGACGCAAGAAATGTGCCATTAGGCTGATTCGGCTTGCCGATATACTAACCAGAATACGCGGGCGGGCCTATACATCAACAAGCCTCCCTATGCGGCTGACCAATTAGGAGGATATTCCAGTGCCTATTCTCGCTCTCCTATATACACAGTCTACACTCCAGCTTTTGTATTTCGATCGAGGAGGGCTAGGGTTCTTCTGGCTACCCTCGTTTCGCGTTCTAGTTCTTCTTATTCCTCCCTAAAACGCGTACGCGCACACATTGAAAACCGGCTTTGATCATTCTAAGCAAGAATGGAGACTTTTTCCAGGAGTAAATCACCTGTCTGATTGGAAATATTTTTGTGAGTTCAATTGATACCTCCATGGAAATTGACATATCAGTGCGAGTTCGTTGTTAATTTGTTTGTGAAACGCATAAAATTGGTCCTGTCAGTCTTAAGAAAAATACTCCCAGATTACAACACACATGTGCAAAAAAAAAAAAAGAGTACTGCAATTTACAGAATATTTGCATCCATAGGTAAAGATGCAAATGTCGACGTTGAACGAATAAATAAAGAAAAGCTGAAGCCGCTAAAGGTATCACTTACGCGCGGGTGCGAGAATCCTCGCTTCACTAAGTGATAATTGCAGTCATGCAAGCGTTTTACAACATGCTCGGTGGTTTTGCGCGTGGCCAAAGTTCCGTCGAGCGGTTAATGAGCGTCGAGAGAGCAGTAAGGGTCCCGGTTTCGCGGACACGCAAGTGCGTGTGAAGTGTGGCTCTCACAATGCGGAAAGGGTGCCGTAAACGTACTCTCTCTCTCTCTCTCTCTCTTGAGCTTTCCTCGCCGTATACGCCGCTTGTCATCTAGCCGTAAAGCGTTGCCGATGTGTGTGTGCGTGTGTGTGTGTTTGCTCTGTGTTCACGTTGTCGCACTCATCGGCGACACCCCCTCGGATGTTTTGCAGTTTCGCTGGCTTTTTCACGCACGCACAGGTTTGCCTGATGTACAAGCGAGAGAGCCAGTTTACGCATCGCGATCACACGCGATGCGCGACCAGGTAGAGGCGTGTTTGTGATTCGCGTACTATTACCGTACCACAAGTAAAACGGATGACGACAGCACGCGCCCGGGCTTCGTGCGTGTCGCTTCCCTGCTACTAATTTTTCTTTTTTTTCTTTTTTTTTTTTTTTTAACGGCATCGTACACCAGAATTATATCTACAGTACACACTTCGTTAGATTAATGCGTCGTTAGGGCACTTTTAGTCCTTCGACGCTTGTCAAAGAAGAGTCGCTTCTGTACTGATAGATATAGATATACAGACGAAGGATAGGTTGCATCTATATGCGCAGACACCTGTTACACAAGTCACCGATGTGCGTGTAACTTTTTTTGTTAATCACGTTAAACGCGAGATTGTGATGGTTCGTAGGAAATTATATAATGTCCGGGATTCTGTGTCAAGATGAATTTGAAAATTATTATATTGAAGGAGCTCGAGTGGAGGAAAAATAGTTTTACAAAAATGTATGAAACTCTTGATTGAATAAAAGTGGCAGCTAATTGGTAAACGATAGTGGGTAAAGAAAAAAAATTGAGAAATAATTGGATAACCTTTCGCATTTGGGGCAAAACACGTCAACTCGGTCACCCCAATTTTTCGTGCCAATAAAACGTGTCCTCACATTTCTTTAAGACGTTGGTCTAGTTGAAGGAATAACGTAGGATTTTTTTCAGATTTTTTGTATTGCATTTTCCAGCCACTGGAAATCGCTGAAAATAATCATTGTTTATTTTTTAACGCCAATAATACGGCTGGCAAAAAAAAATTATTACAACATGAAATTTTGGATTTTCAACGTACTTTTCAACAACAATTTTTGTAAAATTCTCCGATTTTATTTAATGCTATTTTCTTCAATTAAATAATGTTGCCAATTTTTCCCCTCCGAAACTGCATTTCCGATTTAGCTGAAATTTTCACGATAAAAATTTCTACGTTTTTTCTTCAACCAGACAAGCATCCTGAATAAATTTCAGGACGTTTGGTGATTTGGAGATTGGTTCGTTGTTAGATATATGGAAAAAGATTAAAAAAAAAATGTCGGAAAAATTCTGCAAAAAAACCTGTGATGCCATATTAAAATCTTTCAGCCACATCTGCCATTGAATTATTTTCCTATTTTAGTTTCATGAAATGCCCTATACATATGAATGCTATACTGCATCAGCGGCCTTGGTTCAATGTCGCGGGAATATTTTCTCTCGCCGAGGCAGCCCAGGCGCACCGAGAGTCGCGCCAGTTGGAATATAATGCCCGCGGCGACGTAGTAACTTTGAATGTCCCGATTTGCATGTGGGTTTCTCAGAAAATCTGGGATATACAGGAAGCCACGGCAAAAGGGACAAGCAAGATCCATACTGTTTAAAATATATACGCAGAGAGAAACTCTCCGCTGTGAGAGAACGATTCTGAGAGTGGTATTACCACTCGAGGGAATGAGGAAGGAAGGTGAGGCCACCTCGCGTTCTTGTGCAAATCCGCGGAGGCTGATCGTTTTCAGCCTGTAAAGGGAAAAGCACCTAAAAGCGCGTATTATACTCTACCCGCCCGCCGACGACACACAATGTGAAATAAAATATATTTATATATATATATATATATGTGTGTGTGTGTGTGTGAGTGTGTGTGTGTGTGGAATGGGAATTAAGCGAATGTCCCTTAACTGTTTCTCCATTTGTATTTCGCTCATTTCGTCTTTCTCGTGTGTCTCGTACTTTTAATGCTGCGTGACTATATACAAACACGTGGGATAAATGCTTCCGTGTATATAACAATCGCTAATTATACATATCTGGCTAACGGGCGTTGAATTGCGATCGCGGGTTATTTCGTACGGTCCGATTGGCTGTACACTCTGGCACACTGAACTCTCAGCCTCTCTCTCTGTCTTTGGACTAAAGTGCCTTTAAAGAAAAGCGTGTATGGTTCATTCCACACGAAGTGTTCAGACAATTCGAAACAGAGATTTCTAATTGTCAAAATGGTCGCTCTCAACGATATTTTAAAATTTCCTCTTCAAAGTTAATGAAATTTCGAAATTCGGAAACTTTTCACTGGAAAGTACATTCAAAGTCACCTACATTCTGTGTCACAACATTTTATTTCTACAATTGACCGATTTTTATGTACAGCGAATCGAAAAAAAAACCTCTGTTTCGAATTGTCTGAAATAAAATTCATAATTTTCTTGCGAGTGGTTACATTTTTTTTTTCTCTTGTATTTCAGCCAGGATTATAATACCGAGTTTTGATTTTTGTGCTTTTTTTTTCGATTCCATGTACATAAAAATCGGTCAATTGTACAAATAAAATGTTGTGACATAGAACGTGGGTCTTTGAATGTAGTTTCCAGTAAAAAATTTCCAAATTTCGTGCATTTTTATGAGGAACCAAGTTTCGTAAAATCGTTGAGAGGGACCATTTTGATTCTGCTTCAAAATTAACAAAATTTTCGTTATTACGTACAAATTATTGTAATGCCTCATTATTAAAATTGGTTAAAGTGCATTATTTCAACAAACCTATACTAACATATTTCTCAAGTGTCGTAATTTTCGTAATTTCGAACAATATTTCACAAAAACTGAAATTGTAACTGTCCAATTAAATGTTAAGCAATATTCGACGAAGAATTTGCGGCGATATTTCAATCGTAATGAAATATCAGAAATATTTTCCGCAATATTTTTCAGTCATAATTCCGTGTGCAATGTGAGTATAGACTGTAATTTGTTGAATAGATGTAAAACAACAAAAAAAAAATGTTATCCTCACAGCAAAGTATTTCCGACCACGTTGCTTTACGACGCTTGTAATGGAAATGCTCTCAGAACGGCTTAATTACATCGGAAACGAGTAATGAAAAATGACGGCAATTATGAATGAAAGTGAATAAAAGAATCTGAAAAGAATTAACGATTCTTTGGATCCGGGTGTCTCTTTGGCGTGCGAAGAAAAAATGAAAAAAAAGAGAGGAAAAAAAAAAAAAAAAAAAATGAAAGTTCGCGAGGAGTCCTATCGGAAGTTACGTAAGCGGGACTCGCGATTATCGAGAGACTCCACAGGCACAAAAGTCGTTCGAGAACACGAGAGCCGTGCGGGAGCGCGCGATGATGATGACGACTGCTCTCACGATTGCCTCGTGCTGCTGGCGCCCGCAAAGTGAAAGTATCTTTCTCACTCTCTCGGTCCTTCTTTCTCTCGCAGTTATACACCAGTCCTCTACCTGGGGTTTAAACACAGCGGCGTTTGTACGCCGCACTCTCGATCAGCGCTCCTCTGGCACTGTTCCACTGTGTCTTTATACTCAGACTATTCGTATATACATCCACGGGCTGTTGGCAGCCGAAGCTCGCGGGAATACCGGTGCACGAAGCTTGTTCTTCTCATTGTCGGGTCATTCTACTTGTGAGCAAAATTTGTAATGAGAGACACCGTGCACTGCGAATGCAACCCTCTCGATCTCCAACGACGATCTCGTCGCCAAATTCCGGATGTGGAGCATATCATACCTGAGCAAGAAAATAATATTTATTTAATTAGAGGGACATTAAAGTAGCCCCAATGAAGGTAACACGTGAAAATTTCAGAACCAAAAATGAGAGATAAAAAAGCCTGCAAATTGCTTCCTCACAATTTTTCAGGGGACATACACACATTTTTTTTTAATCCACTTTTCTCGACGTTTTTTTTTATTATTCGGAGTGTCCTGACATGAAAATTGCGACAAAAAGCTTCGTCCTTTATGAGGAAACAGAAGCGACGAAAGATTCTTTTTTTTTTTACAGCAACGATAAGATTGCTCCAGGTCCATATTACCCCAATCGTATCTGCTATTACATCTTACGTTACAGTATGATTCGCAAATAGGTAAAATATCATTGGCAATCATACGCGAAATAATGAACGCGGTATTTAACCTCTGAAGGGAAATCAAAGTGGTATGAAATTCTCTTCTGGTATGCGGTTTCGCGTAAAATATCCTTCAATCCTGCCAAATGATTCTATCGTGAGAAGAGAGGATTCGCAGACACATCAGAACATAGAATTACATGGCTGATGGGCGAGCGCGCGCGCATATTGAGGTCTACGGTGAGAACGGTATGCTCTCGAAATTCCAATCGATTCGATTCAACTCTTACGCTCATTCTAGTATAGTTGCTGGAGTTGCAGTGGCTCGTTTCCGTGCGCGTTGGGCGCATAGCAATCGACGAAGTTCTCTCGCCGCGTGCGCACGATTCTCCATACCATATACATATATATATATATATATACAGTTGCGCAATGGATCGTCGATCGGAGGAGGCTCGCGCGCGCGCGTAAAGTGAAGGAGAAGAGGATATGCCAGCACGGGAATACAACCTGTACTCCTGTCTAATGAATAGTTGGGTCAGATCGCGAGCTCTTCAAGTACCATGTATATTCCTTCATTCCTTTGGCTCATCCCTCTGTAAATGCTGGTGAATTAACTGGCCGACGGTTCTTGACATTTCGCTCGAAAGGAGAAGAAGAAGAAGAAATGTAAAGAAGCGGGACACATTGATGCCCAACCAGGCTGTTGAAGAAGAAGCTCTTTTTTCGCTTTCATCGCATTTATTGCCCCCCTTTCTCCGACTCTCACTCTCTGTCTCTCACGGGACCATCAAACAATCTCATCGGGTCGTAACCACTGAAACCGCACCGTGTATATATAGTTTCTATCGCTTCGCTCCCAAGCCCTGTTGCATCACGATTTTATTAGATGATTTCGGATGAAACGTAACATCTCTGCTTGTTCTTCACATCTCTTCTTCAAGGAGAGAAACAAAAAAAAAAAAGACATCACTTGGATTCTATTGAATTCACGGTTGCGGATGGCGAACAGAATATTCGGTAGCTTTTTCACGAATATTTTATAAGAGTTTAGCCTTTTTTTTTTTTCAAAAAGTGCGAAATCGAAGCTACAGAATCATAACTCGAAACAGAATTAAAGTTACGACGAAATTTTTTTGGAGTTGAGTTTGTTTGGGAGTGACATCGATCATATGAAAAAGTCATAAATTTGTCATTGAAACCAATTGAAAAAACCAATTGAAAAAACCGATTGAAGCCAATTATTGAACTTACTCATAGCTTTGTAAAAATTTGAAAGGAATTGAGAAAGCACAAAGACTTATTTTTCTCGCTGATCGTATTTTTCACTTGGTAGCTTTGAGTAAATTAAAGAAAGCTGAAAATGTATTTACGAAAAAAAAACTATACGAACAGCAACGAAACCCAGTTTGATAAAAGATCTATATGGAGATCGAATCGGATAATTCTTTTTGATTGGCAGTTAGGCAACCGTACTTGAGATATCCTCGTTACTTTTTACTCCGAGTACAGTTGCGGTACTAGTCAGCAGCGAATTCTTTAGCAGAGTCAAGTGACCCCGGCCCAAGACTAGCGTTTGTTGATTATGAAGCTGATGACATGCGTAGAATTGCTATTGCGAATATACCGTTGAGCTGGAAGATTCTTCTCTTCATCATATAATCTTCATTTCATTTTTTTTTTTTTTTTAATCTAATACGGAAACATTTCTCATAAATGGTTCTTATTTCTTAGCAATTCTAGCGATTCAGCTTGAAAAATGTTATGAGTTTTGCGAAATTTATAGTTTCATCAAATACTTAGGATTTTTTCTTTCGAGGGGAATTAAAAATTTGATTTTTGTAGCTAAAGACTTGATTACGATTTTTAGCTAAAAATACAAAAAAAAAAAAAAGATTGCAAAAATATAATTCGAGGCACTTTTTAAAAAATGTTTAGAGCGTCAAAATTTTGAATAAATTACAGTTCCATCAATCACTAATACTTTCTGCAGTGAGATTAAAAAAAAAGAATATTTTTATTTTTTTTTATTAGATTAAAAAATGAATCACGATTCATATTTTGTAATCGAAAAATAGAGAAAAAAAAACAGAGACGTCGCTTGAGCACTTTCTAAAAAAAAAAATATTCAAACCACCCAAATTTTGACAAAAATGACTCTTTCACAATCCACTAAAAAATTTTCCAGCTCTATTTATATTTGACCACTTTTGAAACCATTAATAGCAGTCATTAATTAATGAACGCTTCCTTATCAGTGTCCTTCACTACCTTAAAAATTTATTTAATACGCGGAAGGTAAAAAATGAATAGTTCTCTCTGACTGACAGATTCTCAAAGCTGAATGACTAGGCGTTAACGAAACACGCTAAGAGTCTCGTTAATTAATTAATTTATTTCTTTTTTTAATTTATTCAATCTCGAATTTTAATGCTCAGGGACGGGAATTGGACGTTTTAAAAGTGAAGGCGAGAACGACACATTGCACGTACGAGGTGGTCAGGTATCGCGACATCGTCGTCGCGCGTTTCTGGTCGTCGTCGAATGAGCGATGCGTGGGAAGCCCCGCCAAGCGTACGGAGAGTCTATATGGTGGGCGATCGGCGGCGGTCCGCGCGCCACCACAGCCTACGTCCCGCGGGACAATAAATCTGGACTGCTGGAAGAACGAACGCGTGCGCGCCGCTCTGGAACGGAGTGTGACGCGGGGGATGCGCGCCTTCGCGCTTTTGCTTTTGCCTGCTCGCGTTTCGTGCCCGCGCAGCTCTTTGCTTCGATCTAAATACATTCATAGAGGGTATTTACATGCCTACGCTGGCTGCCCGATAACTCTACGATAAATCTCTGTCATCCCCTTTCTCCGCTTCTTAATTGGCGTCCGAGCTCTCGCGAAACTCCTTTGGTCAGATATTTCCTAAAGAATATATATATATATATATATATATTTATCTGCCTATCTGCTCTATTATGTGCGAGTTAAGAAAAAAAAAAAAAAAATCGCGAATGGTCGCTATAAGAGTGACAACGAAGGTTGCGACATTCGACGAAAAATAATTAAATAAAAAGAGGGATGTAGAATAAAACCTTTTGGTTTTTTTTTTTAATTTAAAATAATTTCAAATTGTTTCCGATCAAAATCACTGTTTCGAGAAATGATTAAACGCGATTATTACGAATCAAATAATTGTCAATTTAAAAAAATTTAATTTTTTTTCTCGTACACATTTCAATTGAAAGGACTCTGTCGAAAAGTTGGAATTCATGTAAAATTAGAACCAGTTTAGTGTTTGTTAATTTACACAGAAAATGTTCGCCCAATAAAATGCAAAAAGTTGGCATTATTATGAAGAGATGGAGATTTAAAAAAGAAAGCCATAAAGCACTGAACAAGAAATAGAAATAAAATAGAAAATAAAAATATCGATTGGACTCTAATAAAATGTATAGAGAGTATTATTTATCGCCGGTACATTAGCGCTTATCGCACACAAGTGTTAAGCAAAAAGAGCAGAGACTTAACAGTATATAACACTATCATTAAATTTAGCATGGAGCGAGGGGCGTGAATTGCAGAGAAAATATTACCAATATAATCGACGTCGGAATGAACCTCGCGGAAAGTTATGCGAATAAGTTGCTGGGTCTCTCGAGTACTATTACAGCGAACTAGAAGCGAGGCGGAGAGGAGGCTAAAATGAGAGAATGAGAGAGAAAGAGATAAAATGCGTCGAGGCCGCGTCGAAAAGCCGTTCGCGCCGGAGAACCAACCCATTCGATTTATTAGCTCTCGCGATTATCGCTTAGGTGCAAACGCGGGAAATTGTTGATCCAGCGTTGAATATTAGTGAGTTGTGGCCGGCATGATAAGCGAGAGTATATACCTACAGGTGCCTCCAGGACTTTAATGCGGAATTTCCGTAGGTCACTATCTCGTACGCCCCGAACCTGTGGGAGAAACATATATGGGGCATTTCATGCCGAAACGACCTGACTCATTAATTTCCGTTAACCCTTCAGAAAAATTATACAATTTTTTTTTTTATAGGGTTTCAATAAAATTTCTAAATTATTTCTGACTTTTATTAGAGACCCTTTATCAACGATATTAAGCTACTTTTGGCTAGAATTCCAATTTGAACATTTTTTCATTTTTTTTAATGAATTTTTTTTCTTTTTTTTTTAACGATTTTCAAAAAAAAAACCACACGAAACCCAAAGATAAAAAAAAGGGTCATCTTTTTTTGAAAGGGCCAGGGAAATGAGTGGTGGCTTTGGCATGGAATGCCCTATATAAAGGTGTAGAAGAGGAAGAGAGAGAGAGTGGAGATTGAAAGAGGGACGAAGAGGAGTTTACAACACCTTTCCCTTTCGGTAGCCAAGAAGCGTAAAGCACTTTTTACGCATCGTCGACAGGCTTAATGCCAGGCTGCCAACCGATACACACGTTCACGCGCGCGCGCGCCCCAACAGCAATGCGAACGCTCTCGAACTGTCTTAAGCTCGGACGCGAGCCCGCGGATTGACCCAGTTACCCGGAACTAATGTGCATTTCATCGACGTATATACGTGTATATATCGCGGCAACGCCCGCTCCACATTTATTAGCCCTAGGGAAATCTGTGCCAACTTATTTTACTACTCGTATCACACGGGAATGCATAGAGTACTGTTTTATGCAGACGTGCCTATACGCCCAGTAGCTGTGGCACGTCTATTTTCAATTTTTTTTTTTTTTTTTTGTAAATTTCATATTAATTAATTTCATATTAATTACTTAATTCTGAAATCTCGGTTTTATGGCTTTATAGTGCGTCGAAGAATTTGCTGCGTTATTGCTTCCTCATTATTTTCGAATTTTTACATTTCGACATTTTTTTTTATGCAACACATGATTTTTGAGAATGTTTTTTTTTTCAGATTTTTTTTTTTTAATTCGTTAGTCGTCTGGAACATGTTTTGCTTCCTCATTAGAGGAAGCTTTGTTTTCGTGAAAAAAAAAATTGGAGATTTTCATGTCAGGAGACTCAGAATGGTAATTCAAACCTTCGTATCCCAAAAGTCAGAGGACGACTGGTTTTGAATTTGGGATAAATTGGTAGATAGGTTCGGTTTTTATGGGTTTTTGAATTGTTTCGAGAAATTTTCATTTTGCTCTAAATCACGTAAAATCTCAGCAAAGAAACTGACATTTTCTACAGATGAAAAATAATTTGAATTTTATAATATAATTTTTGAATAATTTTTTTATTTAAAAAAAAAATTTACGTTTTCCTCTAACTCAGGTCAACAGACACTAAATCAATTGAAATGTGAAAAGAGAACAATATATGATATATAAACAGTATTTATTTATTTATTTATTTATTTAAAACAAGTATGCAAAGTAGAGCTTTGTACATTGCTTGGTCATGATTTCTGAATATTGACAAAGCTTCCTCTACGAGGAAGCCAAAATAGACAAAATTACATCCTCATTGAGGTAGCTTTACTTTTTTTATTTTACATTTTTTTTAAACAGTCAAAGATCATAAGAAATCAATGTGCACATTTCTACTTTGCATCCCTGTTTTATTTAGATTCTACATTATTTTTTTAAAAATAGATAAATCAAAATAAAAATAGTTCATCATAGACGTACCTTTTGTAAAAATAAAGAAACAATGAATTTTTCATTAAAAAATAAGTATAATATGCAAATTTCTAATTTACATCAATTTTTATATGTCAAGATGAAATCGTTTTCAGCAGCATTTGCATTAACTTTGCATTACAATGTATAACCTATCGACTGATATTGTTGCGCAAAATAAAATAAAGTGTTGAATAAAGTCTTTCACCCGGACTTACTTTTATCCGCAGTGTTATTGCATCAATGAATTTGCCGAGTGAATGAATCCCCGACTTACCCTTCCATTACATTCTCTCCTTCACGAATGAAATATATATATACATACATACAGTACTCGGTAGTATATCTCATAAGTATAATCTTGAATATTATATTTTATATTTTTTTTTAAATTCTTTTTCTTTCATTCTCCAAGTTGTCGAGAGTTGCGCAATCCTCTCTTGGTGATTGCCTCCTTTCAGTTGTTTCTTTTACTTCATTTCATTTTTTTCCATCTCTCGTGATATTTTCACAATACATAACGAGTATGTGTGTGTGTGTGTGTGTTGGACAGCAGGTGATTTGCATGTAAATCGAATTGAGGATTTTGCGACGCCAATGCGAGGATACAGACGCTCATCGAGAGTTAAAAAGAGAGACCGCGAGACATATTACCAGTTATATCGAAGCATTCGGTTTCCAGCTCTGTCTCGGGTCGCCCTGATGTGTCCAGTACACTGTCGTGTGGACCTGCAGAGAGTGTTGCGGCTCGCGTGTACAGGCCATACATTTTTCTCTTTACACGAGTAACGTGAGAGAGAAAAAGAGAGAGAGAGAGAGAGAAAAGATCGAGGATCACTGTGAGAGTAAATGTGTGTGTGGATTATGCAACTCCGTACATAATTATATAACGGACGAGTTGGAGAAGGACACGTAGGGTCCGCTTGGTGGGGTTTTTGTATATATGGTGAAGCGAAAAGAAATCGCGGTCACAAGCACACATATGCAAATTTTTCTTTCCTCTCTCTCTCTTTCTCTCTCTCTCTCTCTGTGTCTTCGTTGATGAGACGGTCGTCGTAAGATTCAAGATGTTCCAACGGAACTGCTCTTCGTGTATTAGTGAATGGTTGCTGCTGGTGCCTATACTGGTACGGCTTCTGTATAGAACTGGACACCGGGCCTTGATTATTCGGTCTGTTGGTACTTCGAGAGGCACTTCGAGGCACTTTGAGTGGTCCTTGTCGTAAGAACTGGGCTGACACTTCCTTCTCCCACCTGTTAAGCATTTGGTCATCATTTGCTACCCTGAAATCCTGATATTACGAGGCGTAACATGAGAATAATCTGATTATTTATACGGTTACTCGTGAAGATGTTGTCGAAGCGTTGCATTTTTTAGAACAAGAAATATTTGTCAAGCTCACTTGTGCTATTGGAAAAATGGTAATCCTGAAATGGTTCAGTATGGTTTGGGTTTGAACGTGACGAAGATCCTCACAAATATGTCTTCTATAATTTGTGAAGATGGATTTTTTAAAAAAATATTCTATAAGGCAAATTGGCGTTCAAATATACTTGTGAAAGATGTGAAGAAAACATGTTTATTTAACAATTTTGGTACGAAAAGAAAAAGTATTTTAGATCATGTATCGAAAATCCGTCCTTATGCAGTCAACTTATATTCAAGCCCAAGGGTTCCTTGAGGAAATTAGAAAAATTCAGGCCCAGGAGTCCCTTGAGGGACTCAGAAAAAAGTCTCGAGTCTTGAAATATGCAAATAATATTACAGCTCCCGAGCAGTAATATCAACTAATACATGAAAAGTAATCAAATTATATAATATATCTTCTTGATAGAATTAATAAAAATTTCTTGATCAAACGAAATTATACAATGAATATTGACAGCAAATAGTTACAGCCTCCCTACGTCAGTTTCTTAAAATCGTAATGATTAAAATGAATTGTCGTATAAATATCAAATTCTTATCTCAAATGTAGCAAATGGTGTTCGTTTCTGTCTGTAAGCAAACGTCCATGTTTCAAGTCCGTATGGTGTGCAGTGGAGATATAAGTGCCAGGTCGATAGACGGTAATGAGTTCGATCGAAGGTAGTTGGAATAAAACGATTCAGAGAACCTCCTCGTTTTCCGCGATTGGAAATAAGTAGATGTATACTGTACAAGCGAAAATCCAGTTTCTCCCTGAGGCGATCATCGTCGCCGTCGTCGTTGTCGTCGTCGTCTGGGGCATCGTCGTCATCGAGAAGAGGCGTTTAGGTAACCGCTATATTTATCCAGGATGCTGGTTTGCACCAGACCATAGAGGCTGACCATAGAGCGACGCTCTGATCTGTAATTGCGTGGGATGTTACACGTATTCGGCTGGCTGCTGACTGTTGCTCTCGCGCAGAGCTGCGTAAAAGGAAACCGTTGCGGAATATAAAAAAAAAAAAAAGCACAAACAAATGCAAAAGAAAAAAATCAATGTATGAGGAATGGAGGCAATATGGACATTGAGGTGCGAAAACCTTGTTTCTCAAAAATCTAACTTTACATTTTCAGCCCTTCTTTGAACACAAAAAGTGCGAAAAATCGTTCAATATTTTTAAATTTCTGGTTTGCAACTTTTTTTTTTTCCTGATAATGATTTTTAGCTAGATTTTCGTACTTTTCGTGTATGAAGAACGTCTGAACCTTGAAAAAAGGTGGTTTTTAAGAAAAAGTATGATTTTGTATCTCGTCCATTTTGCCCCAATTTCTAAAAGGTTAACTGCCTGTCGATACTTGACCAACAGACTGCAAGAACCATGGATAATAGAGAAAAGGGGTAAAAGGGTGGATTAGCGAGAAAGAGGGACGAAAATAAGCAATAGAACGAGAAGAGTAATCGAAGAAGAGGGACGGGAGGGTGGTTGAGGGTTTCTACTGGGCAAAGGGCGAAAAGATCTGAGAGAAACAAAGTTATCTATCGGCACCGCGTGGCGGCAGCGTCTCCACGTAGTGGAAGAAGTAGAAGTAGAAGAAGAAGAAGAAGAAGAAGAAGGAGAAGAAGAAGAAGAAGAAGAAGAAGAAGAAGAAGTATATTCCAGCTCGCACGCGGCATCCCAGCCGTGGCTGGAAAGGCTCTCCGAGCAAGGCGAAGAGCTCCTCTCTTCCCAAGGAAAATTAATGTCCCAGTCGGCTCGCAGGAATTGAGTGGAGAGTCGTGTTTAATTGGGGATAAAATCTCGGTGTTTTTCTCCAATGAATCAAGCAGCATCCACAGCGCATGGCTCGGAGAGCTGTTACGGGGATGAGAGCGCGCAGATCTATAGCAAAGCTTGGGTCCGGTTATTCTCTCGATCGGAACACGTCAGAGAACCGCACATAGAGAAAGAGAGAGGTAGATATATAGAAGCACATCCGATCTGTGAAACATTTGCTCCACGAGGTACGACGAGCTCTCCTCTCGCTTGTGCGCAAACAAATCTTCGTTCGCGACTACCTATTTTACGCTGAATTTCGTGGTTCTGATTAGGTCGACTGTTGAAGAGCGTTCCAGTTTGATTATGAATGATAGTAATTTAAACAAATATTTCATCAGAGGACAAAGCTGTAGTGATTTTTTTAAAGAAATGCAATTTTATTATCACCACATCATGGAGCTGATAATATTTTCTACATCTTCGATAATTTTCTCGGCAACGAAAAAAAAAAATAATAGAAACTCTCTTTTCGGAGGCAGATCGTCCAGGACACATATGAAGTTTTGTTTTTTTTTGTCTGGACATCGAATGAGATAGATTGAAACTAATTTTTCGGTGCGAATCATTTTTGGTATGCCAACTCCAGTCAATTATTATTTTATTCGCTGAAAATGGCGAGAAAAAGCAAAATTCTTACGCAAAAAAAGAATGTCGCTGACATCAGCAATCTTGAACTAGTCCAGGCCTATAAAATCTCAAGCATCTATAATTATGTTTGAAGACCGGACTTAATCTGCATTTTAATTACCGACTTTTTATTTTTTTTTAAATACCACTCTTTTATAATGGGAAGCTCTCTCTTCGAATCAATATTTGTGCTCATGCTTCTTTTTTTTTTTCTTTTTTTTTTTTTTTTTTTTTTACTAAGACGAGATAGGGTTGGATCGGATATATGCAACGACGTATAATGTACCACTTTGGTTCCTTCATGCATCATCCACAGCATTGCATTCATGAGAACCTCTGCTCCCGCTCGCCCACGCTCCACGCTACATTCATTCACTTTTGCACTCGGCGCGGCGACTCTGCTACGCCGCGGTGATTCCTCTCCCGCCTCGTCTCTCTCTCTCTCTCTCTTTCTCTCTCTCGCCTCGGCCTTCGCTCCTCCTCGCATATCTATGGGAGTACCTACGTACACGGTATATAGATAGAGAGCCCCGCAATACCTGCTGTACGCGCGCACGCGAGCCGCATCAGCTTATACGTGCATCTCCGTTCGTAACTCGTCGTCTTTCCTTTCCTGTCTTCTTTTCATCCCTCCCTCCCTCCCTCCCTCCCTCACTCCCTCCCCCCACGATCTTCTTTCTGTACATTATATACGCTTCTCTCACTCTTTCGCGACAAGCATGCCAAGACATGACGTCATTGAGACACACGTTTCGTATTATAAATATAGGTGCGAGCGGCGTGTCTGTAGTAGATACGAGTAGAAACCCTCGAAGGGGCCCTTTTGGAATGGGAGCAGGCCCAGTAACATAACTCAAAGGCCCCAGAGATTACGCCTGTGGAATGGTGAAACCATTTGAATTATTATTTTGATGGAATGATTATATTTTTCATTAATCATTTATTTATTATGTTTAGCAATACGTTTAATTGGAATCATTGATCTTACGACTTTTCACTGAATATGATAATAATTAATGATTATTTTATTTTATAATCCTCGATAATCGAAAAATGAACAATGATTATTTTCAGCGATTTTCAATGGCAGGAATATGCAATAAAAAAATCAGAAAAAATTCCAACGTTTTTTCTTCAACTAGAGCAACATCCTGAAGAAATGTGAGACCATTTTTTTTACATGAAAAATTGGGGTGGACGAATTCACGTGTATTGCCCCAAATATTTCTTCAGAATTGGAATTTTACTGATTTTCATTTCGTAACTTTTCTTGCCTGAAACTTCGACTATTTTTTTTTCCCCCTATCTCCTTATTTGTATTTGTTTTTCAAAGTGCCTCGCGCGATTTATTCAGACGCTTACGGACATCTTACGTTACTCTCTCGTTCAATTAGTATTACGTATAGAGCTCAACTATTTTTCCAGGGAATTCCCTTAATGACGCGATCTGTGTGACGAGTCTTCGTCGCGCGTTTCCTCAGAATTAGAAAGCTGCGAGTGCGAGATATACATAAGTGAAAACGGGTATATATATCTCGCGCTTACATTCACTGGAACCCAGAGCCGAGTTTAATCTATACTGCGGCTCAGATGTATATGTTCGATTGATAAAAGCACCTCGGGGTCAACGGCCTTCGCACCTAGACATCCGCGTGTAATTTCCCGTAAGCAGTGATTAGTTACGTGTGTAACCACTCCGTCTTACCAACCTCGGCAAACGTTATGCAATGTACATACTATATACATACACGTTCGCCTCATCTGTACAGAGCGATCCAGAAAAGCATTCATTAGTCAGATTATTCGAATTAAATATTTTATTTTCTGTCAAAAAATTGTGTCAGATGTATGTGTCAAATTTCAGCTCGATTGTTAAAGCGGTTCCTGAGATATGAATGTTTGAATTTTACATACCGGCCTCATGTTTTGGACCATTCTGAGTGTCTTGACATAAAAATCTCTGAAATTTTCACGAATAGATAGGTTCTTCTATGAGGAAGTGAAATTATAGAATTTTTCAAGCGGCTAAAAAAAAGTCATATGTAAAAGAAAAAAAGAACTGAATGGAAAAATGCTTCACCAAATAATAGCATAAATCAGATTATTTATATGCAATTGTATAATTTCTCTGATATATTTAATTTATTTTTAAAAAATCCTAATTTATGATATACATTACGAGCAAGCATTTCCGGTTTTCTTTGATAAATTAAATTGTGAAATAAAACAGTACCACAATATAATATTAAATACGTTATCTATAAAAAAAAAAAAAAACAAATCTTATACGAGAGAATACCACGAAAGTAGTTTCATATTTTCTGCATGAACCTGTATATAAATGCATCACTTATTCCTAGCGCCAGTCAGGTAGGGGTTATAAAAATGATAGCGGCAGGCTCCTCTCTGGCCAGAGCGGCATACATCGTCTCTGCTGGCACGTGTGGGCAGATAGTCAGTTAACGAGATCCTCTCTCGATATCGCTCTCGTATATACGAGCTCGAGTTTCGTCAACTTCCCTTTCGTGCGGCATCGCTCAGTTTCTCGGCTCCGGACTTCGTGATATTATCTCTGCGAAGCTCTGTGATTACAGTATAATTACAAGCCACTAATTATGTTGTATAGCAAATGCTTTGTAGACGCCCGTTCCGGTGGGGCGGATTATAGGCTTCGTATAAAACAAGATGTTCGTTAGAACTCATAGAATCAAAATGTGTTAGTGTACGACAGGTGGTGTAATTATGATATTATATTGCTTTTTTTTTTTTTTCGAAGGACAATCAAAATTCCACCTCCTCTCTTCGCTAAATCACAGGTTAAAACATTAAAAAAGTTCATATTGCACTAAATTCCATTCACTCCAATTGGCTAATAAATGTCATTTCGATAGGTTCTGCAGAGGGTTCAGACACCCTCGTATGACCCTAAATTTAGTGTGAAAGGAGGGCCTAAATTTCAACTCTGGTATCGTCATCAATAATTTCATATTTTTCGAAATCCATCGAATATTTCCTCTTTGGTTTAATGTGCTAAAATCTAGTCAAAACAAATATTTATCATCGATTTGAAAAGTCATTCATACCCCTTAAAATACTTATCTTCCACATTAATCTTCGCAAGCACAATAGCTGCAACAGATCTGTATTAAAAAAAAAAACCACACACAGAACCTTTGATATCTCTGCTAGTCCGGCTTTGGCGGTTCACGTGGGGCGCAGTCGGGCGCGTATATTTCAACAGGAACTGGATCTCTATACGTGAGGCGCTCCAGGGCCGTAGAGTGCTCGTGACGAGGCTGCGGAGCGGAGAACGTGAGGGAACGAGAAACGGCAGCCAGAACGGAGGAGGTATAGGCTCCCCGGGCGGCTCCTCGTGACATTTCCGGAGCACGCTCACTGGCCCAAGCTCCGGTATATATACCGCCGGGTGGATCGGTGAGTTGTACCGCGAGCCGTCGCACGAATCGGTCGCACGACTTGTCCGGTCGCTGCTGCTCGCGCGGCGCGCGCTCGCGCCACGCCGCCAAGATCATCTCCATGATCAATGGTGCCCCGCACTGAAATGCATGTCCCCGGAGGCATAACTGTAACCGCCAGATACCGCACGAAGATTAGATGCACCGTTGCGTTGTGTGCGAGAGAGGCTATAAGGCCCGTAGAACTCCTTTGGAAATATACACATATTGGCTCGCGAACAGAGACACACATACACACACACACACACACAGACACACATAAAAAAGAGTTTTAGTTCGAGAGGCGAACAATGCGCGATAGACTTAATGGCAACACGCTCTTTTGTTAGTACGTGCCTTGGCGCCTGGTGCACTATCGAGCTAACTCTCGGGCTGGTAATACGTACTTACTGTATGATACGAGTAGCTGAGAGTTGGTGGGCATCAACCGAAGAGGAAGATCTCTCGTCTTTGCATATAACTTAGCAAGCACATATTCCTGTCTTCACCCTATGTCTCATGTATATAACTGGCGCGTACCTGTAGGCATGTTAAGCATGCAAAGACACGCGTGACACGCGTAATTATAGCAGCAGGTATTACACGTGTATGTTGCTGAGCTTGAGGGACAACTGAAGAGCTCAGGGTCTGCGTCGGTGTGTACATGTAATCCAACGATTGTCCTGTCCCGTTATCGTAATAAGGGATTTCCACTTGTCGCAAATATTACTTAAGATACAACTATACTTGAATAAAGTCACGAATAGCCATGTTGCAATACAGACTGTTAGGGATAGAGAGAGAAGCGAGGGGAGAAGAAGAAGAACAATCGCGTCTTGTGACAGTGAAGTCTGACGACCCTGAAGAGCTAGATCCTCTTCTCATTCCTACGCGGACACACGCCGGACTTGTTTTGTTTTGTTCGCAAGTCTGTAGGTAGAAATGGGTTAAGGTTGAGGATCAACGTGTGGAGATGTTTCGTTATTTCAAGACTCTCAGAAAAAGCGGTGACAGTACACGTAGCGGCGGAATCGGGGTTGTCTATGAATCATCCTCCAGTGTAACGAAAAATAGCTGATTATCGCGATTTCTTTTTTTGCAATCATTTCACAAAGTTTGCTTGAAATCGTAATTATGAACAATGTGGTGGACAGAACACTCTGTCCCATGCTCCCTGATATATGTAAGACAAACCCGAGGCGATAATTAATGTGGCGCCTTTAATTCAAGATTCCGTGATTTCAGTCTCTAAATTAAATCGATACCATCAGTGCTACTCTACCGAGTGGAGTTTGATACACCCCGAGAGAGTTTGCAGCTGTGCGCGCAGTCGTAATTCTAGACATTGACGGTAACGACACCCTGGCAATTCTAGAAGCCGAGCTACTACGTGGCTCTGTGACTAGCAGACAAGGAATATTAATTTCCTTGGTATACGCTAGAGGTACATATATCGCGAGCACAGTTGGCTACAGTCGTGTATGCTCCACTCGGCCAGTACTCGTCCCGCAGGCGGTGAAACTGGAGCCCATCGACCAATCATTTTCAACTACCATAAAGCCGGAGCACCAACCTGGAACACCAACCACCGACAATGGGTCCACCTAAATTATTGTACCAGTTTATATCGACGACTTATATTTTCATATAAGGGCTGTCGTTGCTGTTATGGCTTTAGCTACCGAGACGCGGTGATATGCTGAACGGCTGTACCAGTTCACGAAGAGGGTGTGTTTTAAAAATTCACCGAATGAGTTATTGCTCCGGTCCCTGTGGCCCGAACCATTATGTTGAATTATCATCAATCATACAGGAAGGAAATTAATAAAAGCCAACTCTTTACGCACTAGCTAGCCCGTTTATTTTTTTTGCCCTTCTTTGAATTATTTTATTTCACATTCGTAATCTCATAGATAGATTTACGCACAGTGGGGAGAGACTGGACTCTGTAACGAGAAAGTTTTAACCGCATTGCTCAGTGCAATTATTAGATACTGAGATATATGTATAGAGAGAGAGAGAGAGAGAGAGAGGAAAGGTACATGAGACGAAAGAATATTCATAATAATTCTTCTCAGTTATTCTCGACGCCTTATTATCGTGCTCGACGCGTCGCAATTCATCATTCCAGTCCAGCGCTGAGCAACCCGAATCACTTGTTTGCATTGCGTGTGTATACACTACACGCGAGAATTCTTTCATAAAAAATTCCCACCACGCGCGTATACCTAACGAAAATCCGCGGGTCAATAGCGAGGTCGTTGATGGTACTCGACAAAAGACACACGAGAATATACTCGGATCGTGCCTTTGGCAAGGCGAAAATAAGACATTAAACGTAATACGACGAAGCACACTCTTCGGGTCTGTCAGCGATTTGTCATCAGCTCTGGTTCAAGCTTGAGGAATTTTCTCTCTTTAAATAACCATTGCCAAATCACGTGAGTTTGAGTGTTTGTTTGCTCTGATACTGACGGTGATGAGATAGGTTTTTTTTTTTAATATTTACAAGTCTGTAAAGTAGAAACTTGGAAATTGTTTCCACATTATTTAACAGCTTTTCGTCTATGAGCTTTGTAAAAAAATTCATCAGAATACTTTCACGTAGCTTTGTGAAAAAGAATAGTAAAATAATGAGGAAGCAATTTGCAATATTTCACTTTTCAGGTTTCCATTTATATTCGCCGTGAAGTTTCTTTGAATTTGGTTCTCAGTTAGATTATTCATGTAACATAACGACTGTCCATTGACATACCAGAATGCAAGTGAACCTGTTAAAAAATTTCTATACGGATACATCGAGACGTTGGTATTTTAATGTTTTCTCTGAACAACTATGTAGAGACTTTCTGAACGGATCAAAGAACAACCGGGCTGAAATGGGATATTACTCAGCGAAAAAAATTGCAGCTTCATGAGTACGATACATTTTTAAGTACTCGATGCACACAATAAATCCATAATTTTCTGTTGCAGTAAAAATTAATACTTCTTTATACATTTTAATATTACTATTGTCTTACACTGTCTAGTGTTACATTTTCAACAGAAAATAATGTCAATAAACACTCTTTACGAGGAGTTTCTATTATTTGCACTAAACTCTATTTCTCTGCAGCCACTGTAACATGCTTTATAAATAGCAGCGGATCAGTGGTGGGTGACCGACGACTCTATCGCTTAGCTCCACGTGCAAATAAACTTCAAGGTGAGGCAGGTGGAGAGGTCGTGTGTGCATACATCTCGTAGGCAAGTTGTACATACACTCCAACTAGAGTAGAGCTAACTCCAGTGATTAAATCACTCACATTAGCAAGCATCTAGAGTAGAGGCAGTGCCAGTCGAGCAAGCGCATGGTAGAGCAAAAGAAGAAAAAAAAAAAAAAAAAAAGAGCACACAGACAGAGAATCCGGCGTTAAAAGAGAAGACACGACGCAAAATAAACTTCTTAGAATGTTTTAGTATACCTTCAACATGGGACGCGACTGGATTTCTAATGGTTTTATTAACCAAAGAAGTTAGTTGCCGGCTTATCTACAGTGGTGCTATATCTAATTCTCTTGGACACGAAAAAAAAAAAAATAAAAATAAAAATACGGCAAACAAAAAACGACAATGCGCGTGGGATGTTCTGTGATGAAACTGCAAGAAGACCATCCTATTATAGCGTTACATTATCTTTCTCTCTTTCTTTATGCCAGCATTCTTGGCATGTGCTCAGCCTGGATTCTGAGGCTGGTGGTGTTTTAATTGTAGACGACAGCGACCTGTCCTCTTTTCACATCTCAAGAAGAAAGATAGAGAGAGAGAGAAAGAAAGGAGGAAAGAAAAAAAAAAAAGCAGAGGGTATGTGCAAGGAAGACAATCCCAGCGACACTCGTCAAGGGAGCGAGAGGAAGGAGCTTTACAAATGGATTTGTCTGCCAGTTTCAAGGTCGCTTAACTTATCGCCCCTCTCGGTAACTCCAAATACAGCCCCGAGCACTCGAGCATCTATATATATATACACGTATATCGTGTGTACGTATTCCCAGGGCGAGTTGCAAGTGTGACACGCACCCGCGCGCGAGTCTCGGTAAGTGAAGGAAGAAGCGAGAGAGCGGCTTACGAAGACGAGAGTGAGTGAACGTGGCCAGAGACCGTCCAACCGGAGAGCCATACCGACACATGGCTTGTGTGTCCCGAGGGAATCTCTCGAATGAGTTAGACTATACCCACTCGGAGATGTTGCTCCTCGCTGCTTCTGCCGCGGTGGATGGTGGATAGTCATGGCAGGGAGCAGCAACTCTCTCGCGCGGGACTGTGAACGAGCGCATTTTACGCGCGTGGGACGTGTGAAGGTCTCCCATTTAAGTCTCTCTCCAGAGTGTCTTCTTTTTTCATTTTTAGTTTTTTTCTTTTTTGTTTTTTTTTCTTTTTTTTTTTGGTTGTTGTTTTGTTTCATGTTTGTATCTCTCAAGTTTCTCTCCCTTTTCGTCGCTCCTTCTCCTCCTGCCTCTTCCTCGTCTTTTTTTTTTTTTTTTCTTTCTTTCTTTCTTTTCTTCCCACTGCAAGAAACATCCCCCCTGTCGCGGGTGCAAGAGCGCGCCTGTTAGGTAGACCTGTTGAGAACACTGAGAAAGATCTCCGTACTTGAAATGGATTTATCTGGTAACCGTTTGTCGAGGTCGCTGGAGAGGAGATTCGCGCACAGCTCAGCATTCAACTTGGGAGTGACTTCTACGAGTATAAAGCTGCTGTGGAAACTAGTATGTACAGTATAAGGGTGACGTAGACACCCGATACGCTTCTTCTTCTTCTTCTTCTTCTTCTCCTTCTTCATCCTCCATTCTTCTTTCCAATCTTCTGTATGGGTACCAAGAGCCTTCGAGTAATAAGGGGAGAGCGCGAGCATATACATAGCTAGCGAGAGAATAAAAGACGAAGAAGAAGAAGAAGAAGAAGAAGAAGCAGAATGACTCTCGGTCCTCGCGTGGGACGACGTGAGAAGTGACCACTCGTCCTTTACTCGTCGCGCCCCAGCAGGGAGCATTAAGGATCCCCCTGAGCGCGTGACGAAGATCCTATTCTACTGAAGATCCCCGAGACTCCACGGTCCGAGTCACAACTCGATCTCACGTCCTTTCTCCTACCACTCGCAAGGACACGAAATTAGCGTTTTTGCTCGGAGAAGTCTTGTATACGTTTAGGATCCTGTATGGAAGATTGGGTGAATGGCTACCGCTTAACAGGGGTAATCAGGTTTTTGTTTTTTTTTTCTATCTTTTTTTTTTTACAAACGTCTAGGACTAAATCCCCTCGACAGAATAACCCAGGACAAGATTGTCCAAATTTAATACATCGACACGGTAGCCACTACGTCAAAACATCGGTTGGTTATATAATAAAATACGAAATCATGAAAAGTGAGCTTGGAAATGGTTTTTCAAATCGAAACTAGCTTTCGTGATATTGATTGTTTTGCAGATAAATTTTAGCTGGTAACAGCAAATGCCAATCAACAGTTTCCAGAAATCAACTGATTTTAAAGGCTGTTCGAAACCAGGTCCAGTGATTAAAAATGATTTAAAAACTGTATGTGAGATTTTGTCTGGGGCCATATTTTGTCCCAGGAAATTTTGTCCTGTAGTTCATATGCCCGAGGTGATTTTGTCTGAGGAAACATAGACCGGATAGCCCAGTTTTCTAGCTTCCAATTGGAAATTTCTCGTCGATAGAGACGCCCACATCATCGGTACCATAGATCTTTTACTGCTTTACCTAAATAGTCGGACATTAGGAACGAGATGAGAGCGCGGCATAAAGAATCAAGATGAGTTCGCGCCGGGCGCCAGTCAGGCAAAATCCACGATTTTATGGCTTCTCAACGATAATTTATTTGACAACTGGGCGTAGCCAAAAAAAAAAAAAGGAAAAATAGCTTGTCTTCCGAATACCGACTATTTTGTGCAGTGGTATATTTTTCGATGTTTTAACAGCGAATAAATATTAGAGCGGCGCGGTCAATCCCGATTATAGCTCTCTTGAGCGCATATAAGAGAAGACGTCTGGCGTTATTGTTCTTCCATGAATGGCTCTTTCCCTCACAGCAGATACTGTATATATGTCCTAGACATATAGAACATGCATTGGTGATGAGCTAGTGTCAGCTAAAGGCACCTGCGGGTCTCCGAAATAAACCCTTTGCAGCGTCGAATGTGGGAAGGTCCTCTCTGTATTATGGACCAAAAGAGCGAAGTCCCAAAGACCAAAATAACCTGAGGAATTTATTCGACAAGGGTTCCCCACCGATGCGAACACTTTATGGATAGATAAATATCGAAAATTTCATCTCTCGTCTCTAATGCCCCAGCGAAGGCACACGGTTTCGACGCTCGAATTACGGTTTGGTTGACTCACCGATAATGCTCACTCGAGCTTGTATTACGATCTTTTTACACGAAAAAAAAAAGAAGTATCGTACACGAAAGGAAGGACAGGAGACGCCGGACGAATTTGTAAGGTGCACGCGCGCACGAGGCATTGATGATGATCATCGCTTAATCTCTACTCTGCAATATGATTCTGGGTCGACTGAGCAAAACGTGCGGGTTGAGTAGGTGTCGGTTACAGCTAGGAAGTATGTCCCTCGTCGAGGGGGTTACACCGGGTACGGTCAGACGAAGTACATGAAGGAAAAAAAAACGACCTGTCGAACTGTTATGCGGGAAGTGGGAAGAGCGATTGTAACTTAAAGAGACTCCACGAGTGACTTTATAAGGTGCATATTATGTTGTACTGACTTTGTAACAGCACTTTAACAGCAGCTGAAACGGTCATTTACCTCTTTAGTACCTCTGAAAAATGTGCAGAATATATATATATATATATTTTTTGTAAATTAATTAAGAAACGAAATACAGCGACACTAAAATTCGATCAAAAGACATTTAGCCAAAAATATCGATTTAACGGTAGTTTTACTTTACACTTCAATCATCCGGCAGAGTCTAAAAATCTGAAAAGAAAATTCTTCAAAATCCTGTATTGGATATCAATATTTTGAAGCTCCCAAAGTGGGCCGAATCTCACTTCCATTTTATTACGAATTGTTCTGAAGAAGAAAATTGCAAAAGCAAAATGTCGTTGCTTACATTTTGAACAAAAAGACGGTGGAACACCTGAAAAAATGTTGTGGACATACATCGACGAAACCGAAATATCAGCTTTATATCTCACACGTCGTACTGATTAAACAATTGGCGACGTACCTCTGGCACGTCGATGAAGGCCTATGTCTATAGCAGTTTATTCAAAGACGCCCGGCAAGCACTGTCTTTTCCTGCGTGTACTCTCTGTGCATCTCCATGATGATGAGGTCCATGCACGAGAGATGCTATTTATACTTGCTGACTGCAAAGCACAAGAGTAGAGTAGAGAAGATATATACGAGAGATATACATATACCGGAGACATTGCTGCGGAGAAGTACGGGGAGAGTAGAAGTTGACAGAACGGACCAGGAGGCAGTCGACGTGAGCCTCTCGTCTGGTGAGCGGGTACCTCAATAAGGCATCAGCAGGTAGGAAGACCCAAGCGCCCGCCAGGAGCAACGATGATTCAGCGTTGAACGGAAGAATTTTTTTTTTTTTTCTTTTCTCCTAGATGGAGTTGACATTTTACAATGTAAATATGAAATTTTTATTACAAACACGTGCACTCCATATACGTACGAATTACTGAACAGACGTAAAGGAGAGCACAGATTTTCTTCTTATAGATATGTTGGAAAAATTCGAACAAAAAAAATGCTAGAAATTATGTGTTACATACAAACATTTTCTAGCTGCTTATTGTTGAAAAAAATAAATAGATTGTTGAATAGAAGGATCTTCAGAATTTTTTCAGAATTTTCAGAATGTCTCCTTCGATAATTTGTTTTACAAAAATCGTAGATAAATAAAAAAAAAGGAAATCTGCCGAAATTCTTGTAAAAATTTCATTATTCTCTGCTACAAAAGTAACATAGCCAAAAAAAAAAAAGATTTTACGTATTTCTTTAACTACTTAAATGCTAGATCTTTCCATTATTTCCAACTTGCAAGGATCTTTTTTTGTTGTTGTTGTTGTTGCTCCATCCGCATCTGCTTCTCACTGTCTGCAATGCCTTTTCTCTCTTTCGCTGTCACACCGGCAATCTGTCCCTCACAGGAACAAAGTGGAATGGTCCTTTAAAGGAGGTACTGAGAGTACGGTCCGCAATCTCAGGGCTCACAAGGATTTAATTACATTCTTCGTTCTCCGACAAGTTTCACAATCGCAAAGCATGATTTTTTTTTTAGCAGGACAATTATATATACATATATATATATCTACAGATACTTGCGCAGTCGACTTGGTTGCCGACGTGAAAGTAACGAGAAATTTGTCGACCGGTAAAATCTCCAAGCTCGATTATGCTAACGATCGTGGCAATTCGAGCGACGCGAGGAGCTGCGAAAGAACGGTGGTGCGATGGAGAGCGCAAAAGATTTTTTTTTCTTTCCGCAAGGGTCGGAGCGTAGGCGTCAGCGATCCTCGATTAACATTCGGATGGCATTGCTGCGCTTCTGCCGACCGCGCCGCACGTACAGTACTACACCAGGAGTCGAGAGGCCCAGGCGTAGGCGTGCTCGCGACCGAGATCTCGTTTTCTTCAAAGAATTCATGAAAGCAAATAATCGCACGATAAGAATTTCAGATAATGCTTCGACAGTCAATTCTCTTATTTTAATGCTCCCACCAGAATTGAAGTCTTACTGCTTTCTAAAAAAAAAGGATGCAAAGTGGTATTTTGCACATTGATCCGATTTATAGAGAACACGATCTTCGGAATGTTATAGCAATTTAACGTCACAATTTTTTTGACATTTTTTTTTTTTTGTAGCTTAACGTCCACATTTTTTTTACCCACAGATTGTGAAACAATTGATATTGCCGATAATGGGTGTCCCAATATCACTCGAACTTTATTGGAATCTAATATAATATATGTTTGAATTAAATAAATTCTATCAGGCCGGCCTGTTGGAATAATTTGATTCAAATTCGATAAATCGATGTCTTTAATGATCGACCTGATTGGATTTATTTAATTAAACTATATTTTATTTCTTTCAAATAAATTTCCATAAATGGTACAAATAAAGTTTTATTCGATGCAAATAAATAGCCATGTTTGATCCAAATGAAACGTCTCTTTCTGTGACTGTGCATTTTGAAATTTCGTGTATTTTGTATTTGGACTTTTTTTGTGTCTTTCGTTTCTTTGATCTTCGACAAGTACCTTCCATAGTTGGAAAGGGTGAATGAGAGAAGGCTAGGGTAAATAGAGAAAATAGATACAGAATATATATATATATATATATATATAAATAAAAATAAGTATAAGAAGAAGAATGAGTAGATCCTCGGGGATTGCGGATCGTTCGCGGGATCGTTTGCGCGGCTCTCTCCGCTTACACCGACAGATGGGATTATCTGATCTTGAATCTAGCCCTGGGATGGCTCCGCGCGCGTATAATTGCCATCGGCGAGAGTACAGAGCCGCGAGGGAGCTGATCCTCGCCGCCTTCTCGGTGCGAGAGAAGCCTATATAGCCGAGGCCTCTTCTTGACCATCAAGAGACGCGCGGTAGCATCTCGACGCCGAGTTGCATTAAATAAAAATATATGTACTACTATATAGCAATAGTAGAATATATATATATATATATATTAGGTAGGTTTAGCTGAGACGTTACTGCGAAGCAAAGACTCTGGTGTAGTACGGAGCTCAAGTTGGCCTGCTGACCATAGCCCTTTCCTTACCTTCGCTTATTCCTCTCTCGTTGCGCTCGTTCATTCCTTCGTTCGAGCGAGACAACAAGGAAAAGAGAAAGAGTCAAGGCTGTGAACTGAGAATGTGCGTGCAACTATGCTACCGAGAGAAAGAGAGAGAGAGAGAGAGAGAGAGAGAGAGAGAGAGAGAGACCTTTTATCCCTCGTGGTATCCCTACTCGTTGCCGCTCCTCGAAGTCCTAAGATAAACCCGCGGTAATATGAGACCAACGACCAAGATGAACTATCTGATCCTTTTTTGAAATCGGCTGTAAAAAAAAAAATCAAAAAAAAAAATTTTCGCACAAACCCATCGAAAGACAAATTACGAAATAATTAATTATTTTCTGGTGCGTCGTCATATTAAGGGAAGGAAGACACGTGAAATTTATGGATATTCAAAGACTCACTAAATTTAGCTACGAATCGGGGTACAAGCATGTGGGCAATGGGGGTCACATACGACTTTTACTTTTTTTTAATACTTTGCGCACGTTTAAATGAGAATCAGTAGACGAAATATTTTCAAATAATTATCGGTTCTCAGCAGACTCGGTCCTGTTAATGATAAATATCAAGCGATTAAATTTAAGCACCGGCAATATGTTATAATTACAACTTATAGCTCCACTTTAGTCTGAAGAATAAGGGAAGTTAGAAGAGAAGAAAAAGGAGATACCAGAAGGATATAAGAGCGAAGTAGGTAAAGCCAGAAAGCATCAGACGAGGACGAAAGTACAGTACATATATATGGGTCATTCCAAGTGAATTCACGTGGTCATCGGCCTGACCCTCTCGGATTAAGTTGACAAATTTTTTTTTTTTGCTTGTTTCGGTCCAAAAAAGAGGATATTTTTTTTCAGATTCTTATCACTTGTTTTACACTATAAAATCATTTTTTAGCAAAAATAAACTTCGACCAGTTTTAAAATTCTACATTTTTTCAGTAAAATCTAGAACTAAAAACAAGTATTTCCCTAATAATATAAAAGTTCCCTAATTTTTGTTCTAATTGAAATAGCTTTTTTCAATTATGGGACAATTTCTTTTTACCATGACATGTATTATTTTTCTTTTTTTTCCTACAAGAAACCATTATTGAAATTTTTAAGTTTCAAAAAATGTAAATTTTTTTTTCTAAATAAAAAAAAAAAAAAGTAAAAATTATTCTCTGTTTTTAGTCCTAAGTTTTATGGAAAAAATGTCCAAATTGTAATCCTGATCGAAATGAATTTTTACTCAAAAGTTACGAAAAAAAAGGTACATTATTTTAAAGTGTGAAAACAAGTGATAAAAATCTGAAAAAAAAAATCCTCTTTTTTTGGACTAAAATATACGAAAAAAAAAAAAAAAAAATCGTCCACTGAATCCAAGAGGCCGAGGCCGATGGCCAAGTGAATTGACTTGGAATGCCCCATATGTAAGAAATCTGCTAGAGGGTTCCTCACAGCTCTCATTGCTGTTGCTTCTGGGTGCTGCGGAAGCTAAACCATAGCTAGAGGAGCGAGCAGGGCCGCTCTCGTCCGCATGAATCCACCGGCCACGGGAGAGTTCCGATAACGATCGGCCACCACGAGGAGAAGCATCACACACAGCATCACCAAAGCGGTATAGTAGAAGAGGATAGGCTGTGTGGAGACCAGCAGAGGCCAAGCGAATCAGAGCTGGCGAGCGCGAACCGCGAGTCGTGGATCCTCTAGTTCTTCTTCTTCTTCTTCTTCTTCTTCTTCGTCTTCTTCTTCGGCTTCTCTCGTCCATATCCCTTCGTTCCCGCTTCCTTCCCTTCCCACTTTAACCTACCCCCCTGTGGCACCTGTCCACCCAAGTAGATAATAACGCCGCGCGCGGCCCCGCACACCGTTGAATCGGCCGCCTGCCAGCCAACCTGATTGCTCGACTGCTACCTGCCTCTGGCTGCGTTCTCTCTCGCTTTTGCTTCCTCTCTCTCTCTCTCACTCTCCCGGCCAGTGTCTCGAAGTTGCGCTCTCGGCACTCCTCTCTTCTCATCTCTCTAGCAGCCGCCGACGCCGCCGCCACCGCACACCCGCCAACCAGAGAGGCTCTCAGGGATATGCGCGCGTTCGAGCCCTTTTATTCCTCCAGCATACCAAAGCTTAACTATTCCTTCGCGCAATTCTCTCTATCCTTGCCTTTAATTTCGCATTCAGACGCAGAAGAAATATATTTTCCACTCAACGTACACTCCGACGTACACTCTACTAGCACCAATCCATTATTCAACTTTTATCTCCAATTAACAATCCTACACGGTCAAAAATAAAATTGGAGTGCTTGAAAAAGTTTGCGATTTTGTCGACTTTACAAATCAGTTTGAATATTCAGTTTGGTACGAGAAACCGGCCTACGGCGTTACTCTCTCTCTTCCTCTCTCTCCCGAGGCTTTGATCAATGAAAACGTGAATACGTGTCCCTCTACTGACATTGAGAAAAATTATTAATTAGTAGCTACGAATAGTATCAACCCAAAATCATACTCGAGCTATTGATATAGACAAAATTGATAAGTGTTGTAGGATTCACGTTCCAACAATTTCTTATATATATCTTTTTCTCTCTCTCTCTCTCTCTCTCTAGAAGACTCTTCGGCATGGTGAGGTTGTGAAATTTATCAACCGCAGAGTTATTATACAGTCGAAAAGAACTGTAACTGTCATCAATGAATCACGAGCAAGCCTTCGTCGATTTTTCTTTCTTTTTTTTTTACATAACAACAGATGAAAGAGCTATTAATACCGGTTATGCAATAGTAATCTGCTATTTGGTGTTGTACGATGTTTTGTTTTCTTCATGTTACTCTTCCTTTTGTCACGCAACCGCAAATTCCTTAGATCAATGGTAGTCGAAACCTTGAAATCTTCCCTGTCTTTCATTCGTGAGAATGACGACGAGTACAGTGAATATTTTCGTGGTGCCAGTTGTCGTTATTCGTTCCAGAGTTGAATGTTCCTCTCTAGTTCGTCATCGCATGCTCCCTCTGGTCTTCTAATGGGATTTCGCAGCACAACCATCCCAAGAGTTATTAGCGCGTGACCTCGACACTAATGAGCACAATGTTGACATTATCCGAATGCGGTGACAGCTGAGAAAAGGCCCGTTCGGTGGTGTCACCGATTCTCGGTGACGGACTCGTCGTCATCCACTCTTTTGTAAACTAATGTTCTCGCTTCCTACGTCTTTTAATGGGAATTCCATGCCCATCACTGAGGGACCATCCCATATTTCTTTTTATCTTTAAAAAATCATCAACTATGGAACAATAAAAGTGAAAAGAACAGAAAGTTTGCGTGTTTTATTTTCTAATGAACGACGAGAACTCTTCAAGTTGTCTCGGGACTTAAGTAGCATCTTTCTCAATTACAATAAAATATCTTATGTAACATTTATGACAAAAATATGTATTCTGGTAGATCTGGTAAATTACCAAAATCTGTGTCAGATAGAAATGGTATTTTTTTTTCTTGATTAATTAATCTTCAGAATGTTTTTTTGATCCAAATGTGTCATTTATGCAGTCCCAAAATACATCTAGATTCATAAGAAAAATATTAAAAATTTCGATTTTTTCAGTATTTCAAACCTTACTGATGTCCTTAAAAGAGCCTATAAATAAAGGAAATGAGTGATACGACAAGGCACCTGAATCATTTTATTTTCTCCGTGATTTTGAAGGCTCGAAAAATCCACTCTCTGAAAATAATCATTTGGTCCTGGGGAGAGCCTAAAAAGCTCATCAGGTTGTCTTCCGCCTCCTCCGCTGCGTGCTGTTACTCCTCGTGGTGCTTTGATCTTTGCGAAGAAGAGTGAACGAGAGGGAGGAGCCGAGCTTATAGAGGACTACCAGGCGAATATATCGTGCTCTTTTCTTTTCCCTCTCTATGTCTCGGGATGCCAGCTGCATCGTCATGTCGTGGCTATCAAAATTCTCGGGGTCTCTTTTGCGATGAGACTGAGAGCCAGTGGAGAACAGAAAGTAATATCACGAGCGAGAAAAACAGAGTCGGGGCGAAGGGAAAGGGTTGGTGTAGTACAGTTTACGAGTTTGTCGATGGTCGAAGCTTTTCTTCTCTTGAATACTTCTCAGAAAGCTCTTGATTCCAATCTAAAGAACGAAAGGATGAGCCTATGGAACCTGAACAAATGTCCGCCCTATGAGAAAGTATGCCGAGCAATTATTTTCAAATTGCTGAAATATTTTAGCCAAACATATTCCACGCTGTTTTCCAAATTATGACAGATTCAATTATTTTCTATTAGACCACTTTTCAGAACGTTTCACACCATTTAGAATTTTTTTCTTCGCCTTAGAATCTCGAAAAAAAAAGATGTTAAGGAAAACAAAGTTTCCTCTAAGAGGAAGCAAAAAAAAAAAAAAAAAAAACGAGAACACCAACGATACTGCTGATGCGATGGTAAAGCAACATCAGATGAGTGGAGAAACCGAAGAAACGAAGGCAAAACCGAGGATCGGCTTCTTCGCGGTCTGGAGGGCCGGCACTCCTTCGCTCGATCAAAGTCGTTAGTCGTCCGGTCGTTAGCTCGTTATATCACGCCGGTGCCCGTTCCACCGTGCGGTGAGAGTCGTTAGACCGTCGATAGAGAACTGCTGCGAGAGAGGATGCTGCGCTCGTCAGCACGTTTCAGCTCGAGAACGTATATAACTCTGATTCAGTATCCCAGTGGACGAGAGTAGAGGTGTGTGTGTATATATATATATATATATATACTTACTCTACGGTTAGTTCCGACTTCCGAACTGGTTCTATATACCTTCATTCCTGACGAGCACTCGTCTCCTTCTAATCACTTTCGATCATCGTTGCGTACCCAAGGTGCATCTCTCGCGTGCATTACGTCTTGTCTCGTCACTTCAGCAACTCGAGAGTCCAGTGAGTAAAGATTTCAGTTTTTTCTTGCATACATTTAACCTTTGACTGAGAGACTATTAAATCTACGACATAAATAAGACACTCGGGTCTTTTAGATTCAATGCCACTTTTTCTCTTCTACATTACTAAAAAAGAAAAAAGGAGTTTCAAAAAAAATTCTGTCACGAGCATACACGTTGTAGTTCCAACTCCAAACCTTTTAACAGGTTTCTTTTTTTGCCAGACTGAACTGATATGCCTCATTAGATCATCGATAGAAATGAAAATTCTTGATCAGACGACAACGTAATTATGTCTCTACTTACAGCTGCACATAGTCAAAAAAGTATGATAGTAACATTGCAGACATAAGCTTTGAATACATCGTACACATCACGATATGTGATTGCTTTTTGACGTATATGCCAGCAGATTCAATAAGAGAGTATGACATGGTCCTTTCGAACAGCTTTGTAACCAGCAGGTGAACCAAGACTTTGAAGAAATATATAGCTGTGTGGTAGCCGTCTCAACTTGGTGAACAGCCACGACCTTGAAGCCCCCTGCGCGTACTCTCTATAAGCGGTAGTTCGGAATAACGGAGTAAGTGCCGGTCGGTCTCACTATATCTCTTTCGCTCTCTCTCTCTCTCTTTCTCTCTCTTAGGTTTTCGTCGTCGTTCTCTTTACTTTTTTTTCTTCTCTTCTCATCACTGGAGCCTCTTCCCAACCGCAAGTGCTTGGACCCGAAACGGACGTTGTATAAGACCCGCACACCCGGAAATTGCATTCGAGGGTCTGGCTGACGAGACACAAGTGTGTTGCCCGAGTGCATATGTGTATTAACCGACCTAACAGTTCTTTTACTTTGGCATATATGCACACTCTGTTGGACTTGAACATTGGAGACTCACGTGGCTACACCTGGGATATACCATATAGCTTTCGATAAACCAAAGCGCCACTTTCACTGGCCAAGTCCCTGACACTTTCCCGAGCGGTATATACGTCGATACAACACAACAGGAGACCAGACGTATTTTCTTTGTCACGTATATGTCCAAGATACGAGAGGCAAAAGCCGGGAGAGCCGTGAAATCTTCCCGTACTTGTTGTGCTGTCCATACAAGTGCTTTACCTACGTGACTGGAGAGAACACACGGGACGACCAGTGGAAAGAGCGAGGTGTTGCAAATTAAACGGCGCGAAGCTCACACATGATGCAAACCGGTGATGGCCATCTCTTGTACTCCGAATTTACGTGATACTCATTCAAATGAGTTTGTGTTTGATAGATTTGGTTTTATACGAATTTACTTATTTATTTTTTTAATTTATTATTTATTAAGTATAACCATTACCAATTCATTCACCATTTGGTCTTCAACAGCAACAGGTCTTTAATTAACGAATCAGTCTTGAACTGATTCGTTAATTACGGTTGAATGTGTCGAACGTAAAATGAAGATTAGAAAGAAAAATTGAGGTCGCAGCCTGTGCAGTAACTCCAAAGCCATTAATGCCACTCCTTCGTCCGTGAAACATCCAAATTTCGCTCGACATTTTAGGCCAACGAGTTATTTCAATTCCGCATTTGAATTGTTTTCATAAAACCTGGTTAATCCGCGGACTTGTTGACCGAACACAAGAAAATTAATTATAACCAACTTGAGTGACTTTGGAAAGAGTAGCGATGATTCGGCTCGAGGTGAATCGGCAATGTTACTCCCTCGCTTATATACCGCAAATTCTCGTTGCAGCTGTTGATGCTGATGCCGGTGCGGTGTTAAGAATCGTGACGCGAAGCCACGAGGAGAAAGGAGGATCCGCCACAAGGGACCTTTGCACACCGGAGTATACGTACTTCAGTGTTATAGGCGTTCTCCAAGTTTCTTTACGTGTAGGGACATTATTCACATTATTCTTCCTCGTCGTCGTCGTCGTCGTCGTTATAACTCTCCTCAGCGAGCTTTATCGAACAATTTTGTCTAACTAAGCATCAGAACTGTGATGTAACTAGCAATTATTAGCAGCAGCATGAAGATAAAAAAAAAAAAAAGGAGCAGAGATGTTTAATGTCTTCCTCGAAAATGATGGGAAACACACTCGTCTTCGTTACAGCTTCACGAGGCCTGCACTTACATATTTTCCTATGGTTCACGGTATACCGTGTAATTATAACGTATCCCTTCATTCGACCAATCGGAATAGTGAGTTTCTACTGAAGTGCACAAATCCGATGGAAATTAATCGGACTACCGAACATTGTTCCATTCTTAAATATTTGGTACACGGCGCGGGATGATTGATGAGTAATTCTTTTGTTGAGAGACACGATGCGTGACCGATGGGTTGGAACAAATCGAGACGGTAATAAAAAAAAATAGGAGGAGTAGATGAAGAACCGAAAAAACTAATTAGAGTACTGTTACAGGTACGATCGTCGTCAATTATTGTCAGAGAGTGAGAACGTCTAGCTTATGACTTATGTACGCACCATTAGATAGTCTCTTTTTTATTTTTCTATTTTTTTAAATCTTTTTGGCATTGATTCGATGTTCAGGTGCGAATCTTCAGGAATTTACCGAACGATTAAAGATCGGATTCGTGGTACCGCCCAGCTTTTATGACCAATTAGACATAATTGGTGACTCGCCGAACTTGCCGCGCTGAGTCGGTTCTCACACTCTTTTGGGGCCTCCCGGTTCGAGATCGGCAATTATATTTATCGACTCGGAAGATTAGTCCGCTGTCGAATAATGCAGAGGGAATAATCAATTTTCATTTATCTTCATTATATGCTTGCATTGTCTTTTTGGGGTTCACGAACTCGTGTAATTCGGAATATTTGTTGTAACTAATAAAAAATTAGTCATACCGATTATTTCTATAAAATAACGTGACAGGATGATACATTGGAACTTCCTGATCGCGCTCTCGGTTTCAAGAATCAATTGTTTGCAGTTGTCAGTTGATTATTTTTCACCTGTCAGTTTCATCTCGACAGCTTTCGTTGCTGTGAAATATTCTGCTAGCCGAATATTTTGAGATGTCCTTCAAGCTGAAAAGTTATAGAATTTTTTTATGTATACTTTGTTACATAAACGTAAAGATTCTGTTTTGTTATGCCTCGAGAAATTTGCATTTTTCATATTCACGTCTGTCTGTGAATTCCTTAATTTATTTTTCGGCTGCGTTGAATTAACGATTACTCGGTTTCATGAATATTTGCGAAAAGTAGTTCAAAAACACGCGAAACGCGGTGAGCATAACGATCAACTGTGGTTTGACTGGTCGCTGCGACATGATTCCCCAAGTATACCATTAACGTTGCACAACGGTTTGCACCACTGAGACACTTGCATACTAATATAATAGTGCTGAATAAAATAACATCGTGAACCAAATAATATCTTTCAACTTTCCTTGCCGACCTTCGTCGGTTCCTGAGAAAATTCTGCAGCTCCATACTGGGACGTGCTCGCGTCGACTGGCGACTATTAGTATAGCACCAGGTCAAGTTGCAGTGGCACGCAGATTGCCCGCCTCACGCACGCACGTACATAAGATTTTTTTGTGGCCTCGATTGCAGAACGTATAACGCTAGATCTAGGTGAGTCGGGATGAAAGCGGTTCTTCTGAATAAAGGCTCCTGTTCCGGCCAGGTCGCTTGATGATGAATAAAAAGCTAGCGAAGAGGAGGAGGAAGAAGAAGATGAAGTTAAAGAGGAGAAACGCCGATGAGAATGCGAATAGATAGAGGACGAGAGAGAGAGAGAGAGAGAGAGAGAGAGAGAGAGAGAGAGAGAGAGAGAGAGAGAGAGAGAGAGAGAGAGAGAGAGAGAGAGAGAGAGAGAGAGAGAGAGAGAGAGAGAGAGAGAGAGAGAGAGAGAGAGAGAGAGAGAGAGAGAGAGAGAGAGAGAGAGAGAGAGAGAGAGAGAGAGAGAGAGAGAGAGAGAGAGAGAGAGAGAGAGAGAGAGAGAGAGAGAGAGAGAGAGAGAGAGAGAGAGAGAGAGAGAGAGAGAGAGAGAGAGAGAGAGAGAGAGAGAGAGAGAAAGGATGAACGCGTGTGCGGCGTCGGCGTGTTGCTTGGAGAACGTGTAAAGGGGAAAGACTCTCCGGAGGCTCTGCGCCGAGGTTCCTTGCCGATGTGGAAGGGGTTGGTCCCGGCCATAACATTACAGAGGAGCCTGCTGAGTGAGATATTACCGCCGTCATAACCCCTAATAACTACACAGAGCCCTTTATAACGCCTCTCTTGCCAGTACTACGCCTTATTGTACCAGCTAGCAGTGTGAACGACGATACACGGTTCTATGGGTAGGACTGTTCGTTCGGGGCCCTTTCCTAGTGTTGTCTTCCAATCCGCGTAAGCTCTTAGCAGATATCCTCCGCAGATTGCACGATTGTATTAACCGGGTGGAAAAGTTAAAGGGGTAACGCGGCGTGTCGAAAACAGCGTGAAAATTATCGGTCAAGGGTCAACGGATAATTTAATTAGATACGATCAGAGGAGATTCTAGGGGTTAGAGGCACCAGTATAGTTGAACAGTAATGTGGTTAGGGAAGATACACCTGCGATTTGAACCATCACTTAGAATTTCGCGCGATTAGTCTCGACCACTCGAAATCCTTTCAGCGAACTGCAGCGTAACATATAGTTGGAATTCCATTAGAGGTGTTAGCAGTGGCAGTTTGAATTCGCGTCTGGAACTTGAGTCGACATTCAAATCTCAATTGAGACCGATGTAATTCGTAGCGTTCAGTATTTGTTAAAACTGTCACCTCCTGAAATGTTAGATGTCATTCCATTTGATGCACTCGAAGGGCAAATGGAAGTGAAAATTTTCATTAGCGCAGATGTACCAATGGAAGGGTTAAATCTATAGACAAGATGAAAAGGAAGAAAAGTGAGATGAAGCAACCTCGCACTGCGGTCTTATGGATGTAATGATGTTATTTTCTTGTAGTCAGTAACTCGAGCGTGCGTCAGCGGTACAAAAAGATGCCCCCTTACGCTGTTACAGGTTTGCATCACTTCACATACCTTCGCTCTGCTCTAATCCCCAACAGCCAGTAGGGAGTTTCAAGCAGAACCAGCAGAAAGAGCCTCCTCCTCTCGTTTGAGTTTGCTCCCGCATACCGTATTCCTACTGGCCGTCGTGCCGTTAGCGCGGCAACACACCTGGGATGCCATTTGCGCTTCCATCTTCGTTCTGTTGCCTTACGAACCAGCTCAACATTTTTCCTCCCTCGTCCACCCTCTCCTATATAACATCCATTCTAATGCTTCGTTTCTTCACTCCTTGCTTGGGGGGTAGAAGTGCTCGTAGTGCTGGTAGAGTGAGCATGCGAAGCTATCGCTGTCGCTCGCACGTTTCGTTGCCACTGTATATTACACTCTGTACGTACCTCATATATACCAACACTCGGAAAGACGTATACGGGAAGTGAGCATAGGAAACTCTGTTCCTTAACTCTCGGTGGAATTTCAAGATAGTCCGACAGATGTTGAGGTTCGTTTCTCGGATCGTTCTTCACGGTCGTAACAGTTTCGTATAACCTTCCTTACCTACGTACCTACCTATATCAAGATGAAAAAGACTGCGCGGAGAATGAACGTGCGCACTCGTGCACTTTATGTTTCATTTTTTTTTTTAGTGTCCCGCTGTATCACCGGACAATTAGTTCCAGTTTGCTAAAAGTACTTTACCAATTGAATCGGTAATGCTGGTGTGCGCAATTTTTGAATGCAGTTCTGTTGCTTGTCTCAATAATGAAATTTGGACAATTTGGAATACATTGTAGTTTTTTTCATTTTGCCGGAGTGTTGGAGTAATATTTGAAAGTAGAGATAATTAACGAAGTATTGCACAGCAGGGACGCTAGTTCCAATAGGTTTTGCGTCTCATATATCTTTGGCACTATTATATGCCTTAGGTGAAGCGATTCGTGAAATCGCTATATAGTAGTTGCGAGCGAAGCTATATCAATCCAAGTTTGGCATAGAGTTCAAGGGTTATGGGCATTCTTGCCCTCGGACACAACAGTCCTAGCGAGAAATCAGGTTGACCCCAAAAACCGTGCTATCTGTAACTCTTCTGGTTCTGATTAGATCGACGTCAAGCTTGCTTATTTTCAGACTGCACCGCCCTGGCAATGGCGTTTGCAGCCCCGCGATGAAATACGATGGAAACCGAGCGGAATTTCTACTTCGCATCTTAAATAGTTTGTTTCACAGTAGATAAAGACGTCCAAGGGGCGTTTTTGAGTGAAATATGCCGAGGGGGTTCTGAAATGGGGCTCTGGGTCAAGCTTGACGAGGCTTCTTTCTCCCGAAAGAGCGTCCTAACGATCTTGACTAAAACATCTCACTCTCTTCGCCCTTGAACGATAAAATCCAGTAAAATCCGCAAGCCCACACCAATTCCCTTTCAGTTCAGACTGCTCTTGATGCCGCATGCTCAAGGATCAGGTCTCGTCTGTGCTTAAAGTGTTCTACTGCAGCGATTACCCCTCCGGCAGTAGATGCGACAGGGGGGAGGGGCGTAAAATATCTTTCTCTCTCAGTCGCACACGCATGTTCTCTGGGTACTACGGCAGCGGTGCATAATAAATTCAACCTCACGGGACTCTTTTATTTCTCGTTGTCTCGAGCGGCGCTTTGCCGTCCACATTAGCTGTCCCGGGCGAGCGAGCTATTCTCTAGGCCCCCTGGCAATCATAATCACTGGGGCTGATGTTCTGAGGTGATCTACATTCGGTTGCGCATTGTAGTCAAATCGCAATTTTTTTTCCGCATCTACCACAGGAGCTTTCGTGGGATTTCGTCCTTAACCACCCACGTACGTTTAATGTTGAACTTAATACAGTGATGACAGCTTTATAGTTAGAATGAAAACGTCCTTGAACCTGGTCATAGAAACCAGGTTGCGAATCCGTCGGTTTTTTATCCAACTGGGAAGAGATAATTCGACGAGAGTTTAAACAGTGACGAACGATATTGTCTTGTGAAAACAACAAGGAGACTAATGGTGAATGAGTGTCTGAAGACAAGTCGGGCCGGGCGATTATTACCATCCCGAGAAGTGAGCTCGTTAGGTTTCTTAAGATCCAACGGAAATTCGTACGCCGGAGTTAATTATAAAAGCCTGACGGAATGAAGCTGTAGCAGCGTTTGCAACACTTGTTGCTCTCGTCATTACCTCATTACCTCTCTTCGACCCATCAGCTTTAAGCTTCTCTCTCCCGAGGAATTCACAAGGGGTCCCCATAAGTCAATCGATGCACAAAAGTTCTCTATCATGCATATCGGAAGCTACGCCAGAAGCAGCATTCGGAATCCATAACGGTGATACCTTGTACTGCTATGACTTGTGTGGAAGAGAGGACGTTATAGGAAGTCCTCACGTTTTCCATAATTCACTCTGGTGTGTCACCGTGCGACGGTCACCCGGCACAGGGTTTTATGATTTACGAGTTAGGACTCTCGGGGGCCGGTGTCTTTGAGAAATATCGTTATATGACCAGCGAGATATCTATATTTTCTCAGCCACCGAACTGCCTGTCTAAGCCACAAACCCTTCCGCATCCCGATATCTTGGTTTGCACCTGTCACGCTCAAGTCACGATTATGTCCGAATGAAAATGTTGACAAAATCCGGGTGGCAACTACAGCTTGGTTGGTACAAGGGTGCCATAAATTTTGCAGTAGTCTCACAGCATTACGAGGCTGTAGAAAACCCACATAAAACTTTTGATTTTTCCGGTAGAAGCCTCGCAGAATAGCCTTATTTCGATTTTTCAGATTGTTATCATTTTTTTTTTCGTTTTAGCGTGTAAAAGACATTTAAGAATCTATAGAAAAAGTACAGGGGACACTACCAGGATATTCTACAGAAAATTTCAAATTATTTACCATACAGTTTCCTTGTAAGACCGAATGACTGGTATTTCTTATCAGCTTTTATCACCAATCGGGTCTCGCATTCGCCCATATGCACCTGCGCGGATATGCGCCGGTTTAAGCAAGTGCGTGACTCGTACAGTCTCACCTAAAACGTCGAACTGAATCATAGAATTGTGAATATGACCATTACTTAATATAATTTGATAGTTCAAAGTGGAATTATGCAAATTCGGGTCAGGAAAACATTAATCTTTTATACAGATGCACGAACCGTCTAGTCCAGCAGGTCGTCAACTTTTCAGGCTGCTTGATAATCGAAATTTCAACCAAGAAGCCATACTTGTGCTTGGAAACAAGTAATCCTGATTGTTCATTTGTTCGAAACCAATTGTTCAGATTGAGATGTGTCTCGAGCGAGGAATAGCAGTACCGTATATATATATATTCGATACACCGTGCCTAGTTCACTCTCGGGAATATCTTTTGAACAGGGTACGAAGCAGTTTGGACAGTCGAAAGACGCGTCGAAGCGGCACGCAGTGCGATCGATGATTGATGATAGCAAAATTGGGTCCCTGAGTAAACAGTCGAAAAAGCGTTGTTGGTCTCTTTTGGGATACTCGATGGTTAATGAATTTTATTTATTTTTCTTTTCAGAACTCTCTCGGGTTATAATAATTTATCGATATTTATCCCACAGCTGCAGGTCCCGAAGATTCCGCTCCATTTACCAGAGAACTGGGGTGGGATCGTGTGGCGAGGGATTATTATGGAGGCGCCCACATCACCACCATATAAATAGTCATCCTTTCAATTTTTAATTTATTATTATCAGCCGAATTCTCCTCCATCCCCAATGAAACCCAATTTCGCTACGCCTCGGATTCCTAGTATTATAATGCAAAACGTTTCTTTATACACTATACTCTGCTATCCGCGAACCCTTTCGCCTCGATCATTATAGACCTGCGCTATTGGATATATTCAACGTAGAGAATATCTCAGCTGCAGTCAATAAAATAATAATTACAGTGTTCCTCCAGGCGCAGAAATCGATAGACTCAGTCTTAATTGATTTTCAGAGTGAAAACGAATGAATCGGCATGCGCGAGTGCGAGTGAGACGCGAATATTATGAATAAATAATTTGTATGACGTTCGGTGAGGGGGGCCGTTTTAAACACCCTATAGAGCGTGTTCGCTCGACGAATGAGAATCCCGTTGCTCCTGTTTCTTCGCTTTTAAAACGATCAACCTGCGTGTATACTACGCGCGAGAGCCGTTATCGACTCGCAATCTCTCACTCTCTCACCGGGACAACGAAGAAGAAGCCTACGAAGACCGCGTGCCGCATATGTATGTCGATTAGCATAACTTGGGCATAAACCATTGGAAGTCCAGATATACAGGAGTGAACGAGCGAGATGGAAAACGATTACAAATATTAAATATTCCGACGCCGCCGGGTTAACATTACTTTATCGGAGCGGCGTGGGGAGGGGGTGGGGGGGGGGAGGGGTTAAATAAAAATAAATAGACATAGCACATCAATAGAGCGATAACTTTAGAAGAATTTCCATCGAAATTTACATTCCACTCAAAAGATTTTTTTTTTTTCTGATTAATTGATCGAAGTCTCTCGTCGTTAACTCACGTTGAACGAGGGTCAAATACCTATTTAAAAAAAAAACACACTCTTAAGTCGCTCTTGGTGAAACCAAATTTTAGTTTTATATCGAGTTAAAATCCAATTGATCTTCGTATATGGGGCATTCCAGCTCTGGTTTCGATCTGGGTCTAACCCTTGACCCTTCCGATTGGGCCATTTTTTTATACGATTGACATGAATCTAAAAAGAACTCACTATAAAAAAATAAAATTTTACATATTTTTAGTTATATTAAAATAAATGATCGAACGACGCATTTAAAAATTTGTAAAAATTCCGAAAGACGGTTTTCCGAAAATAAAAAATTTTGGTAACCGAGCCGAAATGTGCCGGCGATACCATCAATTTTTTTCAGCTTTAAAAAAAAAGAGAAAAAAATGAAAGAAGTTAGTAAAAATTGTGACTGTACGAGGGGCTAGAAAAATTGTGTGTGCAATACATGATTTTGAAGAACTTTTTTCAAATTTTTCCAAATAATTGTTGACATTTTGTTTAAACAATCCCAAATTAAGCCTTTTTATTAGATTTTACTTAACGTTCATTATTAAATAAAATATATATGTACATTGAAAAAAAAAAAGAAAAAAAAAATTATATGTTACATACAAAAATAACTCAGTGTAATTATTTGCTTTCGGTCAGTTCTCGGTTAACAGCCTTAACTTCAAGAAAAAAACCTTTACTACCAAGAATAAACATAGAGCAACGATGGCCGATTAACCAATCTGGCGTCCCTCGATGAATACAATCTGATTGCGAAAAAAAAAAAGGAATCGTTCATACAAATCGTGTACCTTTAACGAAGAACGATTTTCGAAGCATTTTATAACCCAGTTTATTTGAAAAAAAAACTTCTCAGATCAATCGTAAAATGTCTGCGAGCGAAGCTGTTTGGCAGAGGGGTCAAATACCTACTTTGCTGTAACGTTCCTCTCGTCAAACAAAAATCCTCAGGCCTGTCTCGCGATGAACCGATCTTTCGTGTAAGCGTATGTAAAATACTCTTGCAATCGGTTGCCACAAAGTCTCTAAAGGTGCTTTACGCGCGTCTGTCAATGTGCCGATCTTTCGGTCGCGTAGCTTCGGCCTATGTACACGCTGCTGTATGAGAGAACGAGGATCCCGCGAGTATTCGAAACATTCGAGAGCTACAGAACGGCTGGTTGGTATATAGTGGTTGCGGAGAGTCAAGGCCGCGTACGGAGGTGAAGAAGGACGCGTTGCTTACTTATATATATATATATATATATATATACACACAATATATACAGTCTATTTCACGTATAGCGGCCGCAGCATGAGAAACAGCGAAGAAGCTCGGATGGCGATCGGGTTGGTCTTTTAGTTTCGTTTCACTCGCTTTGCCTGTTTAGCTAACCGCTGCTATGTAGTAGGGCTCTTTCTATTGCTCGCGGTTCTAATGCGCCGTGTTAGCTTCGCCGCGAGCGCGTATATAGCAGCGCATATATATATATATATATTCCCCTACAGCTTCCCTGGAAGTCTCCAGCGCGCCAGGAATGTAAATGCCGCACTTTCATACATTTCTTTCGATTTCTTATCCCTAGGAAGGATCGCCGCAGTGTATAACTGCTTCTGGGCTGCGGAGCAGCGCAGTTGGCTCGCAGCCGCAGTGAGTTCGCGCACGAGCTGCGTTTTATTTTCCGGGCGCGAAGCCCGAGCGGCCGCGGAGCTATGGGCCTCTTATCGAGAGGCCCACAAGCGCGCGAGCTCGCTCTGCGCCCAGCCGGGCGGGCGCAAACGGGCCCACGATTGTTCGCACGTGACTGAACAAGAGAAAGTCCGGCTTGTTTACCGTGTCTATTCGGCGTGGCAATTTTTAACGACGATCTGGTGGACGACGACTGTTCAAAGACTCCAACCAGACTTGTGTATATATGGGGCGTTCCAAGTCAATCCACTTGGCCATCGGCCTCACCCTCTCGGATTCAGTTGACGAACTGTTTTTTTTTGCCACATTTTCGTCCCAAAAAAAAGAGAATATTTTTTTTCACATTTTTATCACTCGTTTTACACTTTACATTTTTTTTTTTTTTTCATAACTTTTGAGTAAAATTTAATATCGACGAGGTTTAAAATTCTGAAATTTTTTCCATCAAATTTGGGACTGAAAACAAGTATTTCCAATGTAGCTCGAGAGTGGGCCGAGAATAAGTACTATTTTTTTTTTTTTTATTTAAGAAAAAAAATGTTTTTCCATATTTTGAAACTTAGAAATTTGAATAATGGTTTATTGTAGGGAAGAAAAATAAAATATGCCATGATAAAAAATAATGTACCCATATTTTGAGAGTAAAACGTTGAAAATTCGCCCAATAATTAGAATAAAATTGAAAAAAAAAATATTTCAATTAAAACAAAAATTAGGGAAATTTTTTTTTTCTTAAAATAAAAAAATAAATAAATAGTTCTCGATCCACTCTAGAATTACGATGGAAGTACTTGTATTTAGTCCTAGATTTTGTAAAAAAAAAAAATTCATATTTTTAAAACTGGTCCAAATTTATTTCTACTCAAAATTTATGAAAAAAAAAAATGTATAGAATAATACAAGTGATAAAAATCTGAAAAATAGAAAAAATCGTCAACTGAATCCGAGAGGGTCTGGCCGATTACCACGTGAATTGACTTGGAAAGCCCCATATACACTCGCTCTCGCAAAAGTGTAGCTATAACTGCACGAGTAGCCGCAAAGTATATCTCTTGAAGTCAGTGTCTCGCAGGGCACTCTTGGAGATCAGAGTCTCTGCGGGTCAGATCGCGGGTCTGAAGCACACGACTAAAAGGTCGACGTTGGGGCGCATATGATTTCGTCAGTTCTCAAAGAATCATCGGTTAGGGTATGGTGACGTTTTTTTTTTTTTAGGATTTGCAGCCTGGAAAATGGTACCTGAAAAAAAATACCCATGCACACAGAATGTGTATTAGGATGATCCTGAAAAAAATGTCATGTTGGAGCTCGCCAAATCGGCTCCAAATGGTACAAAACCATTTCCCAATTTTTTCAAATTTTTATCCCATTCCCTTCGTCTCCCTGTTTAAGCGGAAATTTACAAATGACTCAAAGCTTAGGTAAAAAAAAAAAGAAGACAAACATTTTTTTAATGCTAATCAACAGCCACAATTATTCGCATTGCTTTTTCCCCTTTTTTGATTTGCCTTCAATCCACAGAGGCTTCTGGATTTTCGTTGAAATTACACTGACAGGACTTCAGGCTTCTCAGGACGACCGTGTCCATGGAACGTGAGAAATGATTTATCTTGTGGCGAGACAACGGAGAGTAGAGTGCGAAAGAACCCCAGCCCAAGTTCAAGGACAGGATCTCTGACGAACGGAAAGTGAGTTGGGTATATAGCAGTTGGAATGAAAGACACAGAGTGTTGAACCCGCTGGATCCTAGTATTATGTTTACAGACCTTTGTACCTATCACTTCGTAACTGAATGGCGTGAAGGAATGACGAAATAATTAATTACGTACAACTTCGTAATGACCAGACGTATCGCCCGAATTTTATATCGTAATTCGGACACCTCTCACTTTGTTGATCTTGGCATTATTTTTTTATTCCAGGTAGAGCTTATTTTTCATAATCGTTTCTATCATTTTATACGGTATTCTAAAGGGGAGTCAACGCAGCAGGAATGAGCTACTAAAAATTCTAAAAATCAGATGATACAATTCCAACAGACACCAAATAAAGAAAAGAAAATTGGGTGTACTTTTGAATTGTTTGTTACTTTCCACTAAAACGTAGAATTTTTTTAAAAAATTATTTTGTGGGGCCTATGTGTAAAAAAATATGTTGTTTTCTTTTGGTTGGTGAAATCCGTCAGAAAAATGAGAAAATTAATGATTCGATTATAACATTATGAAGCAATTATAGGATTGAATGAAGTATTGGACAGGTGACCCAAAAATGTCAGCTTAAAAGTCAGCGAAAGCCGCCTCCAATCTCTATCTACACAGGATGGAGCGAGCATATCCCGCATGATGTAACAAACCTGTACCACTAAAGCGCGACACATGTATCTTTTTTTTTACATAAATGTAAGTTTTGTCATCTTCCTCAGACCAGTTGGTCTGGTTAATGGCAGAACGCATGCAATCATAACGTAAAGATTGAAATTCACCTCCATTATATTGTCACTATTATGCAATATGAAATTTAAAAAAACTTGTTTCGTGGTGTAGGTATACGTATTTCTGCATGCACAACTCTTTTTGCTTCTTTTTAAAAATATTTTCATGTGTCAGGTCCAGAAAAGTGGTCTGGAGAAAATGAAAGTTTGTATTAAAAAAAGATGATAAATGGAGTTTTAAGTTTTCTCATGGATTTACAAACACAGTGCGTCGCCATTATAAAGCAATCAGCATTAAATTATTTTTCAAACATACATCTAAAAAAAAAAAAAAAAGACGAATAACAATTTAAAAATTAACATCAATCGCCCATCTCTGCATTCTCCTGTCCATCTATTTAAGAGCAAACATTCCCTATGATGTAACAAATCCGTAACCACGAAAAAAAAAAAAAAAAAATCAATCGCCACTTTTTATTTTCTACAAAATTCGTGATTCTCATCCAAACAGTGTCGTTCTGATAACAATGTCACGACACGTGGAGTCATCGGTTAAAGATTGAGATTTAGCTGCTGCTGTTTAGCTCCTTGAGACGCCCTCGCGCTTCCAGTATTACGCCTCTCGTCCACTCCAAGTATAGAATTGTCCATGAAGCCCCCGCATTGGAGTCGCGGCGTGTGGTTGTTGCGGCAGGTATGGCAGTGTTGCTGCTGCTGCTGCTGCCGCAGGTTTTTGGTGGGGGACCTTGACCGAGTGACGTTCACCAGGAGGGCCCGGTACCCACCGGCTCAACCGAGGTACCGTGAGCTGCTGCTGCTGCTGTTGCTGCTGCTGCTGCTGTTGCTCTTGCTGCTGGTGAACCCCCCCTCCTTCCCTCTGCTCGTATACCTGTTAAATCCGTCTCACTGTCCTCTCTCTTTTAACTCCTTCTCTTATATATATTTATATACATATATATCGCTTCGTTTCTCGCGCTCTCGCTTCCTCATCCACTTTAGCACTATAGTATTTCCTTCGTTGCTCTCCGCAGGCTCTCTGCTCGCTGCTTTTGCCGGTTGTGTGTTGCCTCCTGACGGTCCGTCCATCCGCAGCAGCAGCAGCAGCAGCAGCAGCAGCAGCAGCAACAGCAGCACACGTCCCCGCAAGGATCGCCTATACATCGGGGGCAACGGCGGCGCGCCGCGTCCGCACGGGATAGGGATAAAGCCGCAGCGGTGTGGAAGGAGTAGTAAGCGGTCTCCGCGGTTTCAACCTGGTCCCCAGCTTTTATTAGTTCTTCGGCGCTCGGCGGAGAACGTGCGTGCCCCCCTCCCTCCCCCCGAGAGTTCAAGTCACGAGCCGTTTCTAACCGATCGAACGAGCCCGGTTATCGCTGAAACGCTCGTGCACCGCGAGCAAGATTGGACCGATCGATCGATCGATCGATCGCGGTCGGTGTGCCCCAAATATCGTCCCCTTACGAAAATAATAATAATCATTTTTCAAAACAACAACGACATACACGTAAAATAAAAAAGAAATTTGAAAAAAAAAAAAGACGAAAAAAAAAACCTGGAAGCCGGTTAATCCGGAAGGAGCCTTAACGATCGTGGTCGCGTGGAGCATTATTGCTTTTTTCTTTTTTTTTTTACATCAAGTGATAGTGACGAACCGGAAATGAAGGATCTGACAGATCCAACGATATAACGTGGTGCAACGATTAACGAAAAAAATCATAATTAAATAAACCGGTTATGCGGTTCCTATAGCCAACGATCAGTGACAGTTTTACAAAAAAAAAAAAAAAAAAAAAAAAGTGTGCTCCAACAGTAGAGTCGTGACGATTTTTTGTTTATGAATTTTGTTTTTTTTTTTTTCTTTTTTTTGGATCGACAAATCGGAGATACTTACCGATCGAAGTGAACCAGTGCCAGTGGAGGTAAATTAGTGTGTTTTAATCAGTGATTTTTTTTAGCTCATAATAGTTATACTGGAATTAAGGTTTTTGGTCTGGAATATTATTGAAGTGAGACGATAGTTTTTTTTTTTTTTCATTCGTTCTTCTCGCAAAACGATCACGAGATTTTATGTACAATCAATCGGCAATGCTAAATATCGATGATTGTTAACGATTATATTGGAAAGACAGAGGATCAGATTGTGCATCTATTAGTCGATAGTCCTCCAGTTGCGAGAACAGTAGATTGAATATTAGCACTGGCGCTCGTTTTATCGATACACGAAATCATGATGGGTTTAAGATGTATCGGTAGAGATTAATTGGCTTATACAGGTCGTAACCAAGGACGTTCACCGGTTTACGCACACGTCATTAAGATGTAATCGATAATGTTGCTGAGTAGATCGGTAAATAAAAGGGGGGGGGGGGAGGGTTAGTTGGGATTAAGAATCGTTACCGATTTTTGCCATAAAACAAGATATTCATTGAGGTGGCTTCGGTACGGTCGTTACATTGAAAAAATAAATCAATATAGTCGATCTTACTATCGCCAAGTAATCACGTCATAAAACGTACTCATTCCGAGCACGTGAATTCGAGTACCGGTTTCCGAAGATTCCTCGGAGCTACACACATAGAGAAACGATATACGTGATTTTAATTAATGCATTCCAATGAAATAACATGTATTCGAAGACGCATATTGCCAATAGCAATATATATTTTTTTTTATTGACACACAAATTTGTATATCCATCCAATAAATTTCCTCATTGATTGTGTCACACTTTTTGAATAAACAACATTTGGGAATACGTTTAATTTTAATTAACAAAAAGCCATTTAGCTCTATCGAAATATTGCGCATGTCATGTGTGGAAACCCTCAAATATCCAATATTTGTGATTGTTACCTCTTTAAAAAAAAATTTGATAGAAAAATATTTCTTTGGTGCAAGTAAAAAAGTATCAAAACAATTATTACCATAAAATATTGATCTGAGTGTAATTGTCGGAACCAGGATGAAGGAATGAGTGAGTCGATAATTTTACAAAGTGTCAAATTACACGATCCATTAATCACTAAAACCTAAGCTAAAGAAGATCAGTTTGTTCCTCTAACATTAACAAGTGTCTCATATCTCGTTAGGTGCCAGAAGTGTAGAAAAAAAATAAAAAAAATAACAACATCAACAATCTGAGAAGTGCGACTGGTCTTGTCATCGATATGTTCTAGCTGATGTTCCTTTGCCGTTATCTCACACGTTGTCTCCGGCTGGTTAGACCGTCGAGGAGACGTAGGGTTAGACAGGTGACTTGACCCATTTTTTTCTCCCTCTTTTCTTTCCATTCTCTTTTCGCTCTCCTGATGATTCAGTCTCGAACCCGCTCAATTTTTTTATCGTTCCGTTTTTCTTTTCTTCTTTTTTCATCTCTCTCAGTTTCATTGCTGCATCTCAGAATGAATGAAGATAGTCCCTCGGTGTGTAAAGTTTTCTCGAGCCAAGTATTTCAGCCCTGCGAGCTCTTTGCATCACTTCAGAGGTGTATCTCTGCACCTTAAATCGCTTGAGGCTATAGTGAGGCTACACCAGAAAAAAAAAAAAATATATATATATATATATATAACGCGTGTAAGGAGTGAGAAAAAGGATCAATCTTAATAACGCTCCAAGTCCATTAGTCGGAGAGCGACGATGGAATTAGCTGCTGCCCAATGTGATTCGTTTGGTTGATTCTCTTGTGGCTCTTTCTCCCTCTCTTTCTCGCTCTCTCTCATTTTCTCTGGCACTTCCACTGCTGCCGACTGACCAGCCTTTCGTGTAGTACAGTTCGAGTTCAATTAACGAATGCCATTTAGCGGCTATTGTCTGTAACGCGTTATCCGCTTGTCTCTCCGCCTGATAGGTTACAAAACGAACCACGCTGAGTTTCGAACTAATATTATTTGGATCAGACAGAAAGGATTGATCGATCATTGAAAAAAATTGGACGCTTAAAAAATAGGTGAATATTGAACGACGGAATTACCGTTACCTGGAATGCAAATTGTATGAAGACCAGTAAAATTTCGAAGAAATTATTTCTATTCGCGGAGAAATGAGATGTAATATTATTGTAACAATTAAGAATTTAGTATTTCGATTAAAATTTCGTTGATGTGATTCAATTACGATGCGTCAATAGCATTGTGAATGGATCGATAAATTCTTGTTTGTACCAGGAGATTTTTATTTCAGTGTAGGCAATTTTTCCTTGAAAAAAATGTATTACTCTATTTTGGGTGATAAAGTTGATTTTTCCATAAATCAAAAAGTATTAAAAATTCGGTATTCACTTACGGAATTTCAAGCAATTTTTTCTATTTCTTTGTTTTTTTTTTTTTACGGATTTGGTGTATAGAAGTTTTTTGAAAATACTTTTGCTTCGGTAGCTGAAATGATATGGATGGTACCTAATTATAATTGCATGCAAAATTAATTATCAACAACAACGAGAAAACAAGGTAAACGTCCAATTTTTGTAATCTAACAGATTGCAGATATTTTATTTTGACAGTGTCTCAAAACGTCGAGCTCACCAAGTTTCACTCATTTTCATTTTCACTGTAAAGTGTTATGGAAGATTTTTTATTTATTTTTTTTTTTTGTGTTTTCCCGTAAAGTGTTATACGCACATACCAAAGAGTTTCGATTAGATTAATTTTATGTCGTTATACTGCCCTATTTAGTTGCTCTTTAATTATCATCTCGTAGGCAGGAGAGAATTGCGATGGAAGTTTGACGAGGCAGAAAGTCGTAAAAACCGGTGGCGTTATACGATAGCGTTTCTAGGATCATCAACGAGAGGTTGTGGCGTTTACGTAAATTTATCGAGAAGCCAAGATATTAACCGTAAAGTGCCGAGGCCAAGCGTTTTGTCTGCGTAGTTCCCTCTGTTTAGCGCAAAATTTCCGTGCTACGGTTATAGTGTGTGGTTAGCGTGCGTGAAACACCGAATGAAAATTAACGAGGTAAAAACATGTGCCATCAATTTCCTTGCTCTGAAAGAGAGAACCCAAGCGGGTCGTCTCACGTGGATGGTTCTCGAGCAAGAGACCATCAAACGCGAGCGAGAAAGACTTGACTTTCGGAGAGAGAGAGAATGAAAAATAGAATCGAGCAACACTTTTATATGTGGTATACGAAAAAAAAAAAAAAGAAAAAAAAACGCGTAGTGGAAGAGGAGAATGAGGAATGTAGGAACAACGTCGAGTTCCGAAACGAGTAAACACGAATCTTCCATCCAGTTCGCTTTTTTCTTTTTTTTTTAATTCCAAACTTAGCGTATCGTGAAACCCTGAGTTTTGCGAGTGAGAAGCCGGTTTTTATGGTTTTGAACAGCACATCAGAACGACCAGGACTCTCCTTTATTTAGTTAATCCCTTCGTATCCGCCATTAAGGGCCATAAGGACCGGCAAACTTTTGGGATTTGATAATATTATTTGCATGACCAGAATCGAGGCTCAAGCGGCTGGTTTTATGACCGAATACTTTTGCCTTCGCTGCAATAGAAGTACATGCAAGTTACCAAAGATTTTAGTGGAAAAATATATTTTTCTAATATAGATATAAATTTTTTTTTAAAGTAAATAAATTGCCATAAAGCAAATGTACCTTTTTCAACAAAATAGCTGAATTGGAACGCAATGAAACTGCTTTTGAGAGATATTTCGTCAGAGCTATTCAGTGAAATATGAGTAATATACAAAAATTGTATCGCTACTCAACGTCAAAAAAAAAAAAAATAAGAAACATATTACGCTTGTTAATTTTTCAGTGAAAAATAGTGTCGCAGTAGATTTAGTTATTACCGACAAGACGCCGATTAGTAAAACGCGCGACGGCGCTCGAATGCTCCGCGAAGCAAGAAAACTTATTAGTGGATATAACCTGTAGTGGTCAGACGGCATTAGCTCGAGCACCTAGAATACCGAAATCGCGATTAGGCGATCCTCCGAATCCTCTCAATTCCATTTCTGGATGATATTAAGAATCTCTTAAATACCACCTGAGTGAGGTCACCGAAAGAATATCTTATTTTCTTGACACTACGAAACTCCGCCGTAAACAGCACAATTTACTATTCCTCGCGATGTCGTGTATATACTATCGCGTTCTTCGCGGCAGGCCAGTTTGCTTTTTCTCAGAACCATTCCAAAGAATCTCGCAAATTCAACATAGTAGAGTTCATTATAATATATATGTTTTGACCCCTTGAACACGAAAAACAAAAAAAAAAAAATCTAACGGATACCTTCAGGAGAAAGATGCTGGTGATTCACAAAAAGGTTATATATTTTTTTTATCACTCTAACTAGTTGAGAAGTTACTTTACTGAAAAAAAAAAGAAAGTTCACCAAAGGAGAGAGCTCAAAATAATAATATTTAGAGGGGATGCATTTTTTAATTTCCCATCTCAACGATGTTGGGCCAAAACGTTATATTTGAACGACAAAAAAAAATAGTCAATGATAGCCGGAAGCATCATTTCAACTAGTTTAATATCGTAATTTGAATAAATAGTCAAATATATGAGTCCTCTCAATCCGTTACGACAAGCGACGCTCTCTCACGAAGGCACACTGAAAACGAGATCGCCCTCGCGAATACACGTCGGCGACTTCATTCGCCAAATATGGCTACGCGAGTGTGCCTGTCTCACCGAGGATTCTCAGAGAGCCAAGAGCTGATTTGAGTGGAAAGCCATGATCTCCCAAGAGCCGCGAGTAGACAGAGAGAGAGAGAAGAAGAGAGAGAGCGAGAGACAGAGAGAGAGAGAGAGAGAGAGAGAGAATGTATCTCTCAATTCCTCTGGCGCAGGTCCTCATTTCAGTGCTGTCCGGCCATGAATCGCGCCCCCATGCGAATCGTCTCATTTGCTTACGATGACGACAGAGACTCGACAGATATATGTATATATGGCTTCTAGCTCGCTCGTATGTTTGCTCTTGTCGCTGTATAATAAACTCTTTGAATTACGGCATAGAGCGCGTGCGGCACACGTTTCCACGCTCGTGGAAACGACGAGCCGGCATACAGCTATGTATCTATATATATATATATATATATGTATATGTGTGTATGTGATTGCGAAGGGAACCGCGCCCGTTTGTACAGCGGCGCGTCACGGTAGCAAAGTAAAGGAGAAGATGGCCTTGTGGTGTTGCAGTCTCTCGGGGTCACCCTCATTGTCTTCAAGGGCGAACGCGTCAAGTGCGCAGGCGCGCGCGCGCGCGCGCTCGCGATCTACAGCGCACGCGCGCGCGCTATCTCCCGACAAGCGGTGGCGCAGGGCACTACAGGCCTGGACACAAAACTCGTGGCGCATTTTAATTCGCCGTGTTTGCATTCGTTGTGTTTGTTGGACGCGCAATATTCCACTCGGACTCTGAGAGTGGACGACAAGAATCAGATTTATCGTCCTTATTATCCTGAGTCCCGCATCTGACCCCTTCTCAACTTATACATATATATACACTCTGTCTGATATGTTCCATAATTAAATTTTGAATTATGCCGTCGGCGGGAAAAATGAAAAAAAAAAAAAAGAATCTCGAGCCCACGTGCGGAAAGGGCTTTGCCGGATAAATATATATCCTGCTTTAAATCAGCTTGAAGAGTCAGGGTCGTGTGTCCGGGGGTCAACTACGGAGACAACGACGCACTTATCTTTTGGGTTGGAACAGAAAAGCGCGTATGGAGTGCGAAAGAGAGGAGAGAGAGAGAGAAGGAGATGAAAGATCCGGTGCGATGACGCCGCACATATATGATACGTAATAAAGCGTCGGGACAATCTGATGCATTTTAATTTTAGCACGTGGGACCGGAGAGCGTAAAAATTTTTTTGCGCATCTCCGGTTTCACCCAGTTCTACCTCTTCTCTTTAGTCGGCCTTTTCGCCGGGGCTCGTTGATGTGATATAAAGACGTGTCGGGCGAGACACGCCGCGGGAAACGCCACACGAAGTTGTGTGTGCGGGCCAGCTTCATTCTTTTTTTTTTTTTTTTTCGTATATACGCACTGGGCTCTCGAGAGACGCACCGGGCGTAATAATTACTCCGATGAGCATCTTGATTAAGGAGACTGAAGCGTTAACAAGGGCCCGAATTTACTCGGTACATTGTAACCAAGGCTCCTACACCTGACGCAACGCACACCTTCTTGTTGATGATCAGAGATACGTCGTCTCGGCCACTTTGAAATACAACGGAGGGGAAAAAATATGTAGTAACTTTTATTATTTTTGTAGGGTAGACACTTGTGGCGAACTTGGAGCATAATCGTATTATTCATTTAACGATGAGCTTTAAATAAATCCATGTAAGAACGTTAAATATTGATGAATTCAAAATTTATAAGGAATCGAATTATAATGAAAAAAAAAAAATTCATTTCGAAAATAATTAATTTTTGGCCAGTCGTGCTGCTATTTGCTGCCACTTGAAATAGCAATAATTATTTGCAATTATTTATTTACTAAAATATTTTCATTTATTTATACAAAAAATGTTAATTCTCGTTTCTATTTATTCAATAAAATGGAGTATTGACTGAAAAATTGTGAAAATAAATGGATAAAAGGAGTATTTCAAAGTAACGAGCAGTATTTTTACGTCGCTTCCTTCTATCGGCGTAGAAGTGTGAATACAGGAAGAATCGCGTCATCGTTCTGACACCGGAAACTATCGTTTATTTAGCTCTCTGCACAAGCTGTCGACTCGTGCGGGCGTTTATATCTTCTTCTTTTTTTTTCTTCTTCTTCTTCTTCTTCTTCTTTTATTTCAAGTCGAGTTATCGGTCATCGTCATCTTTCAATCATCGCACTGTCGTGTAATATTGCTCACACCGTGGCAATCGCACTGTGTCATGCTCTTACTCGTTATTATCGGCTGAGAAACCGTCATCGTCTATTTTCCCGACTAGTCTTGCAAGAGCGTTTGAGCCAACAGCACGAAAATCGGTACGTCATCGTTGCCAGTCGTTCCCCGCAAATATATAGATACATATCTCACTACCACTGTTTCGAATACTAATAAATGGTAAATATAACAATTCTGTGTGGCGTGTGCATTGAAAGCTCGATATTCATAGTCATCATCACAATCGTTAATATAGGGAAATGAAAATTAAATTAATTAACAATCAAAAATTATTTTATTTAAATATAAAAAGATATTTAAAATAGTGGTTTTATTGCGGGCTACTCAAGATGAGGTTCAAATGTCGTTAAAAAAAAATCAAGACCTACGAAAATTTTTGATATTTCGTATATCACGAATTGGTAAAATTATTTACCTAGAAAAATACATGACAACTCTACTTTGGTCAGTCATAAATACTGAAAACGAGTTTAATTTTTTTTTTTACATGGAAACTATTCAACATAAAGAATAGCATATTAATTCTAAACTTCGATTATTTAATGTACTTTTGCTTGTATAATTCTTTAATTCGAAGCAATTGTATTTAATTTTTATGAAAGTAGAAATGAATGTACATAAATATCAGACAAAAAAAAAGAAATTCTTACAATTTGATCCCTAATATTGAACCTCCTGAAAGGAGAGCTTCAGAAAAATTCTTTTTGAACCAGTCTAATAAATATAATTTCTAGATGATTTATCTATTGATTTTGCCATTTTTGAGTTAGAATGAACAATATATCACAGATTTTACATTTTATTTGATACCTGATAGTTTTTTTTTCTCAGTATTCCGAACGGACGAGTATAAAAAAAGATTTTTGAGGAAATAATACAGCAATAAATTCTAGAGGTTAAAAATTAAAGGGACACGCTTGTTGGCTTGCAGGTCGGCGCTCGACGAAAACGAATCGTAGGGAGAGAAAAAAAAGAATCATCGAACGAATACGAAACGACAGTGTTTTTGAGGAAGGGAACGAAAAAGCAAGGCGTCTAAACTGCTTTTATGGGCTTTTAACGTATGAGAGGGAGAGAGAGAAAGAGAGGGAGAGAGAGAGAGAGAGCACGAGAGACAGAAGACGAGAAGTATAATTAGACTTTGTGGAGGGTCGGTGGACGTGTTATGATCGGAAGTAAAGGTTGCGAGGAAGATGCCCGAGGTCCAGCGCTCGGACTCAATGAGAACTGCCGGTGAAGGAGAGGCCGGCGACCTACCTGCCGAAGTACACTCCTCTTCGCTAATAATCGAGACACAAGTTACGACCACACCGGGCCACAAACCCCCTGAGAGAAGCGTGTCCTTCAATCGCGACGTCCACGTCAAAAGAATCGGTGAGTCCAGGCAAAATCACACCATACGAAAAAAAAAAAAAAAAAAATAAAAGAAAAGAAACAAAAAGAAAGAAAAAAAATACCCCGAGGGAGAGCTGCTTGACTAACGAATTTACAACTCCTGCTACGTTTCCTACCTCCATCTTTTTTTTAACTACGGCGACAGTGCGGTGAAATTTGTATGAAAACATTTTTGTGATGAAATTTTCTGTTTTTCTGTTATTCCTAATTTTGGAGCTTTTCTTCAGGTTCCATAATACAAAAGTTGTCTAAATTTCTACGGGACGGAATATAATGATTCGAAATTCCATTTTGTGAGTGTACATTTGTCGGTTTAAAAAAATCTAAAAAAAGAATTCCAACTGATTTTTCGAGCACATAGAATAGTATTAAAAAATGATGAATGCTGAGTTGGCCAGGAATATTTCTTATGTAGTTTTTGTTGAATTTCACCTGTGTCGAAAAAAAAAAAAGAAACACCACTGTGCGAGAGGGAATCGTAAAAAGACTGACCTAGCATGATTCCATGGCTGATCAAATTTCTCTGACAATTCCAATAACACCTGCTCCCAATATTCGACCTTTTATCAAAGAAAGCTAATCGCAGAACAACGAGTTCGAGATTCAAGCAGCCCACCCACGTTACCAGCTCCAAAAGCGTATACTTTGTATTACTCTGCCTAAATAACTCATACCTAACTTCTCAAAGCTATACGTGTACCACGGACACTTAACTTAATAATTCAACAATAATATTAATAATAATAATAGTAACAACAATATCATTTTCACCGTGTCGATTTTTGTTAACGTGTCGCACAACAAATTTTTTTTACCCTTTTTTTTTTTTGTCTGTTCGTTTGTCGTCTTAATTTGTGTTGTTTTGTTATGCTATTGGGCTCGTACTGGGATTGGTGTGAATGTGCAAGGACTCAACCATTCTTTTTCAAACTTACCAATTAATTGTATTAATAATTCAAACTTATTATTCATAATGTAGTATGTGTCGTATATACACTGAGCAAAAGAAAAGTAGTTGAATGAACTAAAATTTGCGTTTGCTGACGTACGAGGAGACAGAATTTGTAGTTTTGGAACGACAGCAAGAAATTTGATTTTGTCTCAAACATATATTTTGGTCAGTCGATGTACGATCAACAATTCAGTCGAACGTCGACAAACGCAGATTTAGTTAACATTGCTATAATTTTTTTCTCAGTTCATGATAGGAAAATTGAAGAACAAAAAACAGATACATTTTGTCGCTAATGAGCTGTTTATTCGTATTTAAAACTGTACAGGGACAAAAATTGTTCTCACAAAAACAGTGAACTCTACGCAATGATGTCTATCAACGACGTTACAACGATTTGACTTCATAGTTTCTTTCAGGAATTTATATGTTTCGGTAGACCGAGTGATTTATTCCTCGACATCAGTGAATGAAATTTGGAACATTTGAAACAAGTGCTATGATAATTAGTACTGTATCATCGATCTTGAGATCTTCATATTTCTTACATGGGGTCACTCTGACCCCAGACAACTTTGAAAAATTGTCACACTAATTCTGTTCACAGTTTCATGTACAGAAAATTTCTGGAAGTATTTTAGCATCTCAAGAGTGGATCCTAATTCATTATTTGAGACAAAATTAAATTGCAGCCTTGTAAAAAATTCTTGACCCCATATAAGAGATTAGACTGATTAGGGTTAATAAACAGTGAATCTATTCTAGTCAGTATATAGGTAAAAAAAATTCCCGAAAAAATAATACCGGAAATAAAATTCTACGGGAAACACGAAAGATCATCGATGGAGGCGATCGAGCTCTTTCGGTTCTTCAGGTTCTTTTACTGTCTCTCCACATGTTTTTATGAACTCTCTTAATGTACAGCTATCCAATGATTCTCGGAAATGAATGCATTTCGAGCATTCCATAAATCATAGATACAATCTCGATGAGACATGTCGGAGAGAGGAATTTGTGAAATTGCTCCTGCTGCTGCTGCTGCTGCTGCTGCTGCTGCTGCTGTTGCTGTTGCTGCCCTGTCTCCAAACGACGATGTTCGAATGATACAGTGACACAATGATTCGCGCGGCAATATCTGCGAGACATAGAACGAGAGCTAGACCGCACAGTGAAATTAATGGCTACTAAACGCAAAGTTAGTATCGTAGCACTCGGCGTTTGTATTATTTTATAGTGGCATCCGTCGGAGTTTATGATCGGCCACTCGAGAGCACAAGAGACTGCTGCTGTTGCTGCTGCTACTGCTGCTGCTCCCCGATCAGCACACGCTCCTCTTCGTTGTTGTTGTTGCCTTAGCCGTTCGACGAGCTCTACGATCGTGCTGTGCTATACAAAAGCGTTTCGCGAGACTATAGAGTGTCTTGTCGGGAAGTATGAACCAGGAGCAGCAGAAGCAGAAGAGCACGGGGGTAACCACCGTGCAGTTAGGTCTCTAATAGCCCTCAAGCAAGCAGGAGCAGCAAGTAGCGCGTGAACGCGTGATTTTCAAACGACGTCACGAGCATCGATTTTCAGTAACTGTGACTGATGATTTTTTTTTTTCTTTCATCGATATTGCAACATATTTGTCCAGTAACCAATATCAGTTTACAATCCTTCTCGCATTGAAATATACGAGGTTTTTTTGCATTTTTTCTTTTAGTAGACTTTTTTTATTTACTCATCTTTGATATCATTTATATGAGGCCATAATAATTTTAACTTCGGATAACTTCGAAAATAATCGAGGTTGAAATATACGGGCAACCTGAATGAATTGTACAAATTTTTATTTTTCTACGATGTCAGAATTACGAAAAAAAAACGATTCTTTTTTGCTTTTCTATTGATGACATTTAAGCAATTGTTAATCGCAAAAACATTCTTAAAAATTCCGAATTTTTAGAATTTTTAGAATTTTTAAGATTTTTCAGAATTTGAAAAAAATTCAGAATTTCGAAGAATACCTTTTGCTTTGTGAAAATCCTCTTATCTAACATACCTGTGCCATGCCTGAAGAAACTGCTCTTAACTATCTTTTATTATCGTTATAACAGAACGGGCAAAACTAATTAAAAATGAGTTTAACGAGCGTAAATAACAATACGTTTTTTTCGTAACTCATTATTCATAATATTGCTGCTCGTAATAAAACATTGTTATTAAACTGGCCGTCATAAAAATTGCTCTAAATAATATAGAAATACCAAAAATATTTTTAAGTCGAAAGCGAAGACCTTATCTTTTTTTCCCTTATTATTGAAAATTTTTCTTTTCCCTCAAATTTGTAAATACACAATAGAAATTAGTGAGAAAGCCACATCAACTTCATAAATTAAATTGTCAACATTTTCAATCGAAAATATTATCGAAAAATTCCGTTTAACAAACCCAAAACATGAAACACCTCTGTTAAAAAAAAATCCTTGATTAATCGTTTATTTCGAGACTAATAATTAAAATCGAAATTGGATCAAGGCTCCATGTGTCTCTCTTTTAAATAATGAAATAATTCTACTCGATCATCGATAATTTAGAGAAAAACATAGTTCCTTGAACAGAGACGATGCTGAAAATAAAAGAGACAGGGGGGGGGGGGGGGGGTTAAAGTCATGAGCTGGCCCTTGGACATTATCGAAGCGGAATCTCTGTGCAAGCGAGCGCAAAAGCGCGCGCGCCAGAGTCCCTCTCGGAGCTTATAAGCCGCAAAGCAAGTTCCCAGGCTCGATCGGGTGTGCGAGAGAGCTACTCTCGGGACACTGGTTTATTACGACGTGATCTCACGTGTAGGAGGAGAAGGAGCCTGAGCAGGAAGACACTCTCTGCTGCGGTGTTCCCTCAGGGTCCGCCTGTGAAGCACAGGGGATTAGGCCATTCTATACAGCATATCATAACTATAGTGCTAGCTATATATATATATATATATAGTAGCGCAGCGGTGCGGTTATACGAGCGCCAGTGCTTTAGCGACTTTGTTCACTCTCTAGCGTCGTAAAAAGCTTCCGGGACCTGTATATTACAGATCCTGTCTATGGTATATACGCGACCCCGTGTCTCCCTCCGGGTCCTGCACGCGGCACTCCGTTTCTCCTCCCGCTGGATGGCACACAGCGTGGACCTTCTTTATTGCCGTCTTCGATATATCGCGTGTATAAGGAAGCTCCTGTAGGAAATCTTACGGTACCACGAAGGGGGGTTTAGAAAATTTTTCAAAATGGAATTATTATGCCATTGGCATTATTTTGCTTCCTCGAGAAGCTGTGTTTTCGTGAACATTTCTTTTTTTTTCGAGATTTTCGTGTAAACGTGTTTAGAATGTTCCAAAACGTCGGGAAATGACATTTAGAAAAAAATTTCCGCATGTATGTGTATGTGTGTGTGTGTGGCAACCATTTAATATTTATAACTTGAGAACGTCTTGAGATATTATGCTGAAATTAAGCACACATGCTGGGGGGTCAATTGTGCTCGCTCGATAAGATTTTTGGCAAAATCCATGCAGTTCTCTGGTTTCCACACGATTTTCAATTTTTTTTAAAATGTCTTTTTTTTTAATTACGAACCTTCATAATTTAGAGACAGTTTGAATTATGAAACTGAATTTGATCATATATATTTTCTTACACCAGCCGCATAGTTCTGATAAAAGTAATCGCAAAACAAAGCTTCTTCAGGAAGCCAAAAGTGACATGGGCGTACTTTCCATCAAACAGAGCTGATGAGGAAGCGATGTGCAAATATAATTTGCAGCAAATTTCTAACATTAAGATTTGTTTAAAAAAAAAAAATTATATCTAAAATAAATTCCGAAGAATCGGTAAATTAACATTTCTTTCCTGCTAGTAGAAAGACACCAGCGTTTAACAAAATTACCAAAAAAAGGATGTTCTCTCTCTCTCTCCTTTCTTTTTTTCAATAAAAAAACTCAAATTTTTATATTTATTTTCAATTCCGTTATATTTAAAAGGATTTATAGGTCTCCAAGATACCAAATCGGGATGGATTAAGGATACAGCGAAGCAAGAAATCAAGGAGTAAGAATTATAGGGTCTGAGGATCGTCTGAACGTAGAAAAGAGGTATTTAGGAGTGAAAAGGTGGACACACAGGATTACATTTAACATCTCTATTCGGCTTTTATAAATTAAAAAAGAAATAAACAAATAAAAATAAATAAATAAAAAATAATATATATACGATATCGTGAATAACACTCTTCTGCCCACTCTAAGTCCAGAACCGATGGTTTTAAATCCGTCACATCCTTTAAATCGTTTTACCGAGAACGAGATCACTCTTGTGTTTAAAACAGGTATGACCGGCCAACTTATCACCTCCGGCAATATTCTCAGAGACTTAGATTAAAAAGTGATCTCCGATGCACACACCGCGCGTTGCGTTATTGCACCCCCCCCCCCCCCCCCCCCCCTCTGTGGTATGATATAAAAGCCAGAAAATTTATCGTCATATTAATCGGATTCGATGTTCGGTTGGTTCGTATATATGAATACTCTGTGCTTGGATTTGCTGCGCGCATTTCCATCGCTAATTTGTTATACCTTACATCGTAATTTTTGTTTCCATTGTGCGAAAAACAGCTTCGTCTTTCATTCCTCCTCGTATAGTCTTTCACCCTCTTTCTCTCTCTCTCTCTCTCTCTCTTTCTCTTTCTTTCTCTGTGGTGTCTCGAGTGCGAGTGGTGCGTTTTGAAGGCTTTTAAATCGCGAGACTTGCGCGAACGAGAGAGGCTCTCTTCCACTACCGCGGTAGAATATCTTGGCGGTGTATGGCAAAAACTACAGGGAGCCTCGAGGCTCGCGGCGAATATACGTTCCAATCAATGGCACGTACGCATGAAGCGCGCTTGCTCGCCGTTTCTCCCTCATTTTTTATTTTATTTTTTTCATTTTTTTATTTTTATTCTTTTTCTCTTGCTCTTTTTTCGCACTCTATCCCTCTGACTCATTTCTCCTTTGGTTTGTCCTCCTCTTTCTCTCCAGCAAGCGACTATCCTGCTTTGGTTTCTCATTTCTTTTTTTCTTCATCCTCCTCTTTTTTTTTTTTTTTTTTTTTTTTCTTCATTTTCACTTGGCAGAGTTCGCAGTTTGCTCGCACGACGACTCGAGTACTCGTTACGTACAGTTGAATGGTGCGTGCAAATATGCATCTTCGCTCCGCCTCTATATACCCGGGGAATTTGTTTGCGTTCGCGCTCACTCCCTTTCTCCATCTCTCTCTCTTTCTCCTTCTCTTTCTCTCTGGGCCCTCTTTTCTGTTGCGGTTCCGGAGGACCCGAGGTCCACTGACCATTACACACACCCACGGGCGTTTTTATTCGCCATCTCGCTCGCACTGGTACAGGGGAATGCTTTGGCGCCCGGCGTGTTTCACAGCTCGAGACAAGTCAAGATGGGCCTCAGGCCACAGAGATCACGGAGCGCGCTTCCACCATCGCATTATATAGCGTGCAATGTATATATATATATATAAGTGTGTGTGTGTGTGTGTGTATAACCGAGCAAAGTGTGCGATAAACGTAGCCGATTCGCTCTCTCGTAGATCAGGCTACGATTATGCGAACGAGAGACATAATATCGCGTGCGCGTTAGAAAAATAACTGAATGCGCTACTCCGCGTCAGAGATTTGCCCTCGGGTGCCGCGGGCCATCATATCATATCCTGTGGATTGTAAATCGTGACTCTCACGTCAGTGATATCATACTCTCGCTCTCCAAGTGCAAAATCGAGCTGTAAGAAATGCCAAATGAATGGTAAAATTCTCGTTATTTAACCGGTAATACGCGTACCTTTCGGTGGATTAATGGAGCGCTCGGTATCGCGCGTTGGTGGACCACTCGAGGGTACGACATAAATACAGTTGGTAAAAGCGTGTGTTTTTTCGGGTGTATGAGAGAGATTCGAGCCCGCCCGCGTGGCTGGAGAACGCGTGCCCAACCTGCGTCACTATTAATTTCACATGGAATGTATTTATTTGCCGGTGGTGTACACATTATCCGCTGTGGAATTCGTGCGTATGAGATACGACATCTCGTTAGGGAGAATTTTACGATCGTATAAGATTAGCGTGGGATGAATTAACGCAAGAGAAGTGTTTTTTGGCTCGCGAGGATAAAATAAGAATTGTGTAGCGATTTTTTTATCCGAGCAGGTTCAAAAATTTGGATCCACATTGGAAAGCAGCCCTTGTGATAATACAGGGCTGGTTTAGCCCTGCTAAGCACATGCGTGCTCTAAGGATGACCTTAAACTGGATTTAATTCTAAAACCCTGAACCTGGGTCATTTGTCTCAGTACGTTTTAGTGCAGCCTACATACATCAGAATTTTGATGAAAATTTTAATTGAGAAAGGGATTTTCAGGGAACGTGACTATTTCGTCGTACGGTTAAGAATCCAAAGAAGACCTATGAATTTTTTAAGATTTTTCCTTCAACTATAACTTCGAAATTCGTTTAGATATGTCAAGCAGAGGACATTTTTTTTCAGATTCTCAAATAGACGTTTTAAGAAAATTAGATACTATTTATTTATAATTTTTTTTTTGTAGAAATGAATAAAATTTATTGAGGACCCAGATCAGGGTTGAAACGAAAAAAACGTCAAAAAACGAACATTGGACATTTTAATCTCTGGTTTACTTTCATTGATTTTTCTCAACTTTTTAAAATTTCACTACATTTGTTTCAGCATGTAAAAGCATGAGTTTCATGTGCAGAATAATGAGGACTATTGGGTTATGACAGACCACTTCGATTCAACATTCGTTGACTTTGAGACAATCGTACAATTTTCTCAACCGTGCTCATGTCAAAATTGCGTTCTTCCAAGTGGAATCCTTGGTAGATGAATAACGTTGGAGACCAAAGAGCTCACAGGGCTCAATAGAGAGAGAGAAATAGAGAGTGAGAGAGAGAGAGAGAGAGAGAGGCCCGGGAGGTGTGGGTCAGAAACCACAAGGCGATCCCTGACCTCTTCGAGTCGGGCCGTTAACACTTCCGGTGCTTATTTTCTTTGTATCTCATCCTCTGTCTCACCTCTTCTATTCTTTTCCCGCTGGCGCGTTTACAAGACATTTTTCTTCTTGTTGTTGTTATAGAGACTCCGAGGCTCGGGTAAATCGCAAGTGAACCTTTCTCCCTTCTTTTGCCGCTTTACCTCCCTTATCTTTGACACGACCTCGGGACTTCGAGGGGCCCACTAAGCGCGCGGCGTGCAGTCGCCCCCGAGGCACACCTGCCGCCTCTCTCTCTCTCTCTCTCTGTTTCTCTCGCTCTCTTTCTCTTTCTATCTATCTGTCTCTCTCTCTCTCTCACTCGCTCTCCAGTCTCCTCCCGAGAAATACTATAGATAGGCTCGTGCGCGCAACTCCAGCCACCTTGTAGCTCACCGGGCGAAACCCCGTCAGACTCAGATTGCGCGAGGCGGTTTAATTGAACATAAATCGTTCATAAGGCCAGCTTGTGGCCATCGGCTTGGGCTATTCACTATAACCACTGCTAATACTCTCCTGTTGTAGCGTAAAGGGGCATTCAAAAACTATGTGTACACTTATCTCACGAGGTAATCTACCAGAGACTCGACGTTTTCTTGCCGGTGACCATCGACTGTACACGCCGCAACAGATACACTGTCACGTGTATAATATACATTCGCATTTATCACGGGCGCGAAGTCAATTGTGGCAGGAGGAAGATACATGAAAAAAAAAAAAACCTTTTTTTTTTTTTGGATTTTTAGCTTTGTGAAATTATAGTAAATACCTTGAAATTGAAGCTCTAGAAAGGCGAACACTGTGCGATTTTTATACAAATTTTTGTGGCGCTTCCAACGAGGAAATTAACAGTTTGTCTTAAATAGCCGGTTTTTTTTCGAAAGGCAAAAAACGTGATTTTACGCTAATTCAAATGTCTAGGACACCATGTGATGTAAAATGTCCTACGATGCGGCGAATTAAACACAATTGCATAATCTATCGAACGCTGTCATCCGGAGCACAATCTATTGTGTAGAAAAAATGTTACACGCAAAGGAAAGTTCGATTTTTTTTTTAAACAAATGGGAAATAGAGAATTCCGTTTTGCGGAATTTCTAAACGAATTCGTAAAAAGCTTTACTAGAACGACGTTCTGTGTTACGGTCCAAAGTTTCATGATGTAGGAGGCTAACAATTTTTTTTTTTTTTTTTTTTTGAGGCAGTCTAATATGTACCTGTGTAATTACTTTACTCTAACACCTGTACAAAGTAGTATCAAACGTGAGCGCAAGCGATTAGAACGATACTCACTATGTGGCGATCTTTTTCCTTGGAACGACGGGACTTCGTTTGCTACCATTTAATTATCAATCGACGTGCCAATAATGTAACGCTGTGAGAATACAACGTAAACTGCCGTCACTTTTTTAGGCAACCAAGATCCAGGTGCTGTGCATGAAACGTTAGACATTTGCGGCGTTGGAGTGACGTTGCCTCCGTAGCTAACTCACAATCAGATACAATAGAATTGAGGTTCGTGCGGATCGTAAATATAATCCAGAAAATTCTTGCCAACGACTTTTATTTTAGTCTTTCATTAAAAGGTATAATTAATTTTTGTTTTTTTTTTTTTCCTATTCCAATTAGGATATTAATTCGAAATATACGTATCATTTCAAATGAATTAACTGCAAATTTCACACCAATTACTTTCTTCAGCTTATTTTAAATTACAAATCTTTTCATCAATATTTTTTACGTAATAATATTCACTTAATAGCTCGAAAATGTATTACAGATTCAATTACTTTTTCTTCATTTTTCTCAATACGTTTTTTAGACATTTTCGAACATTCCGAACACATGTTCAGGAAAATGTAAAAAAAAAAAAAAGTGTTCACCAAAGCTTCCTCTATGACGAAACAAAAATTACAATAATTTCCCAAATATCTTTTTTCCCCTTTAGCTCCAAGAATGCAGAGTTAATTTATCTATCTACAGTAAAGGGTACACCCGGGGACGTTCAATTGATATTTCTCCAGTATACACGAAGGAATGAAATGTAGGCTTGATATATGGCAGTTTGGTACGGTTCATCGGTGATTTAAGATCAATTAAGGGAAGGTTTGTCCGCGGAGAAAGCGGTGTTCGAGAATCGTGTTGAGGCATGGCGCATTGTTCTCGGAGGTACTGGTACCAGCCTCCAGCATATCGTGGAGGAGTGAATTTTTCCCCCTTCTTGGGTATACGAGGCGAGAACGCGCGCGCCAAGCAACGTGCCGCAACTTTTATTTTTTATTTTTATTTTTTTATTTTTCACTTCGCATCGAGTACTATCGCTCTAGAGAGAAAGAGAGAAAGAGCGAGGGAGCAGGGAGCTTCGAGATATTTGCGAATCTCTCTTTCTCTCAAGCCTGGCGCCAGGTTGTTGTTACTTACTCACAAACGGCACTTGGTGGGGAATATGCACCTTCGGAATCATTCGAGTGTGGTTGTGGGTCTGGGTCTCTCATTGCCGCGTACGTAATTCTCTCTCTTTACTGGCGGCCCGCACACTTCGTCAGTACGACTATTAGAGAGGAGCCCTCTCGACTCCGGTGGGTCCGTTACGATCCGACATAATGATACGTCTCTCGTGTAGTACGTCTTTGAGTACCCAGTGTGCGATATATATATATATATATATATACACATACCGTGAACGTCTAAAGTCCGAGCAACATCGACAAGGCGCGAGAGACCGAGAAATGTTGAATATTAAAAGCGCAATGGAGATTTCGTTTAGCACTTGGCAATTATTAAATCGGCGAGAAAAAAAAATTTAATTGGACACTATACACACACTGGGAAGCTTGCGCGACTAATCAGTTGTATTCGATTATAAAATGTTAAGAGAGCCTCTCGAAGCCTCTCGGATATGGACAGAAAAATAAAAGCAGAACCCTGCAAATTGCTTCCTCATCTTTTTTTTTTTTCATCCCTCGTTCCAGCACACTGCTTCTCTCTGTGAGGACATTCGTTGATTAGCCACTATTTTTACTTTTTTTTATTGGCTTTTGACTGACAGAAATGATTATTCTTTAACGTGTTTACTTTTATTAAATTTCTGAGGAGCACTCCGATTGAGAGTCGAAACGTAAAACTGGATTCTCTTTATTTCTCTGATTACGAGCGCTGTCTTTGCCACGTGAACATATATATATATATATATAGCTCCGACAATTTTATAACCACAGCTTCGCCGGTAAAATTTTATAAGTTTTTTTATATCAAGTTGATAAGTAAATCAGTGCTTTTAAGGTCAATTATAGAAATCTTTTAACTATATCTACGATTACTAGACAATTTGAAAACAAATTCGTTGATTAATTTTAACGTCCATTAATAAGAAGGCCTATTTTGAGATTATTCAAGCAAAATTGTAGCATTTACGAAAAATTTGAAAAAATCTGCTCACGGTAAAGTTATTATTTTTCCCCATTTTTTTTTTCCTATTACCAAAAATTTTTATTTTCAAAAAAAGGTTTTTCACTATTATTTCAGATCTCTAAAATGCGTCGTACGATAATTAGTTTAAAAAAATCATAGATAATTAAAGATGTATAATTTTTTTTTCTTCCTCGTAGAGGTAGCTTTGTGAAGAATCGAAATTAACGAGGAAGCTATGTGCAAAGTTCTACTAAACAGCCTTTTTTTTTTAATTCTTGTTTTTTTAGAGTTATGTCAATCGTGTAAAAAATTGCGGTTCCAATTGGAAGGGGTCAAGGGTGAGATCCAGATCGAAACCAGGTGGAATGCCCCATACATAATCACCAAAGTTGTATAGAAGGCATATTAAGCAGCTGAATACATTAGCAATAATATCAGCGATAATTTCAATCCTTATAATTAGCGTTTGTGAATGTTATGTGAAATAACGCAGCGTAGTAAATGCATGTAGTATATAGACTGACGGTTTGGTATGTAGCTGGTGAGCTCCATTCGGTATATACGAACTTGATTTTCTCATTTAGTAATATCTCGAAGATTTCTTCTGGTCGTGGCCAAGGTATTGCAAATACACACACACACACACACACACATATACACAAACACACAGCATCCCAACCACGACGAGATGATAGCACATCTCTTATGATTTTTCTTCATCATCGTACTCCAGTTATGGATCCACCGGGTGTAATAACGACTGGACCATCAACGCTTATATATATACACTCGAGAGACTCACTCTATATATCCTTCTCACTTGCACTGAGAATAAAATATAGTACCTTCTATAGTTACGAGATATGAGTTTTACGAGCAGATAATGGCCCTAAGAGAAATCCTTTCGTGCCGCTGCTGCTCCTCGACTCATTCCTATATATGTCTGTCTGAAATTATATTTACCAAGACTTATTTGCAAACGAGAAATATCAAATCATTATTATTCTTTTCTGCATTTTAAGTGCGGTTACCTCCTGCAAATAAACTAATTTAGGATACAACGAGTTTGGTACAAAAAAAAATGTTTTATTATTATTTTTTTTTATTCATTATTATTCTTATTTTCTTGGCCGATTACTCATAAAATTAATGATAAGGATTAATTTTTTCTACACATTTTACTTTATGTTTTGAAACGTTTTTTTTAGAAACGTTACATTGATTCTGACTTTTTTAAATAAATTTTTCATAGTTTTAGCAATTATTGGAATTTTCAATAAAATTGAGCTTCAGCTCAAATTCTTTCAGCTCTTTTTGTCAAGTATTTTGAAGCTGTCAATCGATAAAACCTAAAAAAAAATGTAATAGCTATAAAATCTGAAACCATCAGAAATGTCAAAAAAAAATCTATGAAAATCTTCGAACTGGTCCTCTGATGTTGTGTCAGTGGAATATATTCGACAAGGAATGAAGAGCAGACGTACTGCGAGTCTCGCGAAAAAAAAAAGAAGTATATCACGAGAGTTACATGGTGGACAAACAAGCCTCGCTAATCGCAGTACGACCTCGTTCACCAGTGCCCACACCGGAGTCTCAGGGAGCTGCACTCGAAGCCTTGCGTATGTGACCCCAACGAGATGTTGTCCAAGATGCCCCGGCGGTGGTAAGGAGCGCGAACGAGAGTCAAGCTACATAGGGCGACCCGCGCGCGTTCCCTCCGGAGCTTCGAGAGTCTCCAGCTGCGCTACCACGACGCCTATAAATCCGTCAACGCTCGGGGGCTCGCCAACACTTAACTCATTCGCGCCTCTCTCTCTCGCTTCCTCTCCGGTCGGCTCACATGCAGCGCCTCGGCATACAGAAACCAAGACGTACCCGCTAATCATGGCTAATTTGTCCGCGGGCTCGCCGCCGCCGCCGCCGCCGCATGCATACGACGTGCAAGTACACTCGACATACACTTCATGCGCACGGTCAACATCCAGTGCATCGCGGAGAGTGTGTGTACGCTATGCGGGGGCGCGTGGGGCGGGGGGCAGGGGGGGGGGCGGAGGGGAAAGCGCGTTCACTTTCTAATCTGCGTGTATCACAATCCGTTCTCCATTGAGACTTGCCCTCGATTCACAATCATTCTACATGTATTGCAGATATTAACTTGTAGAGTTGATAAGAAAATATGTAACGACAGACCGATCGGAGTCTCCGATTCATATGTATTTCAATACGTGTACGATGACACATGATTCGAAGCTCAATACTGGTAGGAGATCAGTGAAGCGGTATATGCTCAATCTAAAAATATGAGATAATAATTTTTTTAAATAATTAAAAAAAAAAATTATTTTATTTACGCCTTTTATATAAAAAAGGTACCATTTCACCACTTTGGACCCCTTTGATTTCAATATAATAAAAAAAAAAAAAAATTTCGGAGTATTTTTATCGTAAACTGTGTTGAATCACGAAAAAAATGACCTAGTTGTTTTTGTCGATATGATTTTTTCACTTGACGTTAGATTTTTTTTTCGTTTTTTCATGTTTTATTCTATGGATCGAACAAATATCCGAATAAAATTCTAAAAAAATTCATAGATGCTTCGTTTGACATGGTAAACGACATAAAAAAATTAGGAGGAGATTGGAGATGGTCGGGTTTTTTCGTAAAAAAAATGTTTTTTTTGCATAATAATGTGCTGATAGTAGACGGCTTGTCTGTCATCTATCTATCTAAGGGTACAACATTGTTATTCTCTGGCTTACAAAAGGAAAGATGCACTATAATGACGGAGAAAGTAGTCGACAATTTAAATCTGTGGTTAAGTTATTACAATTTTCAATTCTCCGCTACTTTCTCCGCGATAAATACTGAACTTTACAAACAAGGTACCACATAAAATATTGTATAGCAATGCAGGTCAATAACTAGAAAATAGTGCAGATAATGATTTTATAAATGCAGTAATAATGTGGGAATTAAACGTTGTACGAATAATTTTTATACAATACAGCATTACCAGAGTACATGTCCTTCATTGACATCGGTGCATTTATAACATACAACAAAATTTAAAAAATGACTTTTCTAAAATCAGGAAATAACTATGTTAAAACGACTTTCGTTTTATATGGCCTTGCTCATAATTCGATACAATTTGATATCTTCGAAATTAAATTATATATAGTTTCTCTTACAAGAATTTACCAAAATCAAGCAAGTACTAAGTCGATAATTCCATCAATTGTGGTCATAACGTAAATGCCCCTTTTACTGATTACTTTTTTAATTACTTATCGGGGTTCTTTATAAATCACCATAGTCGTGTTCTCTCCCCTCAGCCCTCCAGTCCATCAGCCAATGGCTCTTCTGATCAGTAATAAGCACACTCGATTCTCCTTTTTACAAAAAAAAATTAACATAAAAAAAAAATGTATAAAGTCACTAAATAACTTAGAAAGAGTGACTATTTTATAAAATACTCGGTTTGACGACGAATGGTACACTGGCCACAAAATGGTACCACTTGTACTATCGTACTGATCTCCTACGAAGAAATAATAAAATTTGGTTCGTTCTAACGGGTGAATAATCATCTTCTAATTCTATTGTTACCCGTTCATTTCGAAACATTCAGGCCCGTAGATCGCGCAAGAGCGATTCTGAAAGTTCAATGTCGGTTGTCTTCATTCTTCTTTTTATTTTCTTTTATTTTTTTATTATTTCTTTTCGTCGATGAATAATCCCGCGTTAGGATCTGGATCGTAGCGAGGCGTGGCGCGCGAGTCATGAGTAGCGAGGATCGCGATATTTCTCGATCGGGAATATAGCCCAGTCGTGGATCGCGAGTGATCTCTTCTATGGGTTGTGGTTAATCGTGAAGCGTTGCCGAAGATCCAACGTTATAGAACAGAGCGGCGATCGGGGTCACCGAGAGATGTAAGGAGCGCGCGCGCAGGCGCGAGCGCTAGTAGGCAAAGCCAGAGCGTTGTGCCGCATATAGCGCCAGAGGTACCCAATACACCGAGCACGTTTGTATCGCTCGCGAGCACGTTACAACCTACGCGAGCAAAGGTCACGTTTTCCCGCGATCCTGAACGCGCTCGCCCGTGAGCGCAAGCGCTCGCTCGCGCCACAGCATCCGCGTGAATCGAATTTCAGCGGTGAAACGTAATTTCTATTGCCGCGCCTGCTCACTCGTTACAGTTGCAGCGATCCGGAGACACTCTCCTGACTGGCTCTGCCACGACTGTTTCCTCATTCCCATTCAATTAAACGAGTGACTATATCCGCGACGGTAAGAACCCAGCTGCAGGCTACTCTACCGCCACTTACTTTATTCGTTATATCGCCCGAGAGGACAGACGTTGGTAATCGGAGAAATTGTGTTAGATTATTATAACAATAATAATATATGTGGAGTCGCAATGCTAACGAGGAAAGGACACACGCTGCTGAAATTAATTGTAATTGAGATTCTCGCTCGAAGGATCTAAAGACCTCTCTGTGTTCAAGACGCGGTATATATAATATTATAGTTGGTAGCGAATTTCCGATCGTGAGAGACGATCGATCGATATATTGACCGCACGGACAGCTTGAGCATCTGGTGATTAACGAGACTAACGATCTGGTTATACACCTGTTTTCCATAAAACACCGATCGTACGGATGACGACGAGAGTACCTGGCAGCACTGGTAAGCAACGCGCGCTCGCACATACACACACACACACACACACACACACACCCCTATCGAGCGATCGCTCATTATAGCTGTTGAACGTAGCGCTCAGAAACAGTGTAGCTGTATCTCGAGACGCGGTACAGTAGCACGCATTAATAAAACACGATCGTTCAACGCTGCGATCTAGAGAGCGAGGATAATTACCGTCTTATTAAAATCCTAGTCGATATCCTGCCGGCTTATTCCGCTTGCTAATACCAGCTATTTCACAGTAGGATTCCATTTTTTTTAGCAGCAGATAAAGAACCGCAGTAATGTGAATACTATGTTAACATTTTTTTGTTTTATTTGTTTAGTCATGGTAAGCTGTATAAAGTATCTGTGAACTAATAGTGGAATTATCTAACTATAATATCGATCGTAGGACAATCATTTTTAGACGAAAAGAAAAAGAGACGGAATCGAATGTACCACATTCGAAAGGAAGTACGTTTCACCTCGAGCTGCAATTGCATATCTAAGATCCTACCGTATTCCAACTTGTTTTACCTGAACTTTTAAAGGTTGAATTGTGATTATGACTTTTAGAAATTAAGCAAAAACTCGATACTCTTGTATGGAATGGTATCGTTGCGGTTGGCTATCTAAATTCCAATCGTAAATCAGGTTTCATTGGTTGATTTTGAAGAATGCAACTGGAATGGCGGTGCTCGAGTCTCTCAGTATGAAGACAAAGTAAATATAGACAAAGGTGATCAAAATAGTTAGAATGTAATTGGCAGTGGAGATTTTCAATTCGGACTGGCACTCTCAGTCATGTTTTCTTCAAAAATAGAGAATAGAAATGGAATATTAGGATTAATGTTCGAAACTAGTGCGATGGAGTCACGACTCTCCTTTAATAATGGCACGTTAAAGGTGAGCGATATCGTAGATGCAATCCAAGAGATGAGCTGCTCTTGGAAACACATTATAACTTTGTTGTTCCACTTGAATAGGTATAGGCGGGTTATTAGTTTTAAAAAAGCAAAGGTTTTACATCAGAATAATACTCGATTGAAGTGTCTTTAAACATCATGCGCTTTGTACAGTTTGGGAATACTACACTTCAATCCGATGACAAAAATATAAGACATCATTTATTTCTTACATATAAGACGTGTAACTTGTACTACTTGTATTCAGATTACTTGTTCAGAAAAGTTCCGATGACTAAATTTCTGCCCTCTTATAATTGCAGGACGTGGTGCACCGCGAGTAACCGCGGCGCTCGCCAGCGATGGAGAAGGTAGGTTGATAGCAACCCCGGTCCACAAGGAGAGCATAACATCCCGGAGCAAGGAGGATCTCGCTCTGGAAGCTGCTCTGGTGTTGGAGCAAGTGGGAAACGTGAATTGCGTGGCTCGCGACAACAGACGTTTGCCAGACAAGTTCAGTACACTTCCGGCCCGGAGAAACAAAAAACGGGTGGAATTACCGCTTGAATCGCGTCGAAGAAGCGAGGAGATTGGTGCGACGACCGACGACTTTGTCGACACACCGAAAGCCAAGAAGAAAGCTCTCGAGCGTAGCGTGAGTGATGCAAGTTCGCACAAGCTGAAGAGCCCACTGGCGAAATTCTTCTCGCCGAAATTGGAGAGAAAGTGGAAGCCAACGGTGAAGCGTAGCGTGAGCGACGCTGGTTCATCGACGAGTGGAAGAAATCAACGTAAGAGAAGTGGCAGCGAGAGCGAATCATCGCATCAAAACGGATCGAGGGCGAAGAAACCACTGTCACCGATAATCGAGGCATCGCCGCAGGTCGACAAACCCTTTGACTTTGGTCACAAGACAGATCCGAAAAAATCTAAGAACGATTTTGAGATCGTAGAAAGAGAGACTGTTGTGAGTGAGTTGACTATTCCCGAGATCTTTGTGAGCAAACCACCCAAGTCACCGACAAGACGACAAGAGAAACGTCTGGAGACAACGAGCCTGGGTGAAACAACAAGCGTTCACATCGAGGAGGAGAAGAAGAAGAAGAAGGCGGACGAGAAACGAGACTCCTTGCCAAGATCGGCAACGGGCAGGCGCATAAAGGTCGAGGTCGACGAGGTTGACGAGGCTACGACTAGCCGAGACATGTTGCACAGCAGCAGATACGATCAACAGCACGGCGGCGGGGGCGGCGAAGAGTCGACGATTCACAAGATGATTCACCGACTGACCGCCGACCGTTCACCACCACCACAGTTGACGAGAACCATGGTTTCACCGAGTCCTGGTTTCGGACACAACAACAACAGACCCTTCTCGTACACCAGGCCCAACAACAATAACAACGACACTGGTAACTGCAGTCCATCTCCTCCACAGACCAACGCGATTTACGCCCAGGTACAGCTTGACAAGAAGAGTAAGGCACAACGCAGTCACTCAGACAGCGACGAGGGCTTGGGACTCGAGAGGAAAGATTCCTCCAGGGAAAACAGTCCCGCTGAAAAGGAATATCGAAGGACAACCGAGTATACGAGCTACGGCAACGACCTCAGACGCAACAACGAGATCAACAGCTTCAAGTCGTCGCGTTATGTCGAGGATATACCACGGAAAAATGTTACCACGCACTTTACCGATCTTTCTAAGACCAATACGAATTTTACCTCGAGAAATGTCAGCGATACGAAAACCACGAGGCGCCACGAGTTCGATGAGATCAACAGGAATCTCTTTGACAAACCTGCGGAAAAATATACATCCACGGTTTTCGTGGATACCTCGGGCCGTGGCACTGCCGATGGAATGGACTCAAGGCGACGTGAGAACGTCGAACGATTCCCTGTGGGACGGCAAAATGGTGCTGGAATTACGAGCAAAACAAGTGAGCTTAGTGCTAGAAGAGACCTTCTGGAATCAAGGATAAAATCGCGTATTCACACCGACGATATTTTCACCAAGAATAATGGTAATGTGCCGAAAAAAATGGAACACGAGATAATCGACAAACCGATTGTACCGTCACCGATCACTCCCAATAGAGTCGCCTCCCCGAAGCGTTATACCGATACTTACATCACGGAAACGCGCACCAATAGCAACGGTGAAAAATACATATTCGAAAAGGAAATACACGAGGACAACGGTAAAGTTTACGGTTACGAGAAGAAGATAACGAACAAAATACCCGCTGAAGTGACTTACGTCGAGCCAAAGCCACGCGATGGTTACACTATCGAAACGAAGACCGACAAATATGGCGACAAGTACATTGTCGAGACAAGAACCCACGAAGGTTACGCCGACGGTTTCAAGCCTTTTCTCAGTGACAAAAGCAGAAATAGCCCGGAAGGTAGATTCCAGCCTGGTAGAAACAACGCAAGTCCCTACAAATCCACCAACTACATTGTCCAGGAGGAGCCAAGACATCTGAGAACGGATCCGGATATCCAAAGCCCATCGTCGCCGATTGTGGTGAAGAAAATTCGTGAACACAAATTCTCGAAGAGCGAGGATTTTCTGGACCGCGATACAAGACCAATACGCGAGGCTTATGTGCCCAAAACGAAAAAGAATTTTGAGTCTATTCGTGGTATGAGCAAATCTACCCAGCGACTCGACGAGGTTGGAGAAAATTCGCGGGTAAAGGCACTCAGAAGCGAATATATAACGAGATCCCACGAGAATTTGAGCACCGCTGATTACGTAAACGCCAGAGATCTTCGTCGTACCCTCGCGAGTCCTACGACAACCGCTGGCAGGAAGGAAAGAACGACTATGGTGAAACGTCATCTGGAAGATCTTCGCGAGCGTCCCAACGACGACTACGACACCGATATCTCGCAAATGACCAACAGTCAGCTCGAGTCATCCAAGTACTACAAGGAGACACGAACGACTCAACGTTACTCAGCAAGCAAGCCAAATCTCAACGATGAGTATGACAGCTCGCCGCCAAGAATAAGAAACGGCGATAGGGGCGCCGGTTACAACTCGAGTCGTTACGACTCTGATACAACGGCACGAGACTCAGTGAGGTGCGAGACTCGTTACGTTGAAGAATCTTCGAGATCCGCTCGCAAGGATCACAGAAAGACACAGGAGTCGGATCTGAAGAAGCCATTGCGGAGATCTCGCAATCGTTTGGATTACTTCGACGATTCGGACGCGAGGGACAGTTCAAGGGGTAAACACACCAAGGAGAGGCTGGAAACTTTTGACGAGAGTCCGACAATGGCACCGCGTGTCTATCACGAAAGCAAAGTGCGTCATACGCGTCATGAGACACGCGGACACGTTGAGCGTCGTCACAGGGAGACACGGCTTAGCGATCCCGACAGAAAAGATCGTCTTGCCGATTCCGGAATTGAGAATGACTATCGGCGAGACTCGCAAGAGGCCGACAGACGCGAGCAACTCGAGTCCGAGGACGAAGGTTTCGTGACGCTGCAGTTCATAAAACACGAGAGACGTCACACCGATAGAAACATGAATCTTACGCCCTCGGAGAAGCGCAAGTACGACAAGTACGTGAGCGGCGCGAAGAGTCATCAGATCGTGAGCTCAAAGCCACCCACGGGGGCTGACAAGAAGTATGAGAAAAAAGTTGCGAAGAAGAGCGGCACGATGAGCAAAGTGAAACAGCTGTTCAGCAAGAAGGAGAAAAAGGCCAAGGAAGAGAAGAGCAAGAGTAAGAGCGTGAGGAGCGGAAGCAGCGGTGCTCTCACCGACGACGAAGTTACGATGAGGTACCGGGAGTATCGCGGCGATCAACTCAGGAGTGCGAGGAGCGCCAGGGATCTTGAGAGCGACATCAATCAGGTAAGAAACAGCAGCATCTACTACCTCTTTTTTGCGTTATATACACTGTCGAAGCAAAATACGTGACGAAATTGAATAAATCATTTTAGATAATCTTTATACAAGAATGGTTCATAGTGAACTTCATTTTTTTTTTTTTCGTTTTCCACCCGTAAAACCGAAGCATAAAATTGCAACTAAAATATTAGTGCGCAAAAGATAGTTCTAATTTTTTAAATCTCTAGCGACCTTTAACTATTTTCTTGCGCACTGATTTTCAGGAGAATTTCTTTCCGGTTTTTGGCACTCACGTTTCAGGCGATAGGCGGAAAAAAAATGGTGTCGAAAACTAACCACCCTGCTATATTGAATCTGATAGAATATCGGTATATACTTAATTGCGTCAGTTGATATTGCGTTAGCACGATATGTGATCAATATAATTTAAATTCATCTAATCTTTCACGGTACGATATTACAATTTTTAAGTTCACCTTTCGAGCAAACTTCGTTCCACGGTGTGGTTACGTTGCCATCTGCCTCAGCGATCAAGATAATTATTCAATAATTGAAAATTCGATTCGGTCGGTGTACCGATTGAAATCTTCAGAATAATCTGTTGATGTTACTACTCGGTGTGTAATGACTAGATGATCGATTATTCTTTGCTATCCTATTACTCGGGTTAGCACGATTCAATTACTGTTGAGATTACGGTTTGAAAAAGTACTCCTTCCCAACGTTGTGGAGTCACGACGAATGAAGATAATGATGATGATGATGATGATGATGACCCGGGCGCACAGCGATTTTCGGCAATAAGTCTCTCACAGTTAGTTCTCACCAATCACAAACAACTGATCCACCGTCTCTCGGATCTTTCCTCCGTATATCCTCATGACTCCTTGGTTTACGTCACACCTAACTGTACACTATGCGGGGCTACTGCTACCGTCAGCACCTGGTTGTACAGTATAGCGTATACAGTCCTGCAAAAGAGGAAGAGGAAGAAGAAACAGAAGTAGCAGAAGCACACCGGTGAAGGCCCTCGAGGCAGCAGCGCACCGGCTGGATCTCTCGCCCACGCGTGAGAGATCTCCTTGCCATTTTTTCCCCCCCTCCCTCTCTCTCTCACTCTCCCTCTCTCTTTCTCTCACGACCTTTCATTTTTGTCTCTCTTTTTTTCTTTCATGCGTTTTATCGTACGTCGAGAGAGAGAGAGAGAGAGAAAACGCTCCTACCGCTTCGTCTTGTGTCGTTGTCAGAGAGCATTATCTCTTCTCGTGTGTTGTACAGTAACACTCCTGCGCACGTAACTACGTTCCCGGGAGTTCGCACTCGCTTCCGTATGCTTTTTCGTACGTTCACTCCCCTTGTGTCTAGCGTCAGCTAAGTAGAACAGATCCTCGTACGGGGAACGGAACTTCTCTTGAGTCTAACGGTACATAGAAAGTCTCGGTGAGTTCCTCTCGCACGAGTTTGTGAATTCGCCGCGAATTAAGAGAACAAGTCGAACGTCACTTTCCTTCTGCTTGATCCTCTCGAATGGATCGAGAATCTTACATCGAATGAGCTCTCTATTGTGATTGGAGAATTTATAGAGAAATCGTTCGAGTACATCGAGTAAATCGTTATTGATGTGATTTTTAATTGTACTGTGAAAAGGGCGTAAAATACTCTTTATCGAAGAAAAGAATGTAAATTACATTTCTAAATTTAATTCTAAACCCCAACACAAATCTACGAAAAGAACGTAAGACGATAATTCGCTACGACTCTCCAAAATGGTGTATTTTCTGTAAAGTCTAATGATAATGATCCAATAAGTAATCTATTACTATTCGATATGAACTCTATCAACTATACTTAAGAGATAAGCAAAGTGTGCAAAATTTTTATATGTTTCACAACCCTTTCACAAGTACAGCAAGATGTTGGGTGTCTTTTTCTTCGCTAGCATTCGATATCGGTAGGAATATTTAATTTAGAAAAAACGTAAGTTCCAATACAGTAGATTAACACTTCAGATATCGAGGTGATCCAAATTAGCAACCGGTAACAAGATCGGCAATAACTCCCTTAAAATATAGACGTTCGATCTCGAGCGCTAACTAAAGTTTAGCCGTGTTGGCGAACTATTTATACCAAACTCTGATTCAATTATGCTCCCACCTGTTTCTTATCGCTAGCACCATCGGAATCGTTGAAATTCAAGAGTACAGAAAATGTTCAATTATTTTGCTGCTACAGATTTTCTTATCAACACAGCTTAACTAATCTGGTGTCTCTATATTATAGTGGACGCAACCAAAGAACCACAATTTACACTATTTATTTCTCTTGAACTCTCTCGCGAATACCCTCTCCTGTAGTTCCACAAGAGAGAGAGAGGGGAGACAGTAGATATATGGACGTACAATACTCGAAGCAATTAGAGCTAACGAGGCGTGAATTACGGCGATGGATTTATCTCGCGGGGGTAGAACGGGGTTTCGGAGATAAATCTAAGCGAGTGAAGAAAGATAGCGTAGGACTCTGTGCAACCGCATAGTGTACATATTTCTGTTTAGACCAAGCATGGTCTCCACATTTTGTGTATATAGCTTCTGCAGGGTAAATTCACATGGCTACATATATATATACATCTCTCTCTCTCTCTCCTCCTGCTACAATATAAGAAATAAGAAGGATAGATGTATTCTAATTTATTCACAAGTCAATCTTACATAATCCCAAAGGCTGCAAATAAGCCTCTCACGTTTTTTTTTCTTTTTCTTTTTTTTTGTCAATCCAAAGTTATCTGTTCGACTGAGTCGTGGGCACTCGTGATTCATTAGAAGGGCGAAAGATAATTAAATTCGGTGAATTATATCGTGACGCGAAAGTATGCCGCGCTCGTAAAATATTCACTCTTGGCAAAACAATACCACTCCGTCTACGAACACTATTACAGACACACCGATATCTGTATTCGATGTTTCACAATTGTTTCTCAGGATCCTTCGATATAGATATTGTAGGAACATAATCGAGTATAAGAACGTTTACAATATTAACAGGTGCTGCGGCTCTCGGGGATCGAGCTGCCGGCCGAGAGTATGTGTGTTACGGCTGCGCAACGAATTGGTCAAGTGGCATTTAAATTTTAACACGGACTAAGAAGTCAGCCAGCCGGTGCCTACCTATATTCCAATGTGTATTATATATCGTTCGTATACTCTGTTTCTCGTGTTCTCACTCCCTCGTGAGCACACTCAAACGAGAACACCCACACACACACACTTGGGCCTCCGAGTCACGAGGAGTCGCAAACGCACGCGCTGGTCTCCCGAGCAACTGCGCTCAGAGACCATAGCAATAATATCTCACCCGATCCCCACGCCCAGGTGCAACACTGAACTAGACTGAGATACACGCTTCGATACCCTGCCGAGGTGCTTTCACAACTCTTTAGGCCAATTGGGGATACAGTAAAAACGTGGTGTTTTTTTTTTTTTTTTTTCTTTGTTTCTCAGAAACGAAAATGCAACATTTTTGCACTTAATTCACGATGAATCAATTTAAATCTGTAATTAAATGTTTTGCATAGAAAGAATCGCAACTGTTTTTTTTTTGTTGGATTTTTGTCATTTTAATTCACCACAGTTTTTTTTATCAAATAAATGTTCTTCTTTGACTTCAGCTCTGAAAGCATTTTGGCTCGAAAACTGTAATAAAAATTTTGTTTGTTTCATTAGCGTGTATTCCCAAAGACTTAGTCAGAGTTTATACCGTAACGTATCACGTAACCAGCAGGAACTGACGAAATTCTTCTTTTCGTTATCCAAACGCACGCACGGTAAGTCTGAAGAAAAAAAAAAAAAAAAAACGCGTTCCCGATGAGGCGCGTGCATACGAAGGCAACTCCAGATTTCTCTCGCCGATTTATGGATAGCTTCATATATATGTATGTGTGCATATAACGCGTGGGTCGAGTATGAGATCAGTAGAACTGACTGCTCGACGGTCCGAACAAAAGATTCCGTGCTCCCCTCGATGACTAATGATCGACGCTACACGAGTCGACGTAATCCGCGTGAATATTCTTGTATATAAGATCGGTGGAGCGCGGCCAGTGGGTTCCTCCAGGTTCTCCTCAGCGGGTTACAGACCGATCGCCGATTTCGTATACTATATACACTCGTGCGAAGCGCCCACACACGCCTCGATCGTTCAACAGCATCAGCAGTTTACCCTGAAGAGTAAATAAAATAAAGATAAAGTAAAAGAGAATCTTGCGAAAAAGAAAAAAAACATAGGAATAAAAAAGGAAAAGAAAGTCGAGGTACCGATCTGTGATCAATGGCCAAACCGGCACTCGGGTCAACGGGCTTATAATTTTGTTTGAAGAAGGAATATAAAAAAAGACCAAAAAAAAGCCTTGGGTCAACCCTCGAGAGAGGCTTCTCTCTGTTTGGGAAAGAACTTACAATTCGATACTCGAGAGAGAGACTCTTTTCGATACTCATCGCTCTCGGTGAACAACAAATCAACAGTGGGATACCGATCGGTAGTCACAAAGCTGTCACTGCGCAGCACTCGAAGGAGGACGATGAGTATCGATGACGACATATCCTCGTATAGCGGTACAAATACGCAGATTCCGAATTTCTCGATATCGGGGACAGGCCTTGAGAGAGAGAATATTTTATGAATTCTATGAGAAGAGAGTGCGGACAAAGGTCGAATAAAGGAGTAGAATTCGACCTACGCTCTTTTGCCTTTCTATCTATATCCAATGGATTAAATTATTTAACGTATTCACGTCCAAAGTGGTGCACAAACGAACAAGATTAATTTGAAAACGGTGCTTGTGAACGAACGTGAGAAATTTGCATGGAAAAAGTAATATATTCAATATTACAAACAGCCGACATTTGACATTGAAAATATATTATTTTGTTAGGGTCAATGGTGTCTTTACGAATTGAGAGACAGTCACAATCGATTCTTCTTTATTCATACAAAAATGCAAATATACAAAATATAATAAAAAATAGTCGTTTAAAAATTTGTTCGAGTAATTATTTTCTAAATTCATTTGAAATACAGAAAACGTTCACGATCCAACGAGCCTATTTTCGTCCACAATGAATACGACACATATATTCTGTAAATCAAGTCTGAATGGTTTTGTATCGAGGGAGATTCTTGAGGTATGCAGAGAGGGCCCACACCTCGAAGAGACTCGAGGGCGATCAGGTAGGCACTGGAGCAAGATATAGCACTTACAGCGGTGTCTGACCTACACAATACACACACCCGAGACCTCGTCATAGAGCTCTACAAAGTCGTCGGATAGCCTGCAGTGGAACTGCAACGGCAGCAGAGTCCATATAAATATATATATATATAGTACATGGGGCATTCCACCTGGTTTCGACCTGGGTCTGACCCTTGACCCTTCAGATCGGATCCACATTTTTTTTAAATGCTCGACATAACTCTGAGAAGCACTAATTTTTGTATTTCTCTTTTTATACACATTTTTTATTGTCAACGATTTTTCAAAAATATATTATCGACCGACACATTTCAAAAATCTAAAAAAAAATCTGAAAAACCTTTTTCCGAAGATAAAAATATTTGGTAACTGAGCCGAAGTGAGCCGACGATTCCATCTTCTTAGTTTTGTAATTTAAAAGTCTTTAAAAAATCGTTAAATAATTTAAAATTTATAAAAAAAAAATATTTTTTTTCAAATCAGTGATTTTCGGAGTTGCCGCCAATCGTATAAAAAATTGCGGACCCAAAATGGAAAGGTCAAGTGTCCAGACCCAGTTCGAAACCAGGTAGAATGGCCCATATACAATTTATTGTTAGTGTGTACATTTCCCTGGCGTTGAATCGAAAGTTCACACTAATGGCATTTGCCGGGCTAGAGCATCGAGTGACGTATCGCCCTCGCGCGGTGCATTAGAATTTATTAGCCTACTTCGAGCTCGGGCGTGTTTCGCAGCTTTGCATTATAGTGTATTTTATACATAACTGCAGTGTATATATAGTATACATTATACTGTAAGTATGACGACGAGGTACCAACACCCAACACCCTGCTGGGTATACAAAGTCGTACACATAAACTGGATTGAGTTGCCGCGGTGACTCTTTCGGAGAGGAGAGAGAGAAAATATTTCTCTTGTTTTTCTCTCTCTCTCTCTCTTTCTCTCTCTTTTTCTCTCTCACTCATCCCACAATAATGCCTGAATACTTTGGAAGCTGAATGCACTTTGCTACTTTATGGTAGGCGTGAACCATTTACACCTCCGCCAGAGATCTTGTCCGTGTTCTTCCTCCCTCAACGTCGGATGTTATTTCTCGAATGGCCGGGATATAGCAAGAGCGCACCTAGAGAGAATGGCTCATAGTAAAAGCTACGACCAGGACGAAAGACGACGACGATGCTTAAGAGTCGATCCTGGCGGAGTGCTCCGCGGTTGCTGTACTGTATATAAGCACGTTGTAGGAACTGGATCGCTCTAGCGTGTATATATCGCACGCGCGCGTTCCACAGTGAGAGCTATCCTCTCTCCCGCAGGGTACAAAACCGTTGAGATAATATTGCCAGATACGTTATTTATCGACATATCTGCGATGAGGCGGAGAGGAGCGAGAAGCTTCGGGGCAACTGATGCACATAGTCGAGTGCAGGGGCCGGTATGTGCGCGCCTTTCATCCGTAAGGTCCAGACAGGAGAGGAGAGAGAACTCGAGGGAGACTCGCGATACGTCATGGTTACTTCATAGTCTGTTATGTGCAAAGCATAGTGCACTCTACGATTCAGATGTCGACTTTGCACTAAAAAAAAAAGCGATGTGTGTTGGAGCGATGTTAATTTTGTTGGAGGACATTTGGGTCACATTGTGACACTGCACTCAGTATCAAAGTATCAGAGTGCAAAAACTATGAGGAACGTAACGAGCAACAGTGTAGCTGTAAAAAAAACGAAATTGATTTTACGATTTTTGAAATTTCAACATCGATGCGGCAGTATTAAATGTTGACGTACAGTCCTCCGATGAGCAGGTTTATTTAACAACTAGACATCCAAATATGAATAGACAAATATTCATCAGAATTTCAAAATCAGACATAAGATTTAAGGTAGACGATGAATAGATGAAAAAAGAAAGAGCAAAAAAAATCAGTTGGAATGCGCAAGACTTAAACTGCATGGGCGGACGGATGGAGGCCAACTATGCAGGATGCGATCGGTAGATTTCTTGGCCAGTCTTCACGAGACCCGGGTCGTATCGTCTTTCCTTAACAAACTCTTTGTATCTTGTCTCTTTCTCTCACGGCGTTGCATTGCACGTCGCACAGTCTCTCTCTCTCGCTCTCACGTACTTGAGCGGCTTTCTCCCTCTTTTCCTTGCGCACAACCATCAGCCACGTAACTTACGCTGTACTTTGGAGCTTAACAGAGGCTGCTTGCTGCTGCGCTATTCTCTTTCCTCTGTTTTCCAATCCCCTCGTTGATTCCGTTGTCGAGTGTAGGTTCGGGTGTAGGTGTTTTAGAACGTGCAGTGTGTAGGCGCCTCTCGCGCGCCCTCTCGCGCACGCGATATATCTCTTCTCACGCCGGGCGCGACGCGGAATCGTTTTTCGCTATCTCTCCTTCACTTCCACAACTATATAACCCTCTTTACTTACAACTATCTCCGTCGTATTCCTTCTATATCCCCAATGCTTTCAGTGTAACCTCGCGTTGTACCTAGTTACAGAGTTAAAATCGTTACAGTAGTGCAGATAATAAAAAAAAAAATATATACATGTATACCGTCACTTTCCAATTTCTACACTCGATCCGATATATGGAGTCTTAAGTGAGTCCTTATAACAAACGAGGGCATTCTCGTAAAAAATATTTTCACGTTCATTGTACCACGCGCGCGGACACGCCGTTCTCTCCAATCATATAATGACCGATCATTTTGTCCATAAAAGTAGCCGGAGATTATTCAAGTAATTTCGCGTGCGAACGTTAAGTTGCGACACCCACGTTCGATGAACTCATTACGAATACACGTTCGGGTGACTGTCATTCGATCACAAAACAGGTACTGAAATCTATAAATGGTCTGAAGGATTTTGTAAAAAAAAAAAAAAAAAAAAGAAATTATCATATAAACTTGGTAGAACTGATAAAAGTCATTTTATTGCCATTTTATTTTTTAAAGTTTTTTCATATTTATAAAAAAAATTGATTTTTCTCGAGAAAAATTCTGAAAATAAACAGAAGCAAATGTCAACCCACTCTTCTTTCAGATTTTTCAAATTGGGCTAACAATATTTTCATACAAAAAATCGTAATTAATTTTATTGTTTTTTTATTCGAAACTTTTATTGTGTGCTTCGTAGAGTTAGGAGATCATCACAAAAAATCGCAGATGAAATCCGAGAAATCGAGGATCAGACCCAAGTCGAATCGGTGTAGAATCCCCCATATAATTATATTTTAACTCGATCTCATCATCTTCTAGTATAATAACTCATTCGCAATAAAATCCAAGCCTATTTGTACCGAAAAAAAAAAAAAAATGAAAAAACTGACTAGATTTCCCAGATATAGCAGGTGAAGTTATACAGCTCGGGAGGATCACGATCGATTGCGAGAATATAGCTAGAAACTGGCGTTTAATTGCCGCCACGATGCAACGCGAAAGCTGGCAATGCACGAATTAACGATCTCACAATAATCAGGCTCGATCTGTGCGCACGAATCGAGAGTTATTTAACTGCATCTTCGTATAGCTCTCATCCGCAAGAAAATTCATCACGTTTCATTCCAACATTGCTGTGTTTAGTTGAGAGTCATATATATATATATATATATATATACAGTTGAGAGGGCCTTATATGAATCCGTCGATCGTCGCTGCTCGATATCTCTCCGGCCGACCCGTACTTTCGCAACAAATTTTTCCATCCTCCGTCACTACTTTCAACTCCCTTAACCAGCAAAAGCTCAAAGTGGCAAGACATACATTTATGTAAATGCCTGAGAGAGACATGGCGACACACGTCGCTAAATACTCTCCGACTTGTCTTCAGAAGAAACCGTCAAAGACGAAAAAGAAGAAGAAGAAAAAAAGAAAAAAAAAACGCTGCGTAACGCGCTCAGCGATTCATCTCCATAGAGGGTATGAACGAGTCTCGGGAGTCATTCGTCGTTTACGGAGCTCTGAGGAGTTACTTTTGGAGCTATATATTGCGATGAGTATATACTCGATTAATCACTCTTGACCAATTTAAAGCAATGTTCCACCAAAGAGAGCGAGTTAAAAGTATAACGATAAACATAAAAAAGAAAGCCAAAAATGTAAGATCCACGAAAAATATAAAAATCTACAAAAATGTCAAAAAATAAAGCAGGACATCAGTGAGTTTACATGCGTTTGTCGCGAATCAAATCAAATTATTGATTCAACACGCCTTCGCATTATTTCATCACCATCATTTCAAATACAATCCGAGCCTCTTCGATCCCTCAGCGGCGCATTCCGCCAGTCTCAAATGGAGAACATTTGATATTTGTTTCGTATACGAACAGGTAAAACAAATACCTGGGACACGTAACGCCATAAATGAGTGTACACTGGACAGTATATAGAATTCATTAATCGACGTGTCTCTACTTCTGTTAATGTCAATTTCATTGGTAAAAGAAAAAAAGAAGAAGAAACTGATATGATCGTGTGTTGCTCCTGTGAGTCACTCGACCTCCAACCATCGGAGACATCAATCCACCTCAGATCGAGGTCTCGATTTCCTTATAAGTATGATGCGAAGTCTTTGATCGCTGAAAGCATGCACCGCGCATATAAGCCTGTTGGATCGATGAAAGGTCGTGTCGTTGGCGGCTGCGGTGTCGGGGATGCTGCCTCTGTATGTGATCGCTCCACGAGAGAGACCTTCGCAAAGCGCTTCGTACCATATATGTGAAATTTGTGGTGTGTTTAATGCAAAAGCTGCGAGCTGGTTCCACATTGCTAAAACGTGTCGCATATACATATTACAAAAGTATACAACACAAGCTTACAAGGAATAAGTTTGGCCGATCATGGTGTAGATTCATCGTAATTCTGCACCACTCGTATGGAATGACCCACTTTGCAAGGTCGTCACGATGGCGAGATGTCCTCTCGAGAGTCCTCCAACCAACCCAGCGAGGGGTATCGCTCATTTTTCATTCTTCTCTCGTAACTCGTAATCTTTAAAACTCATGGTTGATCTCTTTTAATTATCTCTGGCGTTCTTCGATTGCGATTTAAAATATTAATCTCGAGATGGAGCGAAGCTGAGAATTTCGCAGTAATTAATCCACGAGTCATCCAATTTCGCGATAGTGGCTTTCAATCGATTTCAATTTAATCAATTATTTATATTACAGAGAAAGCCGTTTTGTTGGTGGCAACTGAATTCACTTTTAGAAATACATATCTTCTTCATAATTCTAAGATTTTTATACATAAAAATTTAGATTTTTACAATTTTTTTTTCGCATAATCTTCAAACTTCGCGAAATTTTAGATAAAAAATCTAAAAAAGAAAAATGACAAATCTTAAAGTATGATAAAGAATAACGATATAATCAGAGCCTCCGCATTCAGGAAAGATCGTACCGTTTACACTCACCTGTCTAATGTTAAAACAGACATTGCCATTTTTGTATCGCGACATAATAATACAAACCTTAAACCTGAATAGCCAAGTTTATCTAAAATATGAATATCCGTATCAGTGAAAAAAGCGAATAGCGTGGTGTCGTTTTATGGGATAGAATAATTTCCAAGTGTCCTAGGCTGAGATATTTAATTTCCATCGAATGAGTCATCCTGATGTGAGGAATACTTGCGAGTGTAGAGTCACGCGTGAACTACACGAAAGTGGTTTATATTATGTGGGCTGAACGCGTGCTTCACGTTATACCGTACTTGTTCCTCTCGCAAAATAATTGCGCTACCAAGTACGATTCCGCAGCGAAGAGTAATAATACTTTGTACGGTATATATGACTAATACGAGCACATGAAAGTATGTACACATGCATGAAGGCAAGGACCACTCGAATAAGACAAGAGGGCTGTGCTCGCAAGACAAGTTGCACCATCGACATTCCCCATATTGGAACACACACACACACACACATACATTGAAACGAATAACTCCCATGGACCCGACGAAGAGACAGAAGGAAAAGGATTGCGAAATGTAAACGATCGACCAGCAGCCTGCACATGTCGCGTTGTTCTATATTTATATATTTTATATACATATAGAGAGAGAGTTAGTGGTAATACATTGGCTTACAATCGCGAGGAGACATGGACAACAGCAGTCTGGAACGCGAGAGCAAGGTGCCTACATTAAATTGAGTATATATATATATATGTATACATATACTTAATAATAAAATAAAGGTTGAACTGTTCCAGCCACTTGGCTCAACGTCGTTCATAATAGGCAATATACGTATGTACCTTGAAAGACAATCGACTATTGTTATAATCGATACTTATTGAATATCGTGAGTTGCTGCTGAAGTCAATGAGTTTGATACTGGAGATATTGGGGACCTCTTTTGATACTTTCGAACATTCATTCTTTGTTAAAAGGAGCTTTAACATTTTTTTTTTAATTTGTATGTAACAATAATGCACTATTTTATTTCATGTGACTTCCAGCAGTGTTCATAAGCATGGGAAAAAAATTGAAGCCCTGTCACTGTTCTCGATGTTTTATACCATTCTGAGTATACTAAAACAAATCTTAAAAAAAAAAGTGTTTGTGACACATAGCTTCTTCTATATAAAAAAAAACCAAACGTCAGTCCAATTCCGGTACTGAAAAAGAGAGAAAAAAAATACAATTCCAAAGTAGCAAGTTGCACCCATGATTGGCACGTATACGTGCTCGCGGTAGCCAATCCTAGATCTCTCTGTACGTGCCTCTCCATATTACGATTTCACCCACGATATTTCTTAACGCTATAGATAACAGAAGGAGAACGATCGTAAAGCACGTGCGAAACGTATTTCCTCAGTTAGCAATGTAAAACGCTACTATTAGTAGTAATTACAAAGCGCTGTGTGCGGCAACATCCATATGTCTGTGGATAGCCAGCGTTATCCACTGGGACTCGGGCGTTAGCGCTGTCGCGCCTGTTCGCTCTCACTCAACAGACAGCGACAGCAACAGCAGCGAGCGGAAGGTCGTGCCGGTGAATGCAGCGGACTGTCATACACGTGCGCGCATATTATACAGGTCTCCAATAGCCTCCATACAGCAGTGAGCACATACACCGAGAGTACAAATAGTGAGTCTCTCTCTCTCTCTCTCTCTCTATCTCTCTATCTCTCTCCGCGGCCTCGGATGCAATTTACAAATTACAATGTCGTTCGGGTCGAGACTGCAGCGGCGGCTGCTGCGAACCGCGAACGACGTCAGTCTCGCTCGCTCACGCCTCGCACACATATTCAAACATGAGTGCTACATGTGAACGCACACATGCCAGATCATAATACAGACGCATACACCTGTAAAATGTAGCTGGATATGATGTATATAGACAGTGTATAGACAAGATCGCCCGAGGCGCCACGATTTCGACTTCACTTGTAATTCAAGTGAGAATAGAGCAAATAATTATCGCTATGGGAGATATATTTTTCGTTTAAAAATGTATTTTAACTTTTCTATCAAATCTAAATTACGAATTTTGCGATAAGCAGTAAAAATTGAAGAAAAATTTGTGTACTTTTAAAAATGTTCTTGCTACAGATATCCACAATTTTTGTTTTTGTTACTTTTAGAATATAAAAAAAAAGAAGAAAAAAAAGGAGGTAAAAGGAACATTTGTGAAAAATGTGTATCTTTATTTTGTAATACATTTTTTGTTAGTACTAGTTGACTAATACGTTCTAATAAATGAAGTACCTTTTAAGTTTTCAATTATTTATTTTATCAAAAAAAATGTATATTTATTTAGTGTTTTCAATGCTTTTTTAAAAATGACAAATTCTTATGCTTTTTTATCTATCCAATAGTCATAAAATAAAAGCAATTAAGAAATTGTGAATTTGATTAAGAATTTGAAATTATCTCTGATTTGTTATTAAACAGTTGATATTTTTTATTAGCAAAAAAATTAATAATTTTTCAGCAAAAATGTTGCATAATAAATTAACTGGCATTCATTTACAAAATACAGGATGTTAAAAATGAAAAGTTATTGACTTGCATTGCCCAGTGACCGCAATTTCCCCGTTCTCTCCCTTATCCCCCGAAGCACGAACTTTCGTTGTAGCAGGATGCGAGTGGCTTATATATTCTCACACGCACACATTCGACTCTGTCCACCGGCTGACCGAGATCTGGGTCCCTCGTCGGCTCACTTTCCATTTCGTTCGGTCTCGGGTTAATACACTGTATACACCAAGTGTTTATTCATTCAAAACACGATTGGCCAATACCGAGATAAGAGTATCAATACATAAATATTTAAAAAAAAACGCGTTGGATTCAATTGAGAAAAAAAAATTTCAAACAAGATATTAATACCAGTTAAATACATTTTTTATCAAATTTTGAAAAATATTAATAGTTTCATTGAAATTTGGTTAATTTGCAGAAATTGTTATAACAAATCCAGTAATATTTTAAGTAATGGGGCACATTCCATACCGATTTTTTATTAATATTGTTCCAACTCTAAAAAGAGCTCGAAATTTTTCTTCCAATTTTATGTCCTTGTTGCTCAAATTTCAATTATTCACAATTTTTCAAAATTAAAATATTCTCAGACCGAATTTAAAAATCTGAAAAACATTATCAAAAATGAAAACCTAGACTCAGAGCGGACTGACATATGCTTCTATTTTTTTCGGAGTTAAAAAAAAAAAAAAAAATCAAAATTTTTTGTAACATTACGAAAAGCCATTTAAAGATACAAAAACTGAAAAAAATGAACTATCAGCTGCGACTATAAAGTTGTCATGTATATTACAATTTTTTTCGAGAATTTTTTCGATTTTTTTTTTTCGTCGTTTTTTCATACAAAAAGATCAGTTTTAAATAAAAATGAAGGAAAACCGTCAAGTGTCAGAGCCACTTCGAATCGGTATGAAATGCCGCGCATTAAACTCCAGAGGTGAATTTTTCGACGTTTATAGAATGGATTAGAAAGCGGTGTTTTTATTCCCACCGATACAATTGGGGAATTACATTATACAAATTGTTACTTGAAACCGCCGGCGTGTTTGAAGAGAAAAAAAAAAAAAAAACGTGCTTGCCACAATATCGTTTGAGCGTTTGAGGGGCAGCCTATATTCGCACAGTAAAAGTGCAACTAACGTTGGTAGGGTAACACGTTGTTGGTACTATTATAAGCGCGTCGAAGAGACTTCTGACAACCACTGATTTCATTCTTATATACCGGCTGCGAGTGCGGTGTGTGTCCTACGATGGATTTATGACGAGACGTAGACGAGACGAGAGACGAATACGCCGGGATATACATATATACGGGGAGGCCTCTGGCTGCTGGCCAGTGTGGCGCATAACTCATTTTGCTAGAGTGTTCACGCACTGGTGTTCACGCGTGTAAAATCGTATTGCACCTCTGTAATACTCTGAAACGTGAGAGACGAAGCGAGAACAGTAGTATAGATAAGCTGGTATAGAAACGGTGTTTGGTCAAAGAAAGAATTTCATCTGGGCGTGGTGTAATCTCTGCGGATTTCTACTTCGAGATTCCGATCGTTTCTTGCAAATGCCGCAGAGACACGCAAAGCGATTGCCAAATTGTATCTGGTTTTGTTCGCGAGTTATCGGAGTAAAAAGAAAATTTGCAAATGTATTCTTCAGGTTACTGACTCTTGTGCCAGTGATACAGATTTATTGGCACAAGAGACTACATTAATTGATGCATGTGTTCTACATTTTATGTGTCACTCTAGATTACTGATAATTGAATTTTCTTTATTTTTTCTTTTCCAACTAATATAATTCAGAAAAAAAAAAAGTGCAGCTGCCATCGGCCACAATTGCGTACATAAAATACATAAAATATTTCTCGTAATTGTTCCGAACGTTTCGCAAGAATTACTTGTATATATACACTCAAAAGTACTGTGCACTTAGCGTTTGATGCATATGCAGAGAAGACTCTCGCTTCTCGTAACGTGAAGCACGTAACACACATACACATACACACACACACACGCATCCAACTTACGAAGTAGGAGGAGAGTGCAACACTCTTTCATTGAGCACTCGCAGGATTGAAGAGAAGAGACTCCAGCCGGCAACCAGGTTGAGTAACCATCGCGAAATGGCCCTCGCCGACACGATTATACTTCCGCGGACTTATATAATTTGTAATAAGTATACTCTGCCAGCGCGACGACCAAGACACACGTAGAGTTAGTAAAAAAAAAAAAAAGAAAAAAGAAAAAAAAAACGCGAAGGTGCGTGTCGTTTATTATACATGTGCCCTCGGTTAATTTTACTGCACCTCTCGTTGATTACGTATACGAATTTTATTGGTGAAGCAATTTATCAAAAGTATCCTTGATGTTCGAGGGCCTCCGGACAGCTCTCCAGCCCTCGGCAATTTTTTTTTTTTTTTTTTTATTATTCGTCCACAACGAATCGTACTGAAAGGAAAATTAAGAGAAAAAAAAAAATGTCTTTAAATGCACGTCTTGTACCTTCCCACACAATTTTTGATCCACCTTACACAAGAGACTCCTTAACGATTGTTAATGAGGCCAGACTAATGAGCTGTCGGCTATGTGGACTTTGTTAAGAGCAACACATCAAAGGCTGTGTGATGAGACAAATCGTATGACACAGCAAAAAAAACTGCAGCTCCCGATATATTGCCAACTATATATATAGATCTGTGGAATAATAATAACTTCCCTGTAATTGTACTTTGTTCCGTCGCATTATTGTGAAAACATTTAGTAAACATCAGACGCATAACGAGTCTGTACAATTTTCCACGCTCGAGACTCTAATACGAGAGGTCTGAATGCAAAAGTGCAGGTGTGCGTGTGCTAGAGACTATTTTTTTCTACCAGTATGTGACGACATGAGCTGGATTTCCTCTCGTAGTTATTCAATCGTTTTTGTGTTCATCCTGGCTGTCACAGCGGTGTAAGAATCCCTCCTCCTCGTAGATGATATATAATTTTCAAATGATTAGCAACCGCGTCGCCTCAGGGAGTATTTCGGCGATTTACCATATCTAGCGTGTATATCGATTATCGACACACGTACAGCTCATCCAGTTATTTCACTTGTACGCACATTAAGTTATTTGCAAGGAGGAATTTAATGTTTGACATCATTTTTGTAACTTGATTATGAAATTATCGAAAATATGAAAGTCGAGTTTTCATATCCCATTTTTGGAATGGACCTAAGGAACCTAAGGAACCTAAGTCAAACATCACATTCTTAAACAAAGAATTTGCCGTAAGAGTTTTTAAAAAATCGCAAATGTAGGTTTTGAGAAATCCAATTCTTGTTGGTAATCCAAAATTTTCTATCTATTTTTTAATCGCTGTCTTGAATTTTGTTCTTCAACAAAATATTTACACTAAAAAATTCTCGCAAATCGTCTCGACGTACAGCTTTTGAGAAGTCGAAATTTTTTGGTTACGATAAAAACAAAAATTTTCGAAAAAAAAGTGTGAAGAAGATTCTAGAGTGCTTTTTGATATTGCCCTTCTAATGTGCCAAAAGGAGCAAAAGAAAAAAGCTTATGAGGGTCACGACCCTGTCGATCAGCCATGGAAAGACCCATATACATAGACATGACGCAGGGTGTGCGAGTATCCGGTGGTGCAGCCTGGTGGAGAGCCGGCTCTCACTTTCACGTAGAGTCGCCATGACCGAGATAAAGATGGTGGCGAATTACCACGACGACCACTGGCCCAAAGTAGAACCACCCGAGTGTATGTCGCGAAAAGACTATATATATATATATATAGTAAGAGCGCGCGATCGGGATCGAAATAGCAACCAACACGGGCTGCTGCTGACCGGTACGTCGATGAACCATATATGGAAAGACCTTCTGTATATACACACATATATACATGAGCTCAACACGCATCAACAGAGACCCAGACACTCACGAAGCACCATCAAGTACCAAGAGGGTAGAAGTTAAAGTGTACTTGCGTAGGTACTGCTCTGGAGTTGGAGCTCTCTATCTCATTCCGTCGTCTACGTCGCACACACACACACACACACACACACACACGCGCGCTCAGGCACACGCACAAACACTCGCTGAAAAATGTACAGAGGTAGCCGTCTCGCGTGTCGACGCTCCCGAAAGGATCTATAGATCAGTCCTTTAATTACCGGCTGTGGTATAGAGGAGAGCGCGCCGCGCGTTCGATTCGATCGCATGTGCAATTGCACTCTACCGCGTGCAACTATATACGTACTGGCGTTGTGGGGTACCTGGTACACGGTGAGTTATCTCCATAATGTTCACAACTTTAGTATATATATATATGATTTATTCCTGGCCAACTTCAGTGTAAGCGTTCGACACCCTGAACCCTTTCAATTCGCTCCTAATATTTTTTGTACTATTCTACAAGCTCGAAAAAAAAACACTTTTATTTTTCTTACATTTTTTACTAAAACTTCTTTTTCCATGAATTAAAAAAAAAAGAAATTGCCCCAGTATATAAAAATTTGAAAGTTTTCTCAAATTCTAATCAAACCCAAGCATCATTTCGAATTGCATGTGCATCCATAGTTGGGTAGACTTTGAAATTTGAAAATTCGAATGAATTGGAAATTTGGATTTCTGCTTGATACCATCAGTTTCGAGGGAAATAGAAAAATATCGCGAAAACGGGCTTCGATTCGTATGGAAAAGCCCATATATACGACTGCAAACGTATGGCGTACGTTTGCTGCTTAGAAACGCGAGAATAACTCCTTCGGAGAGTATCGAGCGTCGCTTTACTCGCCCCGAGAGAGACCCTCTCCGTATGACGCATTGCCGCACGCCGGACGTAAATCGCCGGCGTGTCACTAGGAAGGCGTGCTTTTGCTGCCCGTGCTCCTAACTGCTCCTGCTGTTCCTGTTCAACACCCCGTGCACCACTCTCTATCTCTCTGTCTCTTTCTTTTTCTCTATACTCGGTTTTGTTGTAGCGTATACACTCTTTATACGCTTTACAAATGTACGCTGGTACGCGCTAATCGCTCCTGAGTCTCACTGCCGAAGGTTCCTTACACCCGATCCACACACGTACCTTACATACGAATCGAGCCTAGACTCTAACCGAGCAAGCTAGATATCTCCTACCGATATAGCATTATGTTGTAGATATATATACTGTACACAACACGTGCACGTGTGCTGAGAGCGAATCGTCGTAGGTAGCACAAGTAATAGAGACTCTCCTGCATTTGTAGCATTTCGTTTCGTAACTCGACGGATTTATTTATAGATAATATACAGGAATATATATATACGTGCGTGTGTGTGTGTGTGTGTGTGTGTGTCTGTGTGTGTGTGTGTGGTTGATGCGGGAAGGTACACGCGTGTACTTGACTGCATTCGCAGGTACTTTGCGAGGCGTGGCTCGCTTCAGCCGAATGCTATTGAGATAATGCGATTTTATAACGGCGCCGGCTGTGTGCACTGCTGCACAGATTGTTTTCTCGATGTTTCACATTTATTTTCTTCTTTTTATTTTATCTGGTGTATTATGTATACTCTATAAATAGAGTGTAATTAAATTACGCATTGACTGAAAGTGGCTTCGGGTCTCTCAGGCAGCAGAATATTCGTAGCAGCGGCTTCACGTAGCTACGAACATGGTAAAGCTTGAAGTTCTATTCTACTATAAAAATTAGAGACTAGAAAAAACGTAGATACATCAATTTAAAGCTACGCCTGAATTTACACTTTTCGAATATTATGTGGAGATATAGTAATCCGGGGATTCTGAGTAATCCGGGAATTCGGAGTAATCCGGAAATTCTGAGTAATCCGGAAATTCTGAGTAATCCGGAAATTCTGAGTAATCCGGAAATTCTGAGTAATCCGGAAATTCTGAGTAATCCGGAAATTCTGAGTAATCCAGAAATTCTGAGTAATCCAGAAATTCTGAGTAATCCGAAAATTCTGAGTAATCCAGAAATTCTGAGTAATCCAGAAATTCTGACTAATCCAGAAATTCTGGGTAACCTAGGAAATTTGGGTAATCCGGGAATTCTGAGTAATCCGAGAATTCTGGTAAATCCTACATGGCGGCGATATTATAGTACATATTTTTATAATACAGAAAGATAATAATGCAACGGTGCCTCCCTGTATTTGCCCACCAACAATAATTTAGTTAAAATACTAAAATCAATAAATTACTTATTAAATCAATAAAACTTACAGAATCGCATAGAAAAAAATAATGAATTCTTTATCAATTATTAGATCCCAACAAAAAATGCTTAAACTTAATTCAACAAAACCGACCACCGTAAAATTCATTCCCTGGATACTCAATTTTTTTTTTCAATGGTCAGGTTTCAAAACTAATTGGTTTTCCAACTTTGAGAAATTTATTTTATCCTCTATTACCTTCCCGCGTATAGCAGCTAGACTATAATTAAATAACGCATTGACGGAAAATCGCCTGGAGTCTCTCGAAGGAGGCTGAATATTCGTGGCAGGTTTCTCATAGCCTGTATATATGTATTACCGGTGAAGGGGGTTGCTCACTCGGGTATTACCTACACGATTGTAAACATGCGCCTTCGACGAGCAAACGACACGGTGGTCTCGAAGTCCGACAGAGACTCAAATACAGCATCCAGCGGAAAGAGAGAAAGAGAGATGAACTCTGCGAGCCCCGCAGGCAGAAATCGAAAGTGGATTCTTAAGATTCGCCATACGAGGAACAGGCTGCTGCTGTTGATGTTGGTGCTGCTCTCCTGCTCTCCACTCGGACCCGCTCGGACCTTATATGGATTCCGTTGATCCACGGATCTATCTCTCCCTCGTCTATACACACAAATACATATATATATATATATATATATGAATACACCCTATTCTCGCGATTCCATGATTCATTTTCCGAGCACTATCCGGGTTTCCCCGTAACCGGCAAGCGCTTCCATAATTAGAAATAATGGCAAGGCAGATACGTCAGAATTGAAAGAAAAAAAAAGAAACATGTTTTCTTCAAACATATATTATTTATGATCCACACAAAAGACAAATATAAATTATGTAACAACCCCGAAGAGTTCAAATTATGACCTTAAGCCTTTATTTTTTTTTAAATTAAAAAAAGACATGCGTTGAAAAACGGATTTTTAATCTCAAACTATATTCAGTTTCAATTAAGGGTAAGCTTCATTTTTTTTCAGTGATGGTAACATTTTAAATCAATACAAAAAAATTATAGGAGTAAACACATTAGGTTTAAAATATTTTTCTCAACTAGAAGAATCATAATTTAATAGTAATTCATAAAATTTACAATATTCTTAATACAAATACAAAAATTGTCATATAAATATACAAATCTAAACAATTTTTAGCACCAATAAAAATGAAAAAAAAATGTGAACGCTTGTGGACTCAAAATATTGGTTAAAATTACTCAAAAAAAAAAACGTTCACTCTCTGCTTGAGCCACATTAAGCCACCTCAACAACCATCAGACGGGATCCCATAGTGAGTCTTGAAAAAATAGTTTGCTCTTTGCATTGTGGCAAAAAGGGCTACAACGACGACGAAGAGACCAGCGGCCGCATAAGAATTTCTTCAAGGCACAAATTTCCATCTTCTGCTTATATTTTCTTCCCATAGCAGGAGATTAATCTCTCCCACCCTGTTGCTTTTGCTGGTGCTTGCACTTTGCGCCGCTTTGCGAAAATTCCACAGGCTTAGCTTTTACATTTTTCTTTTTTTTTCTTTCTTTTACATTTCTTTTTTTTTTTTTTTTTTTTTTTTTTCGTGTTTGTCCCTTTGCACCAAGGCGCAGCACACGTGCATTCCCGAGTCTCTGGCTGCTGGTGCAGAGTGAAAAATCTCACGGAGTGTGTCCCTATCGACTAGCCTGTCACACGGGCCATTACCAGCGACCGCAAACTCCCTCTCTCTCTCTCTCTCTCTCCCTCGTACGTACGAGCCCTCTGCTGGTATATACACACTACTAGGTACACCTATATATATACCCTATAATACAGGGTTCCCTCTTCTCGCAAGCGTATACGCGGCGTTGTAAATTCCAGTGTAACGAAACTATCTATCTAGCGTGGCAGAGCGTGCGAGCGATGGTATGGCGTATATATGGGGCAATCCATACCATTTCGATCTGGATGAGACACTCGACCTCTCGAATCTCATCCATGATTTTTTAAATATATTTCTTCTGGCTCTAAAATGCACTCAGATTTTTTTATATTTTCGATTTTTTTCAAAACTAATAAATCGTTAGCCGGAATGGAAAGAGGTGAAAGAATTCTCAAAAATCCTGTGTCAGGTATAAAAATTTTCAAACCTGGACCCGAAGTGGACTGGCGCTTGCGTCTATTTAGTTTTTTAAGCTTGTTTTTTATTTTTTTTTAATTAGAAAATAAAGACAGTCCGACAAATGCGATTTTGTTTAAAAAAATCGTTTCTAAAAATTCTTAAAAATCAGGTATTGCGTATAAAAATGTATTATACAAATTTTGTTCAAATTTCTTTTCGTAGGAAACTTGAAAATAGAAACGAATTTCGATCCATTTTTGAGGATAGGCTTCAAACTTTTTATGTTTGGGACTTTTGGACATTTTTCCAGATTTAAAAATTTTGGCTAATAATATGTTGGTTTTGAAAAATGAGCAATAAGTCGAATTTAGGGAGAAGAAAAAATCTAAAAAAAAATTGTGGATACTTTTTTAGAGTTGGAAGAATGGTATAAAAAATTATGCACCTAATCCGAGAGTTCGAGAGGTCCGATCCAGGTCGACATGGTATGGATTGCCCCATGTAATAGTGTACTCGGTAGGTAACTACCATAGGTATATATACAAGAGCCGATAGAATGGAGCACCCTCGCTCCGGAACTCGCTCCACCACATTTCTTGTCCTTCCTCTTTCCTGCCATCGAACTCTCCTCGCGCCTCTTCTGTATGCTTCTTCTCCGGCAACTCACGTGTCGACCAAGTCAAGTGAGAGCACTCGCTATGGACACACGACGACGAGTAACCTTGCATTGGTCAAGTTTTTGAAAAGATTTACGAAAAAGCTGAGCATTGGCAGAGTATTGCATCAACTAGGTATGATGAAACTGTATCTTCGGAACGTGCGTGAAATTTAATTAACAACCGATAATCAACAATTTTTCATTTTTTTTTTTTTTTTTGCAATTACAATTTTATTCACAATTCCCTTGGTCATGGGTCCGAACCTCTTAGATTCAGTTGACGAATTTATTTTTGGCATATTTTGGTACAAAAAAAAGAAGATATTTTTTTTCAGATTTTTATCATTTCTTTTATCCTTTAAAATAATGTTTTTTCAAAAATTTTGAGTAAAAATTAATTTCGACCAGGTTTTAAATTCTGACATTTTTCCATAAAATCTAGGACTAAAAACAAGTATTTTCATCCTATTTCGAGAGTGAGCCGAGAATAATTTTTATTTTTTTTTTTATTTAAGGAAAAAAAAATTTTGTCCATATTTTGAAACGTAAAAAATTCAATAATGGTTTCTTGTAGGAAAAAAAAATAAAACATGTCATGTTAAAAAAAAAAAATCCCACATTTTGAGAGAAAAACGCTGATAAATCGCCGAATAATTATAATAAAAATAATAAAATTGAAAAAAGTTATTTCAATCAGAACAAAAATTAGGGACAAATTTTTTTTTTCTTTCTTAAAATAAAAAAATTCGTCGACTGAATCCGAATCAGGCCGATGACCACGTGAATTGACTTGGAATGCCCCATATACATATTCGGTGGTGTGCGACGACTGGTGTCGTGTGCGGCCACTCTGGCTACGCGTTTACCTTTTGTAAAACTTGTGAAAGAAATGCATGTTAAGATTTGTGCTGTCACAGAGACATTAGCCAATGCTTCAATTCTGAATGACTCTGTATAGGAGAGGTTCGAGCGGTTTCACCTGCACACGCCGCCGCAGCATCACACAGGGCAATACGTTCACCGTAACCGCTGAGCGCCACCACATATCCTCCACCTACCTGCGACCCTCTCTGCGGCTGCTGCTGCTGCTGCTGCTGCTGCTGCTGCAGCAGCAGCTATACGGCGGCGCTCTATGGCACAGGCACGACCTGGCACCAACACGTCCGCCCCGCGGGTACGACAACAATGCCCGAGGTGGACACACGCGCACGTCCACGCGAACACCTACGTTATACATGCCATTCGGCCCATACAAAACACAATCGAGCGAAGACGTGCGCACTTTAGAAACGAAGCTTCTCTCTGGAGTCGCGAATGTGATATTATGTCTGGGGCATTTCAAGTCGACTCACTTGGTCATCGGATTCAGTCGACGAATTTTTTTTTGGTATATTTTGGCCCAAAAAGAAGAGGATATTTATTTCCAGATTTTTGGCACTTGTTTTACGCTGGGAAATAATTTTTGTCTCCACAACTTTTGAGTAAACATGAATTTCGATCAGGTTTAAAATTCTGAAATTTTTTCCATAAAATCTAGAACTAAAAAACACGTATTTCCATCGTATTTCAACAGTGGACCGAGAATAGTTTCTATTTTTTTTTATTTTAAGAAAAAAAAAATGTCCAAATTTTGTAAATAAAAAATTTTCAATTATGATTTCTTATGAAAAAAAAAACAGAAAATAAGAAATGTGGTGAAAATTACTTTTTCCCATATTTTGAGAGTAAAACGCTGAAAAATCGCTGAATAATTAAAATAAAATTGAAAAAAGCTATTTCAATAAAAACAAAAATTAGTGAAAGGAAATTTTTCATAAAATACGAACTATGATGGAAATACTTATTTTTAGTCCTAGATTTTATGGAAAAAATTACAAAAATTTAAACCCGGTCGAAGTTCATTTTCACGCAAAAGTTATGTTTTATTTTCACAAAAAAATTATTTTATAACATAAAAAAAGTTGCAAAAACCTGGAAAAAAATATCCTCTTTTTTTGAACCAAAATATGCCAAAAAAAAATTCGTCAACTCATTCTGAGTCGGTCAGGCGGATAACCAAGTGAGTTGACACGGAATGGCCCATATGTGTGTGTGTGTATAAGCGCAGCGTCGACTATGCGTTTATGCCTGTTCCGAGCTGGGCAAAAACGAAACCGATATCTCCGCGGGATCTGCGGGTAACGCGAGAGAGTGTATTGGTACCGGTAACGTTTGCTGCCGCTGTTGTTGTTGCTGTTGGTGCTGCTGCTGCTGGTGCTGCTGGTGCGGTTCGCCCATAGGGGTCGAGCCGCACGACGGGAATTGCTTTATTTAATAAGCCGCTCACTAGTTTGCTCGCTCCACTCGAAAGGACGGTAATAAAACCGTGTGTGCATCAGCGACAGGTATAAACAATATATGGAAAGTCGAGACGTGTTTTACGTGTCGTATGTCTTACCGGGCTCTCGCAGTATATACGTCTTTTCCTTCAACGGGGCATATACCTTTCTCCTGGAAATTCGCCCCTCGCCCTCCGATCGCCGTGTGTAAACTATAGGTCACAAAGTTCTGAATTATTGTTATATTACAACGTTGTATTAAACCGAGTTCAAAGAGAGGCCGCATTCAACACAACTCTCGATTTGTTACACGATTTTTTTTACTCTTTTTTTAAAATAAAATTTGTTTATTTTTTGGTTGTAAAAATGCTGGAAAGTTTCGTGTAGTGGATCGTGGATTTTATTTTTGATTATACGAATAGAATTAATTGGGTCCACTAATTATTTGCTAGTAATTATTGCTGGTGGGCACATTTTTGATCAAAGATTTTATTGCATTGATTTTTGTCAAATTTTATTATTTTTCTTGCTGTTTGTCGTGTTTCTATTTGTCACATAATTTTTATTAAAAGTGTAAGGCTTTTTAATAATCACTGCTTTTCCATTTTTCGTCCATAATTTTTTTTATTTCAGATTTTTAAATTACCGCCCTCGACATTATTCTTTAAAAAATCATAAACCCGCCAAATAAATTTTTTTTTAATTAAAAAAAAAATGCTGAGTGTCTTTCAGAGTCAGAGTAATGATACAAAAAATCGTGGACCAGATTGGAGATTTCAATGATCAGATCCAGTTCGAATTGGTACGGGATCCCATGCAAATATCTGCCAACGAGTTCAGTAGACACGAAACCATATATATCCTCGCCAAGCCTGTTTCCTGACCCGAAACTCTACAAGCATGCAAAGCAAAGAATAGCCTCCTCGAGTTCCCCGACAAATTTCGTGAAATAACCAAATTATATTCGATCTAAGTCTGTAAATACGAAAGAGAGACAGAGAGAAAGAGAGAGAGAGACTATCATATTATCAACAATGAGAAATCTTTCCCACGCGGTGCAGAACTAGCTGCAGGTTAGACATGAGAGAGGCCTCTGGTAGAATCCAGCAAGCCAGAGGAGTAGCAACCTGCTCTCTCGGACTTTACCATACGCTTTGTATATACCAGACACACGGTATAAAGAAGCATAGAGCAATGAGTGTGGGCGTCTGGGAAAACGTGGATTGTCAGGTAAATGCACGCCTTCTTTGCAGTCGTTTGCTTGTATAGTGGTGGTGTACATATATATATATATGTATAGCCACTCAAGAAGAAATAATTCGTGTGCAGGTGGAGGGTATAGTGGAATATATTGTTGTTAGGTATTTGACCCAGTGAACTCGCACTGGTGCACGCGAAATACGTGCGAAGTTTCACGAGACAATGAGATAGCCTGAGCCCAGTTTAATCGGCTCTTATAGGGCTTTTTATAAACGTGCACATTACAGTCAGCCCATATAAATGTGTATATTAACAAGCCAATGCATACCGACAGGTCTACACGTCTCAAAGCTAGATAACAACGCCACTGCATTTCGGAGATTTATATCTACGTGAGTGAATAACTTGTCAGTTCACACGTGTGAACAGGTGGCTGATGTTCGCATTTATATATATTTATCAATGGGAATCGATCAAATACAGCTCAACACCGCTCTAACGAGTTTCCCCATAGATTGCACATGTATGTATAGATTTTGCAGGATTGGTATTATATCCATTCTCCGGTGCGAGCATGCTATGAGTTAAACGAAGCCCCACCTCACTCAGGTTACCATGTAATTGCCTTTTGGATCTGTCGAGAATTCAGTCGATGGCCAATTTTACTTGTTGGCAGATATCTGCATAGGATTCCGCTGCAATTCGAGCTGGGTCTGATCAGTGAACTCTCCAATCTGGTCCATGATTTTTTGTATCATTATTCTGACTCTGAAAGACACTCAGATTATTTTTTACATTTTTTTGTGAATTATAATCATAATTTAGAAATCTGAGAAAAAATCGCAAAAATGCTGTTTTAAATATGAACATTTTTGAGTCGATGTAATTTCGAAAATTGGAAGCAGGAGTGAGTTCGCTATCGAATTTTTCTTCTTCTATTTTGAATGCGAAAAATCATGAAATTATGTAATAGGTTGAATTATCCTCTGTGTATCCTATTTAAAGTACTAAGACACGTAATCTCACTCATAAAATGATCGATCATTGATTAGAATCTACTGTCAATCGCTCTTAGCCTCGACAATTAAAATACCCTCGACGATTGGCTTTACGAACAATCGATAAAATAGTGAATTCTCGATTTTATTGGCACGAGGATAATTAATCGTTTCGCGTGCGAGAGTAATTAAGCCAATATATGCCTGATTGCGAGACTGCAAATATATACGCCGGTTAGGAGACAGCAAAGCGAACAAACGCCAAGTGTTCTCTCTGTAATGAAACGCGTTTCGCTCTCAAGACTACCGTGAGAGTTACACGAGAGCTCTCGACAAACAAAACGAGAACAGAAGGAGAAAATATATTCGAGAGACAGAGGAAAGAGAGTTTAAAAAAAAAATGAAAACAAAAAAAAAAAAAAAAGGAGTAACGTCAAAGCTGTCTTTTACGTAACTGGCAAAGAGATCTCCAAAGAAAATCCACCAAGTCTCTTATATACGTTCACACGGGAGACACACGGCAATCGCAAAAGGCAAACTACCCTCTGTCGCGACGCGGAAAGAAGGAATAATGGTTTAATTAAAGGCTACTTAAATCCTGGAAACACCATTCGGAGGGGGACACACGATTGATTTAGTAGTGCACGAGCCATGCCAGAAGCAAAGTAGAAAACGTTTTATATATATATACGAGTGGATAGAGTCAAAGAGCTCTCAGAGCGTGCGGACACTTATATGTCTCGCCAGGTGTGTATGGGGCATTCCACCTGGGTCTGATCTCTTGAGCCTTTCAATTGGGTTCGCAATTTTTTATATAATTGACACGAGCCCAAAAAAATGCAAAGTACAAATTTCCACACAGCTGCTTCATTGAATTTCATTTTTCACAAAGCCACATCTATGAGAACGTTTATTTATTAATTTTGGTTTCCTCATGGAGAAAGCTTTGTGAAAAATGAAACTTAATGAGGAAGCAGTTGTCAATGTTCTACTTTGCATCATTTGTAATTTTAATTAGCTTTTTTTTTTTAATTTCGTTACATGTATATTTTCGGTAGCTTCTTGTGCAAGAAAATACAAAAATTATGTTTTTTTCGAAAAATACAAAACAACATTGAACGTCTATTTTCATGAAAATTTTTTCATGCAAGAGCGCATACATTAGCGAGAGAACGCGGCGATAAAACGCGGTGACATTTACTCCACCTCTTGCGTCGTACACACAGAACTCGATCTCCTTCCAATCCTCTCTGTTTGTATATGCAAGTTCTTTGACCATTTTTTTTTTTTGTGCTCTAGAATTTTTTTTTTCTTTTTCGTTCTTCCCTTTCTTACCACCTTCACTTACCCATTTACGCCCTCGTGGTCTCCCTCCGAGTGATCTCAAGGCCGTTTGCACAACCGCGTCGTGACTGTCAGACTCAAGCAACTCCAACTTTTTGCTCGATATTGCACCGAACGCCTACATTTATATTATATATCGTTATATATTAAAAATGCACTGCAGAAATTTAACTGGACAATAAAAATTTAACGATCGTGGATCTTTGATCCCGGCTTTCATGCACTTGTCTCTTTTTTTTCGTTTTTTTATTCGCAGTCTCGTATACGCTCGCTTCTATATTTTATTTGGCATTTATTTATTTTTTTTTTTTTCGTTCCTGTTTTTTTTATAGATCGTACTTTACGATGGAAGTTTTATTGAACTGTGTGTCTGTTGGAATATTTCTTTGAGCGAAATATGTTTATTAATTTCTTCTTTTTTTTTAAATTTAATCATTATTTTTCGAAGGAATTTACAATTATCATGTCAATTTTTGGGTAATCTGAAAACTCGTGTAAAATCGCATTAAACCAAATAAAAATTTCTACAGATGAAAAGAAAAACCTTGTTAAAGCGATTCATTATATTTGGCATTTATTTATTTTTCTTCTTCGCTTCTATTTTTTTATAGATCGTACTTTACGATGAAAATTTTATTGAACTGTGCGCCTGTTGGAATATTTCTTTCTAAATATTTCAATTAGTTCTTTTTTTTCATTTTAATAATTATTTCTCGAAGAAACTTATTACAATCTCAATTTTTGTATAATCTAAAAACTCATGTAAAATCTCACCAACCCAAAGAGAACTTTCTACAAATGAAAAAAAAAAGAGTGGTTCAAAAAAAAACCTCGTTAAAGCGATTAAATGATTATTATTTTTCAATCCATAATCGCAAAGAAGTAAAAGGAAGTTGGAGGTGGACATGATAGAGGGTGCGTGTATCTGGCGTTACCCGCGTCGTTTATAAACTGACGTAGATTGTAGCGTGTAGAGTATACGCTTCGGTAACTGCTGGCCGGTGTTAAATGAAGTCTTATACAGAAGAGAGTTGATGCGTGGACGCGTGATGCTCGTTTGAAGAAGGTGGGAATTACGTTGGTTATTTCTCTGGCTCTGTCGAAGAGAGTGAGAGGAGAAGAGCACCGAGAGGAGAGATGACAAGTTTATTCGACGCTGTATCACGGCACGTATATTCGAGTGACAAGTGAAGTTCTCCACGAGAAGAGAAAAAGAGAGAAAGAGGAAGAAACCAAGAGACTTCCTTAGAAACGATCGGAGAGATGAAGATTAAGAAAGGGAGGATACAAAGAGAGGTCGAGAATCAGCGAATAAGTGAGAAGTTTCAGTATACCGAGTATATAATATACGAGAAGCACTAATTCATTCCGCGGCGATAGCGTGGACATTCTCCGATTAATTGCCGCGATTAATAATAATTAATAGGGTTTCGCGGTAGGCGTGGGCATCCGCAAGTGCCGTTCACGCGCGAAACACTTCTTTCACGCTCCTCTCACTCTTCCTTTTTTTTTTTTTTTTTTGTATATATTTTTTTTTTTTTAATTTCGTTTTTCTTTCCTCTGCTTTATTTAATCTTTTTCTTCATGCTGAGGCGTCACACACAGCGCACGCACTTGGAGCTTTTGCCCTCTTACCTGCCTTCTTCGGCTGCTTACTTGCTCGTTTGGCTCGTTGTGCACACGGGTGTCGGGTTTGCGATAAGTACAGCCGCGCCACACCGAGAGGAGACTCCCTCTGCTTATTTAGCTTCTGCTCTTTTGCTTTTGGTTTTTACCTCGGGCCTTTTCTCTCTCTCTCTCTGTCTCTCACCTTTTCCTGCTATATTCCGGTGTATCCACGAGCCACCAGGAGAGCTCGTTACTGAAGCGAATATATATATATATACTAACACCCCATTACTTGATCCTCCACACGCATTACACTTGTCAACTTTTGCGCGTGATTCTATAGTAGGTAAATGAGGTGAGTAACGAGTTTTCGAAAATTATTGCAGGACTCACGGTGTGAGATTCTTCGTTACAGTGCAGCTCGCTTTTGAACACCTTTTTTTATTTTTTTTTATTTTTTTTTTTTATTAGTGCACTTGACAAGAGAAGGATGTTTTATTTTTTTTTTTTTTGTATTTTTTTTTATCGCGGTTGTCGCGCAATTATCGAGAGAGAACAGAAATATAAGGAATTGCAATTATTCGAGAGGATGCGGGTATACTCATTCGCTGGAAAATCTCAGCGTTAAAGCTGGTCGAACAGGCAGTCTCGCCACGCGCATATAATTTCTCATTATGCAAATATCCGACACAGGGCGGTCGCGCCGAGATTCTCGCTCGACGAGGACGTGTCCACTCGTTTGTTAATATCCTTCCGGGCTTCTTCCTCATTGAAGTAGCAAAAGAGCAGACACGGTTTACCGATTTTTTTTTTTTTTAATTCAATAGCAAAGAAGATCGATTTGTTTTTGGAAAATTACAAATTCTATAAAATCGATATGCGTTGATACATTTTACTAAAAAATTTTACTTTAGTTGCGTGCAAAATTTCAGCTCGATACATCGTGCCGTTCGTGAGTTATGGATTTTTGCCACTTTTCTCGACGTATGAACTCTGAGTGTCCTGACATGAAAATCTGGAAAAAAAATTCACGAAAACTGAAGACATTTTTGAAAATTGAACAGAAAATATTGTGAAAAGAAAATTGAAAAAAAAACTAATTTCGTCGCCCATCCCCAAGTATAATTAAAAAATAATGAATTAAATGAAATAATCGCTAAATCGTCGTTATGTTATTGTTGTTTAATCTAAGTAGTATTTAATTATTTATAATTGTACTTGAAGAAGGCAGACAATATAATATTTTTTATTAATTTTGTAGCATAATTTTTTAATACAATTTGTATTGCCGGATGTTTAATTTTTTTTATAGACATTTATCATTTAATTATTTTTTTTTTTTTTTATCAATCTATACCTACATGCCATTTTAGTACCTTAATGAATATAAAATAACCGGTAATATAAATAAAACATAAAGCGAGAGAAACGATTTTATTGATTGAAAGAAATGAGAAATCTCGACCTATAAAACATCTCTTGATCGTCGATGAATTAATATATTTAATTTAATAATTAATTAATTAATTAAATTTAATATTTAATAATAATTAATTTATTATATTTCCTTGAATGACCTCGAATTTCAATTAAATGTGGCAGTGAGTGTTATTATTTTTATTTAAATCAATAAACTTTTTCATTGATTCAAAAACAACTGATTTTTAAACCAAACTTTTAAACCCAAATCAACGAAACAATTTTTTCAACACCGAAAACCAGAGTTCTAGAGAAAAAATATAAATATCATGGTTTTAAAAAAAAAAAATGAATATTTTAGTGAAAATATCACAATAAAGCGACAACTGGCAAACTAATTTGATTTTTAAAAAATAGTGTTAAATGTCGTTCGTTCACTAAAAAGAATATGAAATTTCACGATATCAGGCTGATTTGACCTGGAAAGCCCCATGTATACATATCGTTTCCATATCTTTTATTTCTATGCTTTTTTTGCCGTGCGACCTTACACCGGAATAACAATAATAATAATATTTGTTTGTGTCCACTTCTTGTTGCAGGTGGGTTTACGACTTGGTCCTAACTAACTCTCGAGTCTCGTCTCTTGAAACGAATAGGAAAAAGAGAAAAAAAAAAAAAAAAAAATGACAAAAAAAGAAGAAGAAGAAGAAAAAACAAAAGGATCGTTCTCGTTACGGTAAGCGAATTCGTTCTCGACGCATAAGAAGAGAGGCACGAAGCTGCCGTCGAGTTGATGCGGTATATAGGATAGGTACATAGCTCGTTTCGCGACCACGTCCTCAATCTCGAAATAGAAACATACATAATGTATACGTGATAACGTCGTGAAATACGAGAGCCATGTTATGCATGACTCCTCCTCACAGAAGAGAGGATATATTCGTTCGTGGATCATCTCAGCTCGCACTCTCGTCATCTGGAATTTCCTAATTGATTTCTTTCGCTTTTCTTCTTTCATCAGAAATTTCCAAATTGATTTCTTTCTCTTTTTTCTTCATCAGAAATTTCAAAATTGATTTCTTTCTCTTTTTTTTTATCAGAAATTTCCAATTTTATTTCTTTCTCTATTTTTTTCATCAGAAATTTCCAAATTGATTTCTTCCTTTTTTTCATCAGAAATTTCCAAATTGATTTCTTTCTCTCTTTTTTCATCAGGAATTTTCTGATTGATTTCTTTCTCGTTGTTTTTCATCAGAAATTTCAAAATTGATTTCTTTCTCTTTTTTTTCATCAGGGATTTCCAAATTGATTTCTTTCTCTTTTTATTTTCATCAGAAATTTCCAATTTGATTTCTTTCTCTTTTTTTTCATCTGAAATTTCCAAATTGATTTCTTCCTCTTTTTTTTCATCAGAAATTTCCAATTTGATTTCTTCCTCTTTTTTTTCATCAGAAATTTCAAAATTGATTTCCTTCTCTTTTTTTTCATCAGAAATTTCCAATTTGATTTCTTTCTCTTTTTTTTCATCAGGAATTTCCAAATTGATTTCTTTCTCTTTTTATTTTCATCAGAAATTTCCAATTTTATTTCTTTCTCTTTTTTTCATCAGAAATTTCCAATTTGATTTCTTCCTCTTTTTTTTCATCAGAAATTTCAAAATTGATTTCCTTCTCTTTTTTTTCATCAGAAATTTCCAATTTGATTTCTTTCTCTTTTTTTTCATCAGGAATTTCCAAATTGATTTCTTTCTCTTTTTATTTTCATCAGAAATTTCCAATTTTATTTCTTTCTCTTTTTTTCATCAGAAATTTCCAATTTGATTTCTTTCTCTTTTTTTTCATCAGGAATTTATTGATTGATTTCTTTGCCTTTTTTTTCATCGTGTGGAGAAAAACAATTCGACGAGTTCATAATATATCTGTTAACAAATGAGCATTTGAGCGGAGCGAGACGAATCCGTATGCGATTATAGCCTAACGAGATCCGGCCCTATTACCGCGTGTGTATATGCGTCTCGCCTACATAGTATTCAATGCTAGATCGGTATACAGAGGGCGCGTCATTATACCTGTTGGCGCGTTGCGCAATACCCTATCATTATGCAACGATATAATTCGCTGGTATTATTGCCGCGATCTGAGAACAATAAATAGCAGAGAGGCACGGCAACCTGGTAACGTCGACTAAAAAGCTTAGAAATCGCTCAATCATCATTTTGCTTTTGGCTTTTGCCTAACGTGTCCTCACATTTCTTCTGGATATTGCTCCGCGATGTTTGATCGTTCGAGGAGCTGTAACTATGGAGCGAAAGTCCCGTCAATCTCGACAATTTTTTCTAAGATTCTAGGCATTTCAACGAACAAAATGTGAAAATTTCAACTAAATCGGCAATGCCGTTTCGGAGGGAAAAAAAGTGGCAACTTTATTTAATTGAAAAATAGCATAAAATGAAATTGGAAAATTTTGAAAAAAATGTTGTTGGAAAGTACGCTGAAAATCAAAAATTTGTTGCTGTTATGATTTGTTTTCCGAGCCGTAGTATTGGCGTTAAAAAATAAACAATGATTATTTTCAGCGATTTTCAATGGCTGGAATATGCAATAAAAAAATCTAAAAAAATTCCTACGTTTTTTCTTCAACCAGACCAACATCCTGAATAAATTTGAGGACGTTTTATTGGCATGAAAAATTGGGGTGGCCGAATCGACGCGTTTGGCCTCATTAATTTTTTCTAAAATTAAACATTGGCACGAACGAAGAATCCCATTAAAACCAATAAAAAAGGACAAAACAAATCCGATTGAAACCTTTTGAAACCGATCGGTATTTTGTCCTTTTGATCGGTATCTATCAGTTTTAATCGAAAATTCTAAGCAGAACGAAACTGCTACGATTAAAACAGCAAAATTAAGTCTGACACATTTTTAATAATCGAGTATTTCAATGATCCAATGACAATTCATTAAAAAATGAAAAAAAATGTCTTCTGGCCTTAATAAGAATACAAAATATTAACATGGAGGTTCCTCAGACCCCACAAGACTACTCGTCTTACCAACTTCATTGATTTTACCGTCGGCTTAATATTATTGTGACTCGTTCGATCAAAGTCACTCGAAGTGTCAAGAAGCCATCCAAACCAGTATCAGGAGAGCTTTGCCTGTTCCGCGATACATTTATAATCGTGCGCTCTCTCGTATATATCGCCCGCTACGGATGAAGGCTACGATTAACCGAACGAGACAAGCGTACTCTCGATTTCTCTCTTCTCATTTATTTATAAGTCACTACTAGCTCTCGTTCAATCCAATATATAGGATATTCCGCTGGAAGTCGAACTGATTTTGGCCGAAGGATTCACGAAACAGACGCTCATTGAGGAATCTCGTTCCTTAGTATTATACAAAGAGTCTCCCATAGTTGTAGCTTTCAATAGTTTATTTTGAATCCCTAAGATCCAAGTAATTTTTTTTTTGGAATATCTATGTTCTGTGACTTCAAATCCATTTTTTATTTTTTTTTTTTTGGAAAACTTCCTCTATGAGGAAGCCAAAATTGATCCACATACTTCCTCGTAGAGTTACCTTTGTAAAAAAAAAAAAAAAGCTTTTTGTCAAAGATACAAATTAATGAGGAATCAATTTGCAACGTTCTACTTTCCAGCCTTTTTTTTTAATTCGTATTTAACTTTTCTTGAATTTTCAAAAATGTGTGAAAAAATTCTAACACGGAGTTGAAAATACGAGTCTGAAGAGGGATAAAAAAAATTCATTAGGACCTACAACTATATAGGAGATTCTTTGTATCATATGTGAAGAAACGAGATTCCTGATGAGCATCCAGATTCGTAGATCTTCAACCAAAACCTGTCCTACTTTCCGTGAAATATCCCATATACACTCCCATTACCCTCCCCTCATCTGCAATAATCGGCTTAGCCGCTTGTCGCGGCTATTTCAACAATGTTGCGCCCATTGCCGTCGACGCAATAGGCATGAAATAAAATGCAACAAATGCAATAAATATACGTGCTTGTCCCTCTCTGCAACATCGGATTCAGAGTACCCAATTGCCTCAGTAATAACATGTCCATCGTTTATTCATGGGAAAATCTTGATTCATTTATTATCTCGACGATATCATCTCTATGCGCTCGTCCAGTAGTATTCTCGCGTCCGAGAGTCACTGAAAGATAACGCGAAAGCAAGTTTTCATACTTTGTATAGCCGTTTTATTTCTGCAATATGTTACAACGAATTAAACGCTACTTGTGGTCAAGTCGTCGGTGCTGTTATGAGCACTCTCCCAGTTGTCGTTTACGCTGATTCGATTACTCGTACATGTATGTGTGTGTGTGTGTGTGTGTCTGTGTGTGTGTTTGAGAGTGTACATGAGTTACTTAAGAGACGCTGCATTTCAGTCTCGCAAAGACTATTCAATTATAATCTCTAATATATAATTTGTCTATCTCCTTAAGGATGCGTGAAATCAAGAGCAAAGGTTTGATTTCATCAGAATTTATTTACCTTTTGAGACGAAACAAAAATCTGAAGAAAATCAGCGTTTGAAAATTAAATAAGAATATTTATTTTGTATAATAACCATGGGGCTTCGCCCCCCTGCGCGCTTCGAGCGCCAAGCCCCCGTTGTTCATATCTCTATACTATAAAAATCCGGGCTTGAGAGGCCCTTTAGGGACTTTATAATATATAGAGACAAAAATAATGCCAAGAACATATTAATAAGATAATTTAAAAAATAAATCTTCATAAAATTCAACAGAAATTTTGTATTTCGCAGTTCAAATATATTTAAACAAATCTCAAATTTCTTCGAGTACATGATTTTTAAACATTTTTTTTTTGAATCATTGAAAAATCTCGAATTTTTAATATATTTTTCATAAAAAGGTTTCACATCACCCTAAAGAAGTTTCGAGATAATTGATTGTAAATTATCATAGTATAGCTTCTAGATATTATCGAGAACAGGAATTTGTAATGAGGAAGTGAAAATTAATAAAATAAACTTTCTCGCAAAGGTGGGCTTTGTGGAAAAAGTAATTTAATCAGGAAAATTCAAAGGGGACATATACAATACACTTTTGGATCATTTTTTTCCCTTTAAATCACGCACAAACAATTTTTTAAAAACTGTTTACTATACTCGATTGACTTGACTGTGAACTGTTAAGGACTCCTATGTATCTTAAGTGCGTCGAGAATTGACGACTCCAGAGAATCGCGACAAACTATATGACCTCGACGCACCCAAACGACTATAACGGCGTCCCCGTGCGTTGAGGAACGATTAGTGTCAAAACGTCATTGCAATAAAAATCAGAGAAGAAGAAGAAGAAGAAGAAGAAGAGATGAATAATAAAAAAAAAAAATTTTAAATAATAATAATCGAGCTATACGAAGCAACGTGTGGCTGACAGAGCGTATAATGACTCTATATCTCTCGCGCTCGACCGGAATCAAAACGAATTCTGACAAATCCTTCGCGCCTCGCGCTCTCAACCCAAGCCGCACTGGGTTGTGGGGCTTAGGGGGGTTGGGGGGGGGGGGGGGGGGGTTACGGGGGGAGGGGGGGGGGGTTATATTTATTCAGAGTGTGTGTGTGTGTGTGTGTGTGTGCCCCGGCAAAGGAACAGCGGGAGTTCTCGCCTTGACTCCGCGACGCTTCTGTGAATTCGAAAGTGAAACCGCACACCGGCGTAATCCTCGGGAGAGTATTAATCCTACCCGCGGATATAATAATCGGAATAGAGTGCGTTAAAATCGTGGAGCATCGCATATCCGCGCGTGCGTTAACGCGACCGAGACACGCCAGCAAATGAATATGTTGCCTTTTTAGGAGCGCTAATCGTGACATGAGCTAAATTGTTTCGGACTCTTCGTTATTATCGTATTAAATATAATATATATATATATATATATATGTGTGTGTACGTTTTTTTTTTCATCTTCTTTTCAATTCGTTAATTTAACGCTCGGCTACTTTGTCAGAGAGTTTTTGCCGTCGTGTTTTGCCGGGACGTTTAATGACGCGGTGGGAATTTATCGATATTTGCAAAGCGCTATATCCTTAATAGTCTTTTTGCCGTCTTGTGGGTTTCATGGAATGGGAGAGACCGGGGCTTTGTGGCACAGACGCAAGCTCGATTAATTCAAATTTGAAATAATCAGATGACACCTTTGGCACTGATATGTAATAATATGTGTAATGTTGAATATATATTAATAGTACCAAGCGTATATGGGACATTCCATTCCAATTCGACCTGGGTTACACCCTGAATCTCTCGGATTTCAGCCACATTTTTTTATGTCACTCAGAGGCAACCAGAATTTTTATTAGATTTTTTAAAAAAATATTTAATATAATTATGATTATTTTAAACCAACATATTGTTAGACAGAATTTAAAAATCTGAAAAAATTCTCAAAATTTCAGTATCTGATGATGTAAATATCATTAAGCTTTGACCCAGAGTGAGCCAGACCTCAATTCTATTTTCTTACGATTTATTTTTTTTTTTTTTTTTTTTTAAAGAAAATCGAAAAAAGTTACATGCAAAAGAATAATTTTGCTGCAGACTCTTGCTTGAAAACATTTCTATAAATTTTAGTGCTTCGAACAATTTTTTTCAAATATTTTCAAACCGATTTTTCTTTACTAAAATGTGTTTTTAATCTAAAAAAAAAAATGGCTTTGAAAAAATCGGCAAAAATTCTGCGATGTTGGTACGATTGTTAAAAATCGTGTGTAATAAAAAAAAGATTGATTCACTTAGCCCCGGCGTTTTCTAGTAGAGTATGTACGGGTCTATATATACTGCATGAGCGTTCAAAGATGGTCGGTATTACGCGTAGTAACCGCAGTCGACGATAGTCTTCTATTAATTTACAGTTTAATCTCCGCGGCGAATCTCCGCTGCGGACATGGGACATCGGCAGGTATTGCAGGGGAACCCGGGTAACCATATATTATCGTGCTTAATGTTGCCGCGAGTCGACGACGACGACGACGAGGAGGACGACGACGACGACGAGAACGACAACGACGACGACGACGAGAACGAAAGAAGGGAAGCAACAGGTGGCTCTTTGCCAATGTCGCTTCTGCATTCAACCCTCTTTTTATTTTTATTTTTATTTTATTTTATTTTATTTTTTTTATACGCATATTACCCTGTCACGACGACGACGAAGACGACGATGACAACGACCACCAACAACCCTGTCGTTACGCTCCGTCATCGACCTTTTCACAAGAAAGACCAACCAGACAATCAGACTGTGACTCAACATTGCAAATCTACAGGAAAAAAAAATAAAATAAATAAATAATAATAATAACGTTCTTGGCAGAAAAAAAAAAAATGACGAACACGCCTCTTTCTCATTTTCCGAAGCTTGTATTCGAGTTTTGCCCTAACGAGGATTCATTTGCCTTACGAATCAATGCTTCGTGGCCTCGTCGTATGAATCGAGATCCTATAAATATATATGTTGACGCTCAAGAAAAAAAGAGACAGAGAGAGAGAGAGAGAGAGAGAAAGAGAGAGAGAGGTACGAGATAAGACGAGAGAAACGCAATGAGCAGCAAAGTAGGATCATTGAGAGAGCGATTCCTGTCGTGTCTCTCCAATGTGGCTTCTTAGGCTCTCCTCGTCTCTCCTCTCCTCTCGGCTCTGTATCGCGAAACTGGAATGCACTTCGCAAGGCCGTTACTACTGGAGCGTTGCTTATAGCCAGACTCGTGCACAATCGGTGCTCTCGATCTTTACAACAAACTAATGGAATATACATATGTATATAGGTGAGTGTACATATATACATATATATATAAATGTATATAGACACTAGTTAGTATTGCATGTGTATTCTCGCGTGATTAACTGCGAGTCGAGGTGACCGTCTCTCGCTTAAGTAGTCGCGTTCGTACAACAGCAACGGAAATGGTGAATGAAGAAAACGAGCAGCTCCGCACGCTTGTGACGCTCAATTTTTTTCATTTTTTTCTCTTTTTCTATTCTCTCTCTTTCTCTCTCTCTCTCTGTAGCGTTCCGTTATCGCATTATTGCGTGAAACATGTAAAAAAAATTAACACAAGCGTCTGTCGAGCGTCCGTTCTTACTTGTGCGTTCATAACGCGGGAGTCGATCCCAAAAGATAGGAAAATGTATAAGATAGTACATATGGAGCATTCCATGACATCTGCATCAGGATCTAGCGATAATGTCTCGAATCGAAGTCGTAATTTTTTATACGAAATCACTTGTCGAAAAGCACGTGCCAAATTTTTGTTTAGATTTTTTTAACACTTTTCACCTGAGATCTAATTTTTCGAAAGTTTTTCGTCTCGGGCGAAAAGTATTAAAAAAAAATCTGTTAATTTTCATCCAAAAAATGCATTGTAATCTTTTATTTCATTTCTCAAATGATTATTCATATTTATCTTTGGTAATTATGAAATCTCCATCTTCGCATAAGGCTCAAAAATTTTGTCATATTTTCTAAGATTTTTCGGAATTTTTTTGAGACTTTTAAAAAAATTTGAAAAAATGATATCTCGCGTAAAAAGTGTTGAAAAAATCTAAAAAAAAATAAGTACTTCAGTATAAAAAACGTGGGATGGAATGCCCCATACGTAGGGTTTTATGGAGAGTATGGACACTTATAGGGAGATGTATGCGCGACTGTGAGAAACGCACGCACTCGATAAGTTGTCTTCTCACGTCAATCTTAACGATCAACAGACCGGAAAGATGATGACGAAGTTGTGGCGGACTTGTCTCATCACGTGAGCAATCGCGCGCACGATATTACAGCTATCGCTATAATTATAAATATTTATCTGTATAGAAGACTCTATCGGCGGATGTCAACATGTCGTTATGAAGGAAAAGTATAGGAAACTGACTATCATTGAAAGATAATGAACTCAGAGAAATCTTGGTTGTACTGGCATATTATTTAATTACAAGTAATTGATATGTCGAATGTTTGTGATGGAATATAGACATTTAAAAAAAAAAAAAAAAAAAAAATACATAGCTGCGTATGTAGGATCGATAGATCGTAAACTCGAAATATAAGATAGAAAATTTTTAATAATAATTGACAAAATTGAAAAAATAATTACTAAATTAGGTCCGTCAATAAAATTTACGGCGAAAAGATCAAAAATAATTTTTTTGTTAATTTGAAAAAAATTTGATTTTTCAACAACCCTAATTTATACATGAGACTGAGTAAAATGTTAAAAAACATTATTACATTAAATAACAACTATTATTGAGTTAATATTATTTTCAAAATTTCTCGGCTATTTTATTTAACAAGTCATCAATATTTTAACCAAAAATCGGTTATATTGTTTTTTTAAAAACTGCAGAGAGCCTCCGATGGAAAAAACCTTGAAAAAAAAAAAATCATTTTATTGTCACACTTTCCCACAAATTAAAAAATGTCCAAGACGTAAAAACCGAAAAACACTAATTTCCATGGATTTTAGTCCACAAAATATTTAGAACTCTGAAATTTGGTGTCTGATATCCTTTGCGGTAGTCCTGAAAATTAGTCAAGTTAAAAAAAAAAAAAATTGTAAATTATTGGCCAGAAAGTGGGTTCGCTTCAGCGAGAATAACCCACATTCGCCCACATGAGATGCTTAAGCAAATATTGAGGTTACACCTTTGCAGAATCTCATTCCGGGGGTATATAATTGTCATCCTGTATAAATATTGAAATTGCTTTGAATTACTGTCGGAAGAACAGGCGTTTTGTCTTCCGATGCAACCTAGTTGCATATATATATATACATATATATAGTGTGTGTCTCCTGCACCTTCGTCGCTCCTCATGTGCGTTACATGCTACACGCCTTTGGAAATTCCAAAACCTATCCACCTTAAACATAGCCTTGTGTATGTGTGTGTGTGTCTCGTAGCTTATACGAGTCCGCAGGATATATCGCGTGCATGAATTTATTATCAGGAAAGTCGGCCAGATGTTCTTATAGCGAACACACGCGGCATGTTTCGCGTGTGCGATATTATTATCTTTTGAGGCGCGCTTTTCTATAGTACACTATAATGCTACTTGGGAAGGGTTATGTATATAGTTATGTATGGGGCATTCCAAGTCAATTCACTTGGCCATCGGCCTCGCCCTCTCTGATTCAGTTGTCGAATTTTTTTTCGGCATATTTTGTTCGAAAAAAAGAAGATATATTTTTTTTAGATTTTTATCGCTTGTTTTATTCTTTAAAATAATTTTTTTCCATTACTTCTGAGTTAATTAATTAACAAATTAATTTCGACCAGGTTTAAGATTCTTAAATTTTTTGCCATAAAATCTAGGTCTAAAAAACAAGTATTTCCATCGTAGTTCGAGAGTGGGCCGAGAATAATTTTTTTTTCTTACTTTAAGAAGAAAATTTTTTTTTCCACATTTTGAAAGTTTTAAAAAATTTCATTAATGGTTTCTTGTAGGAAAAAAGAGAAAAACGCTGAAAATTCGCGGGATATTTAAAGTAAAATTGAAAAAAAGCTATTTCAATTACAACCAAAATTAGGGAAATTTTTTTTTTATTAAAATAAAAAAAAAATGTTTAAAAATATAAATTACTTTCGATCCACTCTCGAACTACCATAGAAATACTTCTTTTTTACTCCCAGATTTTACGAAAAAAAAAATCATAAATTCAAAACTCGTCGAGATTTATTTTCACTAAAAAAATTATGGATAAAAATTATTTTATAGGGTGAAAAAAAAAATGATAAAAATCTGAAAAAAAAACCCTCTTTTTTTGGACCAAAATGTACCGAAAAAAAAAATTCTTCAACCGAATCCGAGAGGGTCAGGGCGATGGCCAAGTGAATTGACTTGAAATGCCCCATATATATATATTTCCCTCCCGGTACATGCTCTCATAGCTGGTACATGGCTACTGGCACGCTGAGAGAGTCCCATAACAGCGCTACTAGTCTCTCGGACGGACAAACTGACTTGGATTGCAGGCTCGCACGATTGCACGTAAAACTTGCAACGACTATGCCGCCGCTTGTTATTAATCTTAATAGCCATCTGGAGGCTGCCAATTAACGACGCCCGTCAGTCGTAGTCCTCAGGTTTTTTTTTGTCTCCCCTTCTCTCCTCTTTGATCGCTGACTGGCCATGTATACATATATATATATGTACTTTATCTATTTCTTATTTATTTCTCGCTCCTTCACAAAAAGTGCCCAATTATTTAATTACGTCTATAGCGCGACCAATATAATACTCCGCTGATCATAACTGCCAATTTATCATAATGCACCGTGCAAAAATAGCCTCGTGAAAGCGACAGCAAAAAGCCATGACGATTTATATTTATACCTATCTCGGGAAATAACCGTTGAAAGATTATTGAAAAGTAAATTGAACAGTGGTAAAAATAATTATTTCACTCTCTGGCAATTGAAACGTGTTTGTTAGGACTTCCAGGAAGAAATTATAAATCCCTGTGGGTTACGCAATTTTGCGGAAAGAGCGAAGAAGAAGAAGAAGACGAAGAAGAAGAAATACAAAAAAAAAAAAATCATCGCGTGTCGCGTTCGTCACGAGCAAAGTATTATATAAAACGAGAGGCAGTTGGCGACGTTCGTTGGAATTCGTCACGGTACATTCGACGTGTCTCTCTTAATTATGTCTCTATTCCGAGCTTCGCATTTAGGATCACAATGATAATTCTTAATACCAACAAAGTTTTTTTTTTTTTTTTTTTTTTTGCTTTATTGCATAAAGACCTGTGAATGTTGTGCGTGTGTGTGCTAGTTCATAAGACTGAAAAAAAAAAAGTCGAAGGTTTTCATCGGTGTCAGAGCTGAAGATCATTGAACGAGACCATTGACGTGAGAGGTTTGTGTGATTGTGAGATTGACGGCGCGGCAAGGACGCGCCTGCTTCGTGCGGCCAAAATGCACTCGAGCGTGAGCTCGCGCGTCCTCCGGAAATCGCGGTATACACGATAGAAAAATGATTGACTACGTTCTCCTCTGGCAGCGTATAAATCTTCGCTCGAACGACCGCAGAGTGGCAAAAGTACCTACTCGTCCGATGCCACCGAGAACTCTTTTTCTATATCTCTCTCTCTCTCTCTCTCTCTCTCTTTCTCTCTCGTGTTCTCCAACTTCGCGAGAGTGAATACCACGGATGAAAACGAGAGTGGAGACTCTCTGCAAGCGCTCGGTATAGGGACTCTCTCGTGACTGTAACCGTAATAACCGTACGGCGGCCGCAAAACAGGAGCGAGTGCTCTCACGCATTTGCGATAAGTAGATTCAGCACTCGTTGAACCGGCCTGACCGAGCAGGAGCTTTTCGATGTGTGTAATCGACGTTCTAATGAATTTTTGTCGCATGATTTTCAAATTTTTTTTCAAATTTTCATCAGAGTTCTCGACAATGTCAAGACAAATAATATAAATATATTTATTTTTAGATGAAGATTATTGCGACGCAATACTGATTGTCGAATAAAAATGAAGAAACAAATTTTTTAAAACAAATTATAGAACGACAATCCACTTCGGCTCGGTTACCAAAAATTTTTCATTTTCGATAAAAAGTGTTTCAGCATTTTAATTTTTTACATTTTTAAATTATGTCGAACAATACGTAGGTTCTAAATAATCATAAGTATATCAAATGTCAAAAAAAAAAAAGAAAATTTGCCTCTCAGAGTTGCAGCAACAGCATAAAAAATTGTGAATCAAATCCAAAAGCGTCAGATCCAGGTCGAATCAGTATGAAATGCCCCATATAGATACTTAACTCCACCACATTCTTGAGTCACTTTCATGGCATCTTTTAACTAAACGCCATCATGATAATCGGTATGCAGCCGTATCAGGCTCTCACATGATCCTTTATCAAAGCCATTTTATCAGTGTGTGATCCATTCATTGATCAGTAGCCACATCTGCAATAGCATTAGTTGGATCAGATCCCGATATAATTTCAGGTCACGCCTGATAAGGAAGTGATTATACATTTTTCCTTGGATTCTCTGTAACACTCATTCTCCTTATCTCTCTGTAAGACAACTGCATGCCGGTATATACAGGAAAAGCAGCTCGAGGGATAAAATCAGCGTCGAGATATATATTCCCTCGTCCGCCAGAAGATAGGAACGCCTGGAGTCGAGCAAGCCTCCTTCTTCATGCCTCTACAGTATACCTGGAGTCTCGGCACGTTCCTGGAACTAAATCGCGTTTAAACAGCTCGCAAAGCGAATCGCTTCCGGTACGACGATTGTATATATATATATATATATATATATATATATCAGAAGAGCCAGCTTCACCACGCAGCTCGCTTTCTTACCGTACTTCCTCTCGCTATATGCTTCTCCGCTGCTGAGTCCCTCGCCTCCTCTGTCGTCTCGCTCACGAACACTGTATGTCCGTTCACCCCATAATTCTCCTATCGTCTCTCGAAAAAGAAGCGGGCGTGATGCCTCTCGGACGGCCCGAATCGGCCCCGGGTCCTGAGAGATAGTTTATTATAGGTATGCAACACTGGGCTTCGATCGAGGTAGCCCCTTTGCATGTGCTTTGTGCATCGCACGCTCACTTGTACGTCATAAGTGTACAATCTGTGTTGATATATACGTGTGTATGTATGTATGTCTGTGTTCTGTGTGCAGAGCAAAGTATATCTGTGATATTTTGAGACAAATTAAATTGGCTTCGTATTCAAAAGCTTGGGAAGTAGAACCTTGCAGATTGCTTCCTCATTGAGGAAGCTTTATTTTCGTGATAATTCTTTTTTCGAGATTTTAGTGTCAGGACACTGAGAATGGTCCAAAGCGTCGAGAAAAGTGATTTTAAAAAAATGTCCCTGTGTGTATGTGTTCTATATAGACAGGCGCATGTATATATATATATGAAGGAATGAAGAACACATACAGAAGGAATCGAGAGGTCCCCGCGAAGTAGAGTGGACGAGATTAGCAGCTGATGAAAAGTTGGAGCTTCGCGAGATGACGTTTTAAGTGCCGATGAAATTGTACAGCGATAAGTGGAGCCTGCGAAGGAGTTGCCTCTGTACGAAGGGCTCGTACATCCGATTCTAAGGTACTAGGTGTTTATATCTATGTGTATGTGTGTGTGTGTGTGTGACATGGACACGCTCTTCCCTTTGATAGGACGTTAGGTCCCAGCATCCGAACCGATTTGCCACAGGAAGCTACCTTCCGCGAATACAGCCTCTCGATATCGGTCTCTGTATTACAGCCCTCTTCTATACACCCATTTTATCTCTTTCTCTCATCCGGACTATATATCGGTAGCAGAGTAAAAGTTCGAACCGATTGGAATTTACGGCAAGTCCCTGGTTGTCAAATTAATCTTTAGCTCTCCCGACTTGTGTATAACATTCAAATCCAGCGTCGAATATAAATTCAGACCCTATCGTCGATTCTTAATTGGGAGAAACTGGGTGAGAATGTTGTCCGAGAAGTGAGTGACTCTAAAACAGCCGTGATAAAATATGTAAAATTAACGCTGTTGATAGTCTCATCATTTTTTCATTTTTTCCTTAACACTTGACAATTAAAAAAAAAAGAAAAAACGTATTGCGAATTTTTTTTTCTTGCATTAGTAAAGTGACAAAAAAATTGTCGAATTCACGCATTTTTTCTTTTGTTATAAATGATGTCAAGAAACATTCTGCAAAATGAAAATACAAGTTTTGAATAAACTATGTTTTTCTATAAATTGAAAGCTTACTAATTTTGAAAAAAATTAACAACAAAATTGTCGACGATAGTGGACAATAATTTGTGAAAATATATCATATTCGTTTCTTTTTTTTTACTATCAAACAATAATAATTTTAAAATTGTGTCTTAAATAATGACAACACAAAAAATAAATATTATATTTCCTTTTGACAGGAAATACAAGTTTGATTCAGCAGGATTTAAGTGAGCACAGCATCTCAGTGAGATGAAACTCGCCCACTAGTTGCTCCCTCCCAATGTTCCGGACAGATAAATACGGCGACGCGGTGGAGAGAAAGATAGTAGGGAAAGCGAGAAAGAGCGAGAATACCTCCGAGCTTGCAGGGCGTATGCGCTCCGGTGAATGGGAAGCAGACTGGATGCAGTCGCCTCTAGAAGAGATGTAAAGACGCCGCCACCATATGGCCGGGCTCTGACCACGCCGAGAAGTTGCATAATCCGCGCGCTCTTCGCTCCACAACGACAAGATGATTCTCCTTCGTTCTCTCTCTCTCTCTTTCTGTCTTTCTTTCTCTCTCCTTGGCGGATCTTTCGTTGCGTGTCACGCATCTGTCCGAGCTCTCCTTTCTCTATGATAGAATTAACCTGTGTTATTTCTCCTCTCTGCTCCGGTCATTCTCTCCTGTCTCTTTCCTTCGAGCCGTTCCTGTTCCCCCGATCTTCGTTGGAACACACAGGAATTTCAGGATTTTCTATATAACTTAAAGTGCACGACGATGCACTCTGTGCTATGTTGTGTTCTATATCTCAAATTGACAGCGAAACGCCGCAGATATAAATAGACAATATCACTGAGGAAGAGTTTGCTGAACATGTCCATGTCGGTATTGACCATATCGATGCTCTAGAACACACGTAAGAATTTTTTTAGTTTCGAAACATTCATAGACAGGTGATTGTAATAAAAGTGACGAATTTATGCTAATTTCCGAGATTTGGGTAATGTTTTTTAAGAATTCTTTTTCATGGTTTTAAATTAGAGTCCTCAATGTTTTTATTTAGAAAATCATGAATCCGTCAAATAAACTTTTAAGAACCTACAAAAATTTGCATTACATGAGCCAGATTGGCAAAGTCGAGGATCAGACCCAGATCGAATTGGTACGAAATGCCCCAAATTCGAAGCATTCTTCTATATGCTTTCCAATTAATTGTGCGGTGAACCTTTTAAGAACACGCGATGATTATAGATGTGTACCAAGCAAATATAATGGACACCACCGCAATTCGGATGGCAATACATTTGGTACCGTAAATTCTGTCGAGAAACCTGCACACAGATACCCAACTTTCAGGGTCATGAAGGACATATGAGAGCAAGTTTGTGAATTTGCGATCATGCGGCAATGGACAGTATTAATTCTACCACTGCTACTGTGCTGTGCTGCTCTTTTATATGCCATATATATGCAAGACCGTGGCTAATGGTTTATAGCATGGACTGCGGGGAATCAGGGTAAGGTTGCGATGCTGACCTCTCTCTTCCTTTTTCCTCCTCTCCCTCACCTCGAATATGTCTGGCCAGCACAGTTTCGCGTCAGCGTCTATACAAATGTCCTCCGCGGTGCCCAATATGGTCACTCGGTGTTCCACTTACATTTCGACGCAGAGCTTTATCCTTCATCATTTATCCTTACAAGGAAACGACGCGAGACAATATCGCACCGTACCGAACGGCCTTGGGCTGGAATTATCGATTATAGCCCTTGACCATTCTATTTTTAAGAAAAGACACGAATACGATTTCAGAGACGTTGATCTAAATTGTCACAAGATTTTCGTAAGACGTCAAAATTCCATTCCTGCCTTAAACGTATAAGTACTGTAGTGTTTACGTTGGGTCTGTTAGCAATCGTTCATCAATTTACGAATTGGTGAAGCAATTAGAGTGGACAAAAAAAAACGTTGACTCGGACCCGAGTTGCGATTCGCCAAATTTCCATCATAATACAATGGTCGCTAACAGACGCAACGTAAACACTACAGTTAATAAAATCGACCGAAATTCTAAAAAAAAAGAAGTATTAACGTATATGCTTAACCAAAAAGTATATTTCGTCGTATCTCTGAAATTTTGGAATACATGTATAAAACGGTGGTGAAACTTTTTCCCATGGGGTGTGCTCGTTTTGCAGTCGGTGTGTGAGCTTCGCTCTCGGTGTCTGCATTCCACGGGGTGCTATGCATAAACGGTCCCGGTCTCTGGTGTTCATAGAGCCAACGCTAAGAACGACGAAGAGGGAGAGAATGAGAGAGATAGAATGAGCAGAGTGCGGCAGGAGCCAACTTCAGAGTCCAGTGGTGCACAGTGCGGCTCCCCTCTCTCAAGAGGAGTAGTAAATTATCACCATAATAACCTCATGGAAGCGGATTGGATTTCTCACACAGTCTCTCTCTCGTCGTCTGCTGCTCCCGCTGCTGTTAGTCTCTCTTCGGTCGCATCGCTTGCTTTTCCCTATCCTTCAGACTCTCTGGCTCTCCAGAACGGTTGGACTCATCTTAGCCAAGCGCACCAGCTACTCCCACGTCCCTCTCTCCGATATACTGCACCTTTTATACCTTTCCTTCCTCTTCTTCTTCTACTTCTTCTTCTTCTTCTACTTCTTCTTCTTCTTCTTCTTCTTCTTTTTTTGGTTTTCTTCGACGTTCGCTACCACCATCACCGTTTACGCCATCCGCGGTGTTTACACGCAGCGGCGGTTTTATGGGAATGTTAATGGGTGACATTCCACCCTTTCCCGAACAGGAGTATAACCGAAGGATGAGCAGATAGAAGATGAAAGCATAGCACGATAGAAGAGGAAGTTCCACGTCGCCAAGATGCGCCGGTTGTATATTCGCACGAGCTCCCTCTCTCGCATTTGCCTCATTCACCGTCCGTCATTTTTTTTTCCTGATTTTACATTAGCTTTTCTTTTTTGTTTTCTACCGACGAGCTGCGTATGGGGCATTCCACCTGGTTTCGACCTGGGTCTGACCCTTGACCCTTACGATTTGAACCGCAATTTTTTTATATTATTGACATAACTCTAAAAGGCACTAATTTAGAAAAAACAAAAATGTACACATTCTTAATTATCTACGATTTTTTAAAACAAATTATCGATCATCACATTTAAAAAATCTGAAAACATTCGGGAGACCTTTTTTTCGAAGGCAAAAATTTTTTGGTAAAACTTTAGAGTCATGTCAATCGTATAAAAAATTGTGGACCCAATCGGAAGGGTGAAGGGTTGGACCCAGATCGAAACCATGTGGAATGACCCATGCACAGCTCAAAAGTTCAATGCAACAAGCATCCGCGATAATATTCTACTCGATGATTTTGCTCCAAGCTTTACAGTGCCATAAAAAGGGGTTTTGTTTACCATGACTGTTCGACAGAATTCTTCTTTTTTTTTTTTTCCTTAAATGAGTTGCCGACCTTCGCTTTTTCTGTCTCTTTCTCTCGTGGAAGACCTTGATCAAGGACGAGTAAAGGACCATAAGATTCTCGTCGTCATTGGCGTCGTATAGTTGCCGTTTAGCGTTAGACATACTCGCCAACGTGTTCCAGGGTTTGAGCACCTTTGCGAGTGCATTTCTCGATGCATCGCTGATGTTGCCAGAGAGAAGCGGACGATAAACTCCAATTACGACATTTCCTTTTCTCTTTTACGTCTCCTTTCGGTTTATCCTCACCTACGTTCGTACAAGCGGATAGCAAAATATATGACACATCAGCACATCGTTCACATGGTTTGAAAACTCATGTACGTAAACATATTTAAGGTAGTATGTGTGAGCTATTATTTTCAAATATATGTCTGATACATGAAATATTGACCACATGTTTACTGCAATGTTTTTGAAATTAGAATTTCGCGCGATCAAAAAATACCGAGTATCAAAAGTTCCTCGCTTCTGAATGGTCCTGTGCGTGGCGTTTTGTCAGGCGCGGGAATGCAGAACAGATTTCAAGCTCGCGCATAGCAGCGGCCGTAGCGGTAGCAGCACAGCTGGGCTCGTTGGGTATATGAAGCAATTATATGGTTCCGTGAATTCTGTATAGGCGCGATTGTCAACAGCCTCGTAACTTCTTGCGTCTGGTGCGGGGCAGGAAGTAATGGAAGCAAGAGAGTACCGCGTTTTGCAGCACCTTCAGTGGCAATGTGGGTTCTATTCTGCTATCCTGTATTGCCACTTCTTCTTCTTCTTCTTCTCGTTCTTTCTCTTCTACAACCTCTTCTTCACTATCTTGTTCGTCGTCTAACATTATTTTTTCTTCGCTTTCGTCTTCTTCTTCCTCCTCCTTTCCTTTCATCCTTGACTTCTACTTCCTCTTCTTAATAATCTTCATCGTCGTTTTAGTTTACTTTTTCCTCCCTTTTGTCTTCTTCCCCTCGATTCCCACCTTCCACTACTTCTTCTTCCTCCTCTTCACCATCATCTTCGTCGTCTTACTTACTATTCTATCCCTTCCTTTTCGTCCTCCTCCTCTCCTCCCTTCGTTTCTTCATTCCCCTTTACACCATTTTCTTCGTCGTCTTACATTGCTCATTCTTCCTTTTTCGTCTTCCGCTCTCTAGCCTCTCCCACCTAATCTTCTTATCGCTCTTTTACCTGCCTCTCCATCTCTCTCCATTGCACTATTCCGCGACAGAGATCGCGCGCGAAGGACTGAGAGAGAGAGAGAGAGAGAGAAACCTCAACTCACCTTTGAGAGAGCTAGGCAAAGCCGCGCCCTCCTATCTTCCTCTATCTCGTTTTCTTCCGTCGTTGTAATTGCAAAACCCTTGGATCTCCCCGCTATATAGCTCGCTGACTATAGTTCATTTATACTTGCGGGGCCCGCCGGAGATGAGTTATACCGCGAGTGTATTGGTGAGCGCGGTGTGCATCGCACTCGCACGGTGGCCTGCCTCACTCCACTCAGCTTTATACCGAGCGTCTATATATATGTGTGTGTGTGTGTGTGTGTGCGTATATATATATACACGTTGTACATTGCTTTTTCTGCGTTCTATGCCGAGAGTGGAGGTGAGACTCTTCAACAGTCTTGACACCTGACGGGACCCAGGGCCATCAGTCCAGCCCCGCGAGCTATCCCACAGAGGAATATATAGTGAGCGAGCCGGATGATGCTGGTGAACCGCATCGTAGAAGCGCATTCGCGCTCGCGCGCGCGCCCCTGGAGTTACTCGCGAGTGAGCAATGCACGAGAGATAGGGATGAACGGATCGTTCTGCGAGACTATGCAGCTTTACAGTGTGTGTATATATATACACACAGAACTGCTCGAATCAGAGAGATCCCCTTGACAACAGGCGATCTTCCCAACTATCTTGCGAACTGTCGAGTAAGATCGTTGCAAAGATTACACCTCAGCACACCAGCAATCTCGCTCGATAGTAAAGGAGACACGTTCATTACAATTAGAGGAGAATGCATTCTACTTATGAAAGAATTAAACGATCAACTGTACCTCTGATAAAATCGATATTTATCTTTTGCTTCAGCCTCCCCGTTACTCGCGCTCGTAAAACATAGAAAAAAGAAACTTTAAGGATTTTCGATTTCACACTCAATTTACGAGTGAAGATGTGATACAAGACAAATGATTTTTTTTTTTATGTTTTATTTTTATTTTTAAAAAGATGAGCTTTTTTAAAAAAATTTTATATGCCGTCAATTAACGCGTTTATAAATTTGTACGGTTAAAACGAAACTAAAATTATTGTAGTTTTAACAAAAATCTTTTATTTTTCATTATCATTACTTTAATTCAAAACTCCTTGTCTACCTTTTACCGTTCCTTTCTATTTTAACTATACTATGTATCTAATCCAATATCTCGATTTTTAGGACTTGATTAAAAATAGTGCTTGATAAATGCGAGCGAATGAAATGAATATAAAAACTTGCTTTCTCTTTTGTTGCATACAGCATGCAGGAACAAATCAGCATTAATATAGTGTTGCATATTTGACTTTCCTTGAACTAATCGATTTGTCGAGCGTGAGACCTCACGTCCCGGAGCACTTGCGATAACTTGGATTCATTAAGCAATTACCATAAAAATTTTTTTTTGCGAAATAACCAAGTACTTTCACATTTTTATGGCTGCCTACAGTTTTTCGTCGCTTTTGCCTTGCCCATTCATTATTAAAATTGCACGTACGAGGTCACGCGGAAATTAATAGCGTATTGAAAGTTCGTTGATTGAGCGAAATCGTTGCGAAAAAATATCGGGACTGATTAAGCATAAAAAAAAAATAAAGTCAGCCCAACCAGAGTCGAAGTTTTCCATTCTTTCAACATTATCTTCTAGAATGTTATCGCAATTTTAAAAAGAGCTGTTGTCAGTCCTTACTTTGTATCCGCTTGTAACTGCTGATTTAATATCTCGAATCTTATCAGCCAATTAGAATAGCCTCCGGAAATTAATGCAATAAAATACATATCAACGAGACTTACATATATCTCTCCTTTATCGAATATAGCTTCCAGGAGCAAATAAATATTCATGCTCTCTGCATATTAAGCATTCCTTGACCTAATCGACTTGCCGAGCGTGCGACTTCATATCCCGAAGCAATTGTATCACAATTTTTTTGCACTTCTCACTTCTGAATATCACTATGGAAATTTTGCGAGAAAAAGCAAGGTCTTTCACATTTTTTTACGACCACCTACACTTTTTCTTCGTTTTTACCTTATCCGCTTATTATTAAAATTACGTCTACGAGGTCACGCGGAATCGCAACGAAATTTCGTCTGTCGACCAAAATCATTGAGCAAAAATAAAAAAGCCAAGCCTATTTAAACTGACGATACGAAAATCGTATATCGTGGAAATAAGCGTCGGATAAACCTGAAGAAAAAAACAATACTTCTTGAATTCTAATTACGAGTGGCTATAGACTAATCGGAGGGGAAAAAAAAAGTGAACGCAACCAGTGTTAAACCAGTTTCTATACACAGGAGATCTTGTGTAACATACACACTTGCCGCAGGCATTTCATAACCAGATCACCCCGCAGTTTGCAACTTTTTTTATTTTTTTTATTTTTCTTTTTTTCTCGTTCTGTTCTAGATAAAATGTACATGTCTCTGTGTTTCATCTATGTTGAGGTACTTTAAGCGCTTGTCTCTGGTCTCTTGTTCTTACTTTACTATACATAGTTGATCGGTTGTCTCTTCGTGTTTATCATTCTCTTCGTATCTCGGTCCGAGTGCCCGAAGCCACTAAAATTTTCCGGGATTGATAGCAGAGCAAAATGTATATATAGAAAGACGAGGATGAAGAAAGAGAAAAATTAGAAGAAAAAAGGCAAAAATTCATATCTTGAGATTGAGAGAGTCAACGTTGGCTAAGTGGAGTTTCGGCGTGGGCGAAAAGTGCGAGCGCTCGAGCGTGCGATTTTCTGCAACCGGTCGGAGAACACAGGGCATATATGCTCACGATCGACAACACACGATCCCCGCGGCACACCGGTCACTTCAGCCGCTCAGCAAGCTTTTCTTTTCTCTCTGCCACGCCACGCTATCCTATCTCGATGGAATTCGATCTGTATTACGCCTCTATATGTACCACAGCCAAGCGTCTCTTGTTAATAGCAACAGCTGCGCTTTTTCCACTTGGAGAGTGAAGGTGATAGAAAACAGTGCACTTTACACGTTATCTGTGTGTGTGCAGAATTTTTAACTTTTACAGACAGCGAACAGTTTTCCTACTTTGTTGGTATTTTTCAATTATTTGTATTAAACATTCGATTTTATTAACCGCCAAAATATAAATATATGCGAATATTTACTAAAACAGTATTTTAAATAATTTTTCTTTTATGCAGGAATGAAAAGTAACTGTTCCTTCAGGTTCATAAAAACTGAAGAATTGCACATCGGATATGTATTCTAGCAGAAATTGAGGCTTTTTAGAGAATAAATATCTGGGATGTTTCGTTTTGGCATTGGACTAAAAATATATAAACGTGAGAGAAGAACGCTTGAAAGAACGAGATAATAATTAATTATATTAGTAAAAATAGCCAGGACGTAACAATTCCCAATGCCATTATTTAGGTGACACGGTCCCCTTAAAAAAAAAAAAAAAAAAAAAAAATATCGTTCACTTTGCCACAAGCCAATAACATATCTCCGATCCCTCTCTGTAGAGGTCCCAAAGAGGAATATATATCTTCCATTCGTAAAAGGCCATATAGAGGCCGAACGTCGGCGAGATAAACACGGATCGGGTAGTGCAACGAAGCTCGCAAATTGTGCACCACACACTCCACCTCTGGTGCCTCTGTCACGTGTTCCTTTAGTGCGTGCGTATACGTCTGCGAAGCTATATATGCACGATGCAGAGGCGGCGATTGAAAGCAACAGGCTGAAGAGCATCGAGAGAGAGAGGGAGATAGTAAGAAGAGTGAGAGTGAGTGTGAGAGAGAGAGACTGTGCCCCGTGCAATTTCGCGATGGCTCTCCTCTCGTAAAGAGAGAGAGGAGACGGTTGTGTGTCGAAGCAGCACTTGGCGCGGAGAGCGAGGCGACGACGTTCCCGCTCGATAGGACACGATAAATCACTGCGTAACGAATGCGTCGCGCTCGCGAACGTTACCGCCGACTTGCGCGACCGCCGCTGCCGCCGCCGCCGCAACGACAGCCCTAGAGAGAGAGTAGAAGGAGCGAACGAAGGACTTTGCGATTCTGCGAGAATATCCTTTGCAATAGAAAGAGCAAAAGCTCCTGTTGCTGCATGCAACCAGCGGCACCATCAGCTATATATATATACGAAAGAGAGCCATGAGAAATCGCCGCTTTTCCCACGGGGGCTCCCGTTAGCGAGTATGGCTGGTTGCCTGGCGTCGCCGCCGCGGCGTTACAGCGTTATATACAGCACGAGGTACCACAGGACCGCAGGGCCCGGCACTTTGCAATCCCAGAGGAGAGACGCACACACCCGCCCTCCGGGCGTCTATGGTGAAGGAGAAACGACACTGATGGTGTCTCGCTCACTCTCAACGCTAGACATCGTACACCCTCGATCGAAAATATAATTAACGCCTCTCTTTTCCCCTCTGGCGAAGTGCTAATCGGCGTGCTGGCAGGTCTAATGGTCTAATCGATGGGTTAGTTGCGAGCTTGAAACGCCCCCTAAATCTCACGAGGTATACATATATAAACACGAAACGTCCGCTCTTTGATTTTCGTGTTCTCTGCAAAAACGTTTTGCTAGATCACATTTTATTCGATCTTTTTGCGAGTGCATACGTATAATCATTATTGCATGTTTGTGTGTGTGTGTGTGTGTGTGTGTGTGTATTGTGAGAAGAGAAAGAAGTGGCTAACGCAGCACATCCTCTAGGATGCTTGAATGCATTGTCACTGTGGGTTCTATGCTATTTTACCATTACTATATATTACTAAGCTTCAGACAGGCAATTATCGCTAATGCGGAGGTTTTGTCCGGCTTATAATTAGGTACGAAATTGACAGAGCTTTTACCGACAAAGAATCGCAGTCGTAGGATTTCTTTCAGATCTTTTGCCTATACGCTTCACTTTATGGTGACTTGCCCATTGAATGGACACGTAAGCAAATTTCTCAGCTGTTTTCGACATGGAAGAGTAGAAAATTTAGACAAAATCTCTTAAGCGATAAAAAAAATTCTAAGTACAATGAATACGTTGGATCAGACAAGTGGAACAATGGATCATTCAAATTAATCGAGACATGTTTTTAAAAAATTCTTAGCCTCGATCCTGATCCGACAACTGAACCTACCAAGCCGGGATTCATGGTTACTAATTGCTCCAGACGAGATTTAACCATTATCAACCAAATTTCTTTGCACATTTTTTTTTCATTCTATCTAAAAGGCCAACACTTTTTCAAATACTCATCATTTTTAAAAGTGTATTTGAATAGTTAAAAGAAATTTTAAAAAAATTGAAATAAAAAAGTATTGACAATGTGCGATTCGATATCTTGGTCCGATGCACTTTACCTCGGTCTCCAGTGTATGAGCTTGATGCGTGGAAGTTAGAATTGTGCGTGGGCATTAAAATAAGCTGGACTACCGTGACCACGCGTTGGTCCGCAACAACGTACTTTTCACAATGATATTCAGAATGCATATGGTTGCAAGCAGTTCTCCTTTCTCGCTCTTTACCATCTCGGTGTAGGTCCCAGGAGTGACAATGCACCTGCGAGTGTGTAAAACCCTGACGTTAGGTATGTGCCGAGGCAACCGCGCGGCCCTTATTTAGTAGGCCTCGGCGTGTATAGCTGGATCGAGCGTTGCTTCAACTATTGCGAAGTGCATGTGCGTTCGCATGTGCGAGGTGCATATGAAAGACCCATACATTTAATAATACAACTAAACGAGAACGCGAGACAACAAGGCAAAGATCATTGAAAAGGTGTTGAAACACATACGCACTAAGTATAGGACTGAGAATGTGGCGGAATATATATATAAGTATATATGTAAGGTACCTATTATTGCCACTGTTCGATCACCGGAGTCTTTAAAGAAAATTGTTGGTTGTTGGTAAATTGTCGGTTAAGAGAAAAACGTTATTAAATTAACCTATTCGACCATGCATCATTTTTTTACACTGTTTAAAAGCATAGAAGTTTCACGAGCATTCAATCGTGCAAAAAGGTTCTACATTCTTAGATAGAACAAAAAAAGGATGCAAGGTAGAACTTTCTCAAGGATCTTGCCGAATCTCGACGAGAATCTTGACAATACATCCCAGTTTTTGAAAAAATAAAAAAATTCCGCCGAGAGTCTCACTGAGAATCTCTGTGAAAATCTTGAGAATAGCTAAAGGAAATCAAAAAACTCACAGAGGATCTCGCAGAGGATCTCACAGAGGATCTAACAGAGGATCTCGCAGAGGATCTCACAGAGGATCTCGCAGAGGATCTCGCAGAGGATCTCACAGAGTATCTCGCAGAGGATCTCACAGAGTATCTCGCAGAGGATCTCACAGAGGATCTCGCAGAGAGTCTCGGCGTTACCGTTTTCAATGCGGGCATTTCCTATCCTAATGCATTTTGTTTCATCTTGCCCCAACTGTTTCTACATACATAATGAATAGCAGTTTGAGCATATTCTCCGGTGCTTTCGCAGTAGCAAAGAGGAGTCGTAAATACATGTTACGTCAGTGCGAAGTGTTATTGGAAAAGCGTCGATTGTTTCAGCGGCTATACCACTACAACACGCTGTGACGACAAGAATACTGTCGTGGAAATATATTATTGTCCGAGTTCTCCGTAATTCCGCAGAGAGAAGGTATTTTATATAATCTATAAGGAGGAGTTCTCGGTATACTCTCGAAGCACATACCGGGAGAGGGATTATATTTCCCGTGGCAAAATATCTGCTGGCCAAAGGTCTCAAACGAGAAGTAGTAGAAGAAGAAGAAGAAGAAGAAGAAGAGGAGGAGAAAGAAGAATCAGCAGCAAGCATCGGGCAGGCAAATAAAACGCGCAGAGACTGGTCTCTTTTCTCTCCTCTCGCCGTCTCTTCGGTGGCGTCCAAAACGAAACGCACGCGCGCTCCCGGTCATTACGGGAACGCCGTTTGAGCAAAGATTACAACGCAACCCATCTAGCGGCTACTAACTAGCAGAATGCTAATATTTAATTAGTCGCGGGAACGCGACAGCACCAGACGGCACCATACCGGCCTGTGTTTCTACGACTCCGACAGCGCGCGCACTCGATGTCTCTTCCCTCAATGAAGAAGACGAAGAGGAAGGTTCAGCATCGACGGCAAAAGCACCCAAGCAAATGAAGCTGGAATAATAAGAAACGGAGTGAGTACAAAAAAAAACGAGTGCAAAGTATGAGACACTCCGAACTGAGTAAAAAAAAGAAAAAAAAGAGAAGAGAGAATATGTATAGTGGACAACGTTCAGTCGGTACCACTCGAACGTATGAACGCGGAGAAGCTCTCAGAGCAAAATTCGTGAGCAAATAGTGAGATGATAAAAATGAAAATGGAAAGACAAGAAGCTTCCTCGACCGCAACAGCTCGGATTTCGTAAATCAACATTGACACTATTCTTAACAGTTCTATTAATTGACTCTATATGTGAAACACTTAGCTGGACACCAATTTTCAGTTCAATCACGTTTTTTTTTTTTTTTTTTTTAAAGTGATCAAAGGAAAAGACGTGCAATCACAAGGTCGGAACTCACGTCCGTTATGCGATGAGGAAAAGGGAAGATCGCGTTGCATCGAGACCGGGCGTTTGTATCGAAATGAAAAAGAGTAAAATAAGTGGTCACATGAGAATATATACGTGTAGCATGCCGGAGAGACGTCAGTGTGGCTCTCGCAATAAGCGGTTCAAGAGGAGCCCGAGCGCAGCATGCTCACTTTCCTTCTTCTCTGTTTCTATACTTCTCACTGACAAAACAAAACCAGTCTACCCTTTGCCGGAGTAGACTCGAGCTGTCACGACCACCGCGGAAACGTCTGCCTCTGCGCGTTATTCCGTGTGCCAATGCCGGTACACAACTGAACCGTGCACCCGAGTTAGCTTCAGCAATATAGTTTCCACTATATATATACAGTACATTGGTACTACACAAGTATAGAGAAATAAAAGGATTTTGTATATCTGTATCTTTCCGAGTGCTGGGGTATATATGCCATAACAGAACAGATCAGCAGTAGATATTCCTTCGAGACATCCTTGGATTTTGCTACCTCTCTCTTCATCCCATTCTCATTCTCTTTGATACTCGCTTCTCGTGTAGGATATATAGACTCTTGAAGGGAGGAATCCGGTAGTGTTTCTTCATTGCCGAGGGTGTTCCTGTTGCGTGATATTCCACCGTCTGCAGCTTTGTAGCTCCTGCAGCATAACAGGAAACGTCAGGTGCACGCTCTTGCTGTGACGTACGTATACATTCCATTTTAGCTTAACGTGAATTAATTGCGGGATATGATGCAACGCGTCACGGCTTGAGCATTATTTGAATTAATCTTACTTGAAATAACGATACTATATGAGGTATTCTTGGCCAACTCGATAAGCGTTCAAACCTGAATCCTTCTAATTCACACCATAATTTTCCATACTATTTTACATGCTCGAAAAAAGCCACTTTAAATTTTTACTTTGATTTTTCTCTGCAGAACCTTTCTTTATTCATTTCTCAGATTCACATTTTTTTGCCTCCATTCTCATATGACAACATTCCAAATAAGCTTTTCACTCGAATAAAAGCAAGTATCTAACATTCGCTGACATTGCAATAAATCAATGGAATAGATTTACGTTGATGGATTAAACCACTCGACCTTATTTCGGCAACAGGTTGAAAGTACAGGGCAACGAAAAATCTCCTGCGAGAGTGAAAGATGAAGAACGCTCGGTATATATACACGATGTCAGAGCAGCTTTTGCGAAATTCTCGTTGAAGCGTGAGATGTATATACCATCATGCGCCAGAGTTGAAGTAGCTGAAGCCTCGGCGTCTGAGAGATATTCTCGTTAAGGAAATCACTCGAGTGAGATCTGGGACGCGAATGATTCGCACGAAAGAGCGACGAATGACGGCGGTATGAGAGAGCGTCGGAGAAGCTAAATAAGTGTTTTTGGTCCTGAACGACGTGCCGCCCGTCTTTCGGATCGTGAACTCTTGGCCAATTGCGCAAATATCTCTCGGCACTGCAAACATACTTATATACACATATACATATATATGTACAATACTGAAGTCGACAATAGCGTATATATATATATATATATATATATATATATATGCAATATGAAAATTTGCATAATGCCGCGAGCGCATTGAACGAAATAATAGTAACGCGTCGTGGATGAAGCGAAGAGAAGAAGAAGAAAAAGAAGAAGATGAAGAAGAAGAAGAAGAAGAAGGGAGAGGCGACGAGTACCGATGCGAAAGAGACACGCGGAGAAGACAACCGCGTGCACAGCTTCAACAGCAATGCCCGGCGCGGCGAATCAAGTAGAAACAGCACGTAGAGCACAGACCAGACAAGAGCGAGAGCCAGCAGTATATAAGAGTGCACTACTCATCGGGACGACCGGTCCACCGAACAGACGTGCTATACGCGTCTCGGTGCTAACTATTACAGCTACGAGACCGAGTGAGATAGCGAGAGAAACTTATACACCGATCTTACGAGCGTGTATAACCCAACCCGTACCAGCACTACTGATCCTACATCTTAATTATTCTGTGGCTATTTATCCTGCGACGTGAGATCTTACAATGTAAGATATATACACTGTTGGCGGGGTGGAGAGAAGCAGTACAGTGTATACACTATATTGTGTATAACAAGAGAGGGAGAGAGAGAGAGAGAGAGAGAGAGAGAGCCAACAAGATGCTATTACGTAGAAAAAAAATGTATATGCGATAATATATTTTAAGTATCTCACTTGTAATATATAATTCTACTTTACGTCTGGCGTACCCTTATTTATTCCGCGTGACATCATACTTTCTGTCCGCCTGAAGCTTCCCCTTACTATTTTCGCTGCTGAGCTTACCTTCACGCGTAATTCGACACTCATCTGCTGTCTATACACTCGTGACGTCATTTTGTATATGAAAAAGGCTGCAAAGTAGAACGTTGCAAATTGCTTCCTCATTATTTTGTATCTTTGACAAAGCTTTTTTTTTTTTTGCAATGCTACCTCTACGAGGAAGTATGTTGATGAATTTTGGCTTTCTCAGATAGAGGAAGCTTTGTAAGGAAAAAAATTAAGAATTCTCTGATTTATGTTTGTTATTTTTAAGTTTTATGCAAAATTTTAGCTCAATTATTTTTGAACAGTTCCTGAGTTTTTTAAAATTAATAGTCGCCCATAAATTTCGTACCTATGATTCTTAATCCATCCCTTAGTGGGAGAGAATACAGTAGTTTATAATAAACAACGTATTCTGCAACATGTAATAAGAGAGACATTTAGCTGTCGAGAGATACCAAGACGTAATTTCGTAGTCGACTACTTTTCACATGATTCTCAGACCGGCTGGACTCCGCGCAGTTTTCCGCGACAATTCATATATCGTGACTGTTGAAAAAGGGAGAGAGCGCGGGTGAGCAAGGACACTTGTTAAAGTTGGCAGCGCCACTTGTCTTTTTTTTTTTTTTTACACATAGACGACAGCTTCACGAATTCAATTAAAAATCGTTGCGAAATATGTACCACCTAGAGTAACGAAAAATTCCTGTGGTTCCAAGACCGAATATCAAATTTACATTTCGTTTGCTATATAAATGTAATAAATATTTCATAACTCGTTGGCTCACTATGTGTAACTGACCCGTCTCACGGAAACCTCGGTTGTACCACAGGCTACTAATCTCGCGCTATATATATATACGCTATATTACAGCAGGTATTCTACCTTTCGAATTTCGAATGCACATATTCGCGACGGACCGGTAGAACTCGAGAATGCGTTTTAGCTATGTCCCTTTTTTTTTTTTTTTTTTTTTTTTTAAATACCTATAGGAAAGCCGTTCCACATTGCGATACGCATATACACATATAACGAGAAATAATTTACGACGGTGAATAAATGTTCCACAAGGTAGTTTGTGACGCTGAAGTGAGCCCGGGTGCATGCACTCTGTTACAATCATGCAGTTATAACGATTGGCTCGCGCGCGCGCGCGTGCAAACACACACGCGCTTGATTGCTCAAAAAAATGCAAACTTGGCGCCCGTAAAATTGTGATTTAAAAAAAAAAGAGAACAAACTAGGCCATCTCGTTTCGTGCGCAGGCTGCTTTGCATATATTGCTAGATTTATCTAGCATTTGAGTCTGTACATGCACCATAGGCCAATAGTGAAAGAGGAAGTCTATATAGCTACATGTATATATATATATATATACGTAGCTATGAGCGAAGGAGAAGAGCGTTAGAAGTTCTCCGACAGCTTGTGGACTGCAGTTAAAGTGCATTGTTCCGCAGGCTTGCGGACGAGATGGTGATTCCCAGCCGCGCGCTCTTATTGTTCGCCGTTTGATATTGCTGCTGGCCAGCACGCAATGCGATAACGATAAGAATGCCGCGGCTAGGACTCGTTAATTGAGGCCGAAGACCTCCTCTAACGACCTTCCTAACGATCTTGCATTCGCAACGAGGACGCCGATGTGCTGGTGTGCGAATTGCGCCGATATCGCTTCTCTCCTATGTAATTACGAAACTTTGCTGTTACATCAAGCATCTCGGTAAAATAGGTTTATATATACCTGAAGAATTTTGGTTGGATTTTTGTAGGAATTGATGGATATTTATGCTGGAAAATTAATATAAGCGTTTCTGACAGTGTTGCAATCCAAAAAACTGTCGACTTCCAGTTTTTGATGGAAACAGACGCTTTGAGAGTCCTAGAATCCAAAAACAGCACTCGTTCATTTCAATCTGTCTGTCTGTCTGTAGGTGTCTGTCCGGAAGCACAATAACTTTTGTAAAAACTTGCGGACCGCGGTGAAATTTTATGTGTGTCTTCTGTGTATAGAATGTAGCTTTGTTATTGAAATCCAATCTAAAATCTCCACTCCTTCTGGCACTTTACCTGAAACACGAACAAAGAGACAAAGGAAACTGATTTCTCGTATTTTCGTCTCTGACAGTTACAATCTTCCAAAACGAAAATATTCGAAAATACAAGTACAATTATCTAATAAGAACTCTACATGTCTGTAGAAAGAAACGCGTGTTAAAAGTGCCAACAAAAGTTTGTTCAGTTTTTGATTGAAGCTTTGCAAAGCACGAAAGCAATCGACAGAACTGGGCGGCGCGAGGTAACGTTACCATTTTCGACAAACGCTCCTATATCCTGACGATGAGTATAAATTGCACGCGTTGGATACCTGATCTGGAAGCAACACGTGTACGTAACCCAACAAATAACAATACAGCATTGCCCCTCTCACGTACGTCCGAGGCTCTCTCTTGATTCTCGCCGTCGGTGGAGCATCCCGGGTCCTAGAGATCAGCTATTATACCGCTTTTGCAGGAGCACCAAGGGAGCTGTTATACACGCGAATATAGCCGACTTGAACCGACGGTTTTCCAAGCTCACTTCTCACTCTCCTTCTTCATTCTTCTTTTACAGTCCTCATCATTCCGTAGCTCTCCCTTTCATCCAGCCCTTCGATATCCCATCCCATCTCTCTGCGAGACGATGGAGAAGACACTGCTGATATAACCACGCGTTTCTGAACCTCTTCATTCACCTCAACCAGGCTGCTGCGCGTCATTCTCTCTCTCTCTCTTTCTCTCTTTCTCCCTCTTTCTTTCATTCTCGAATATCCACACGGAGTACCTTACAAATAGACATCTTGCCGCCGACCGATTCCTTTTCGATGTGCAATGGCCAGCAGCGCGCAAAAGACTCGTGCGCGCTCCTTTTCTCTCTGTGTAGAGTTCTCAATAGTTAATGCACCGAGCGGTATGAAGGGCCCCGTTCAATTACTCGCAACACGATACCGCGCACGGCTATTTATTGTGGTCTGCCGGAGAGATGAAGAGAGTCCTCGAGAGCTCATTTGCTGCTCTCTACGAGTTGCTCGCTATGCTTCGCTTACTTCAACAGCATATAGTATTTATATATATAAATATATATATATATGTACATTCTAGCCACGATTCTTTCTCGCTCTCTGGCTGTCCGTGGCTTATTCTCAGCGCTCCATCAACGTTAAGAACGTTTTCCATTGTTCTTCATCGTCCACGCTTTATAGATACATTTATACAGTGTACATACTCTCCACCTCGATGGAAGATGAGTGAGACCGCGAGAGACGATAATCCAATGTTAACTCGGCGAGTATATAAGCGTTACCCGGTTAAACCACTATAATATAAAACCGCGATTATCTCTCTATATTATAAAAATATCTCGCCGTAGCTGCCGCCGTGTAGGACTATCGAGCTGACCGGGGTCGAATGGAAATTATTATGTGTGACGAATTATGCAAAAAAAAAAAATGCCTAATGTAAATAATATGTATTTAGCCCTATATATGTCATACATACGAAATATATTCAAAATATATTTCAACTATGTGGGGAATATTCCACGTGATTTCAACCAGGCCCTGACCCTTGCCCCTTCCGATTGGGTCCAAAATTTTTTATATGATTGAAATAACTCTGAAAAGCACTAATTTTTTATAAACATATTTTTACACATTTTTAATGATCTACGATTTTTTGAAGCAAATTTTAAAAAAATGTCTAGCTGCTGTCCATCGTTACTATTTTTTCTAATTTTTTTTTTTCATTTTTTTAGTGCTGAAAAAAGGCCGAAGAAAATAGATTTATTAAAATAGAAACATTGTTATTTTTGAAAAATGATTTTTTCTAAACACGCCGGATCTGGAACCAACCAGTAATTAAGATTTAACCATTAACAAGCCAGGGGATGATACAACAATTCTGAAGGATGTTACACCCCGAATCGCTTTACTTATTTCACACAGTCAGCTCCTCCCATAGTGTATCTTGAAACGATCCAAAGATGAAGTTTAAAAATCTTAAGAATAAGAATCTCTAAGGTGCATCAAGAGAGAAAGAAAGAGAGAGACAGAGAGGGAGGAGGGAGGGGGGGAGGATGCAACCTCTACGTACTTATACCTCCTCCTCATTCTCATGGCTGCAGCGATGATGATCGCACACCGGGCGCGGGTCGTCGAGAGCTAGCTAGCTCTCGATGACTTTGCACTGATCGGTCTTCATGATTTTCTTTAATGTCGAGTTATTTGAAAAAATCATATGGCTTGTATAGCACACATATATAAGATGAAGAGAACTATATTGCTAAGATTCTACGAGAAGAGGATGGTATATATATGGTTGCATTTCACGGTTACTCCACAGGGTCGTCACCCTCGTAAATATTTTTTTTTTTTTCATTTGGGATATTGTAGAGCAATATCAAAAAACACTCTAGAATTTTTTTTCTTCATTTCTTCGAAAATTTTTTCTTTTTATAATCACCCAAAATTTGACTTGTCAAAAGCTGCGTCGAACATTTGTTTGAAATTTTTACAGTAAATTCTTTGTTAAAAAAATAAAATTTTCGGTGTTTATACAAAGATTTTCGAAAAAATCTAAAAAAAAAAAAAAAAAAAAATCTAGAGTGCTTTTTCGTATTGCCCTACAACATCTCAAAAGGAAAAAAATGTGTGTGAGGGTCATGCCCCTGTCGAATAACCGTGGAATGCACCATATATATTTATATTTATATATATATATATAAATGTGTGTGTGGAGCTGGAGCGCCCAAGTCCTCCTGTCATTCGCCAAATAAACGATATCGTTCCGCGTGATCGCTGAGGTGTCCCGAAGTTGCTGACGGTAACATCTATTCCTTGAGTCGATAACTCGCGAGAGCTACCCGCCGGCTTCTTCGCTTTTGCTTCGCTCTTGGTCTCTCGGATGTATAGCCAGATGAAACATCTAAACACACATAGCTGTGCCATATATACAGGGACAGGGCATAGAGAGGGGGCAATCTGTATACATATATATATATATATATATACGTTATCTCTGGCGCTCAGCAACCCTTCGCCTCATCTTTCGCGAGGAACGCGATCGCATCTCCTGGGGCTTGGCAGCTAAGGTTACTGCTAGATTATCCCAGGAAGTCGATGCTCCTCCTGCATTTTGCTGCCTACTGCCTACCCCATATAATATAAGATATGTCTATGTGTATCGATATCGGGATCTCTGCACCTTTGTTCCCGAGACACGGGAAGGGCTAACACGTCTCTACGTATATAAATGGAATATCGAAATGCTTGTTTAATGACTTTAGTGTATTGCACGTGTCGCTTTGCTTTATTATTATTATTTTTTTTTTATGAGACACTATGAAACTTCAATTGAACTATTTCTCTTGTTCTGTCAGGGAGATAGACACACACAAACACTCGTGAACAGCCCCGGACATTCGCAACTGAGATTACAACAGCGAGAAATCAACCAACCGACTACAAAATGCCGAAACAAATTCAATTTACAAACACAATTTAAAAAACCGTGTCGCGGATGGGGGGCTTCGCCCCCGCCCCACTCCCTTGCGAGGGGCTTCGCCCCACAATCCTGCCGGGGGCTGCTCCCCCGGACGTTCCTCAGCCATCGTCTTCGTCACTCCTTTACGTTAATTTACATCAGAAGAATTGGTGGCACGACGAAATATCTGCGATGAAATATCCTACGACAAAATATCTCGGTCAAACGCTCTCGCTCTAGACAGAGCCCGTCTACTAAATTGTTATAGCACCATAATTTTTAATTACCCATTATACGTAATACAAAATATGTGCCTCGACGTCATGACAATTTCATCGATATATATAGAAAAAAACTTACAGTCAAACTTCCGGTCTCTTCCGACCTTTTTCACTCTCTTCAAGTGGAATTATCAAGTTTTTGTTTTATCTCCCATTTAATTTAATATTTTTTTAATATTTTTTTTTTTTTTTTTTACATCGAGGCGGTATGTGCTGGGCAATAATCGAACGTGTCTACGGGTTCGCGGTTTAATCGCGTTTGAGAATCTCGCGAGAGAGGAGCGACGGGCGCGGGCGAGCGCGTAGTTTCTCGATTGAAACCTACCTTGATGGCCTTGATGCAGCTCTGCTGAATCCCCCCCGCACTGTACAGAGCACGGCACAGTCCAGCCGGGATATAATTATGCGGTACTGGTCTGTTTCTGTGCTGTGTGCCTCCTCATCCTCCTCCTCCTCCTCCTCCTCCTCCTCCTCCCACTGTCTTGCTCTTGTGCCTTTGCTCTTTCTCTTATAGCCCTCCGTACACCCGCTGCGCAAAAGGGAGAGAGTGTACATCTTCATGGGCCCGCGCGTCTAGCTCAAGCCCTCATTAAGGTTTTTGCCCGAGGTTAATACGAGATACGGCAACGTACTTACGCGTTAATCGAACCACCAGGTCAGAGTGTTTACCAGCACCGTGACCACAATTCTTTACCGCCTCGAAGCAGAATAGAGCGGAGAGCTTATTCCACAACTATGTCTTACAATATGCTATTACACTCGACACACTTTTATTATATTGACAGAACTCACGAAAAAAAAAAAACAGGTGGCAATTGAAATTGCGACATTGCTTCCCCGCTGTTATCTTTTATTCGTAAACTCGATGTCAATCGTCCTTGTACATTACTTTATTTGTAAAGTACTATTCAACTCGCTTTCGGAAAATATTCCCGAAGTCTAGAGATTTACAGTCATTTTTTTTAAATACTCAAAGTCTCATAAAGTGTTAGCCGTTGTGTGAAATTTTACAAAAGACATTTTGGCATTTTTCAGGACATATACACACTCATACGGACATTTTTTTAAACCACTTTTCTGTCGGTTGTTCTAAGTATCCTGACATGAAAATCTCTGAAAAACAAAAAAAAAGTGCATGAAAACAAAGCTTTCTCTATAAGGAAGTAAAAAATAAAGAAAAAAGCCAACTACGTTTCAACAAATCACAGCAGCCTAATGAGTTATCGTAAAAAAACATGGAGCACTTAACAAATTATATCTGAAGGAGTTTAGTTGTAAACAAGACATGAAGGCGTGCCGTCATTAGCGAGCTCACAAGGCGTACAAACGCGTACACTCAGTTTCCCTTCCTCGGACTCCCCCACTCAAGAGAATCGCCATGAACCACCAATTTTCCCAAATGACGTTTTATTCCTTCTCGTAAATTGCCAGCAGACTCTATTCTCCTGTTCATCTCGGTCTCTAATGAAGCGATCTCTTCTGATTGTATTTAATGCCTAACAAACATATAAATGTAGTCAGGAAGTGAAAGATTCAGGAGTTCACTCTTACGTGTACAAACCGTAAAGTTCGTGATGCCATATTACAGGCAATTATCCAGAGTCGCTGGTGATTGATAGGGGAGTGTAGGATATTATAGTATGTTGAACGAGAAGATCTCGGGGTTGGTTATGGTGAGAAAGAAATAAAAATAGATAAGTGGGAGGAGATGGCGCGAGTAAGAGAGTTGTCGGTGGGTTGGAAAACGAGATTGAAAGCGAAAGGAAGACGTCGTTCGCGTCCTCTGCAATGGGCGCCCCAGGCAAGACGTGCCATGACGTCTTTTTCAAACGCCTGCTGGATTCTCAAGCTCAGAGACTAGGCTCATTCTCTTGGATTCTCTTCATCATTGCGGAGGCAACTCTCGCGTGGCTGTCGTGGCCCAGCGGCAGCTGTGGTGGCGGCGTAGCGTTGATGTTTCTCACGGGCTGCTTCTTTCCTTTTCATCCCCCTTTCCCTTCCATCGTGTGGTCGTACATACTATAACAGTAGAGACTCTGTAATAACAATAACACTTTCAGAGAGAACAACTTCTGCGCGGATGGATACATCGACCCACGTCTTCCAACTTCTCTATGTCTTATACTGTACGTGTAGACAAGTGTGTAGGTGTTGACTCGTATCAACGTGACTACGGTCAAGAGAGAGGACTGGTTGGATCAATTTCAATTTCGCCATTTGTTGAATATTTTTGTGACTGGCGTACGAGAACTTCATGCATTTGATCCTTTTATTATATTACTCTCGCTGTTGGTAAAAAAAAAAAAAACGTTTACTGCTTTTGGCAGCAATGTAATTGGAATTTAATTTGAGATTACATGTATCAGCATCTTTTTTTGTGACGAATCTACAGTGAAGGAGGAAGTGGAGGAAGAGGAGGAAGAGGAGGAAGTGGAGGAAGAGGAGGAAGTGGAGGAAGAGGAGGAAGTGGAGGAAGAGGAGGAAGTGGAGGAACAGGAGGAAGAGGAGGAAGAGGAGGAAGTGGAGGAACAGGAGGAAGAGGAGGAAGTGGAGGAACAGGAGGAAGAGGAGGAAGATGAGGAAGAGGAGGAAGAGGAGGAAGAGGAGGAAGAGGAGGAAGAGGAGGAAGAGGAGGAAGAGGAGGAAGAGGAGGAAGAGGAGGAAGAGGAGGAAGAGGAGGAAGAGGAGGAAGAGGAGGAAGAGGAGGAAGAGGAGGAAGAGGAGGAAGAGGAGGAAGAGGAGGAAGAGGAGGAAGAGGAGGAAGAGGAGGAAGAGGAGGAAGAGGAGGAAGAGGAGGAAGAGGAGGAAGAGGAGGAAGAGGAGGAAGAGGAGGAAGAGGAGGAAGAGGAGGAAGAGGAGGAAGAGGAGGAAGAGGAGGAAGAGGAGGAAGAGGAGGAAGAGGAGGAAGAGGAGGAAGAGGAGGAAGAGGAGGAAGAGGAGGAAGAGGAGGAAGAGGAGGAAGAGGAAGCGTCAACGAACTGCCCGAGACCTTGGCCCTTGTTGCGAGCAATGGGAGTTGCCGACAAGAGGAGAGCTGCACTATCTCTCTCACTCTCTCCATGGTTTTCCAGATGCACTTCTCTTACTGCCTGTCGCCGATTGCAATTTGCCGATACGATTCTACGCGCCCAACCGCGCAGAGGAGCCGAAGGGATCGCCTGTCCAGAGCACGGTCAAGCGAACAACTCGCTGATACCGAAGCCTTTTCTAGTCCGGGTTAAAGCTGCAGGGTCGCGCCTCTCGACCATATACCTCGACTCTATAGGTGCCGAAGAGATTGATCTCTCGCTCTCTCATACTTACACCCTCTACGCCTGCTTCACTCCGGTACTCTACGATTATCTCCTGTATTATACTAGTGTAATGTGCTATGTAATACCTACTGGGATAAGCGATACAGTCGCTGGCATAATCCCGGTGAATGTCCTGTGAAACGTGGCCGGAAGGACATAAAAGTATGTAAATAACTGTAGGCTTGCTGTTTCACGCGTGTTATACACGGCCTAACGGCAAATTTCGGAAGGATCGATGGTTGATCACGACAGTTGAGTACAAGTCTATCTTCCATCGCAATAGTATCGCGCTTTAGATATGCCAATTAATATATTTAGCTCGTCGTTTGTTGTCACTTTGGGTTTCAAGTTTTAAAACACGATATATCGGTGAACCATTCTTTATTAACTATAATTTTTTACTTCCCTGACAGAAATGAAGATGAGTAAATTTTCAAGCTTTTACAGTAAAAAAAAATACTTTTCACTATATATAAACTATAGAATACCTAATGAGAGTTTCATAAAACCAAAATATAGCGTAATTAAAGCAAAGTTTTACTGCGCACACCTAAAAATAGCAATTTACCACAATTTGTCGTAAAATATTATTGCGATGATTCGTATAGCTAACTCTTTACCTCATAAAATAGACGTCTCGTCGTCGAAAAAAGAAGAAAAAAACGATATCTCGGAATAGTGAAGATAAGCAAATAAACCAGTAATACAGACAATTTACAGAGGCGACTATATTTATTATTTAATTACAGTGCAGACGAAATATATATGTATGGTAGCCGAGAGTCCAGGAAGTGGCACGTATCGCCAGGATAAGAGTGTCAAGAATAAAAATAAAAAGAAAGCGAAAGTGGGATAGGTATAACGAGAGATTGACGAGATACTTCGTCGCTCCCGGGCACAGGAGCTCCCAGGCTCTGAGGAGTATTCACGATTATTAATATTCATCGACATGTATCCCAACAACGTTGCCATGCACCAGAGGCAGATAGAGAGAACGATCGTCGTTGATTCGTATTTCGAAGTTACGTCAAAGAGACAGAGCAGGTGAACAGGATTGTAGAGGAAATACTGCCTGGGGGGAGGGATGAAGAGTACTCGCAGCTTCGAGAGAATAAACGATGCCAAACGAGAGGGAGAGGAAGCTGCAATCTTTCCGAAGCAACATCGCTCGTCGTCGATACTCTCGAATAAAGCATCGAGCGGGCCTCTTCTTCGGTTTCTGCTGTTAGCTCATACTCGATACACGAGACATTCCATATCAGTTCAAATACTTAAAAAAAAATTGAATTTCTAAAAGTCATAATACAATTATTTCAATAAATCAACAATGTTGTTTCTTTAATAATGTTAATTTTTTAACCAGATTTTTCTCTCCTCCCAAAGTACTCACATTCTTATAAAATCAATCTTTTTGTCAATAATTGTACTGTATACGAATATTATGTAAATATGGTGAATTTGTTGAAATCGTATTAACATTATTTTTGTCAGAAAAGCTAGATTCTTCCGGCTGAACAGACATGGAATGCCTGATATACAAGCGAGAGCTCGCTCATACAACCAGCCTCGGTGTAACTGCAAGTTGGTGAATCTTGACACGATCGCAATAATTAATATTCACCGGGATGTTAAAAGTGTGCGTGTGTATATATGTGCGTAAATGTCTGGTAGTTTCTGGAGCCCGTATAAATCCGAAGAGGCAGGGCATTGGTTAAGGGCTTCGAATATGGCTCGCGCGCTCGTTCTTGGACTCTCAGAGGATATATCCCGGCTGAGAGAATCCTGAGAGCGAGCGAGAAACGTTTCTCTCAGCTCCTCCTGTCGTGACCAAGACAATTTCCGGGCACACGGGAGAGATCGAGCCGCGCGAGCCGCCACGAACTCGTTTTTCATACCTACCTACCATAAATAACGATGAAAAAAAAAAAAAAAAAAAAAAAAGAAATGAACAAAAAAAAGTGGAGAGAGAAAAAAAAAGATACGACACGGGAAATAAGATGGTATATAGTCGAGGCTTTATACTTCAGAAGAAGTGAAGACGACGATGATGTTGATGATGATAATGATGATGAGGAGACATCAGGACCATCTGAGCAATAAAAAGGAAAAATAAATAAATAAACAAGGGAATGTACCAAGACACGTCACGAACTTTCTCTCTCTCTCTCTCTCTCTCTGTCTCTCTTTAATATATTACGTCGTAGTAACATAGTGTACAAAACCAATAATGCGTAATACAGGCGTACGTCACAAATTATTATCGAGATAAGACAGGGGCGAGAAAACGAGAGAGGGGAGGAGAGTGAGTGAGACCTCCCAGGATGCCTGGAGAGGAAAACATCATAGCTCACGTTTTCACATTAAAAACCAGTCCCTCGTGAGCTGTTTCACGTTTACGCATCCTGCCGTCTCTTTATATACTATATTGCTTTGGACAAATATAGTGTATACACACAGTAGTACACAGATACAGCTGTAATAACCTGATGCCTGAGGATATGTACTCTTCTTATTGTTAGTCTTGTGAGAGAGAGTCCGTGACTCCGAGTAGTGCAAAAAATATATATCGGCGGTTCATCTGTGATAGAGACGATAACATTTATTTAAAAAAACAAAACTAATGATGTTTATTAGAGTGGCTTAAATGATCTTACGCTCTTCCTCAGGAATTGAGTGCATATTGGTATAAAATAATGATTATGAAATAAAAAAAAAATTTCTTCAGTTTTCTTTTTAAGATTAAAGTCGACAAGTCGTTATTCTAAAAAATAGTAACTTTACGTAAAATAAAAATAGTAATAATATACTCAGTCAGTGCACTGTGATGTCGATGTTGTAAAAAAAAAAAAAGTAGCACTGGGATTGCTTAACGCACGAAGCCAGACGCCATGGAGATCAGCTTCATAGCACATTTGACGCGCATATGCTGCATTTCTGTTCGACTCTTCGACTTGCTGCGATAAACCACTAGTAATCTCGTCACGATCGGTATAATTAATATTCATCATGACAGAAGCGTAGAGTCGATGCCGATACGAGTATGTTCATCTCACATCATAAGAAGGCTCGCTTAGCGTCGGATCCAACAACGCCGATAGTCACGGTCGTTCCTACCACGGCTTATGCGTCAGAAACCCTCAACCCATGGCTTTCGCTCTGTCTCCTTGTCGGTGTAATTTCATCAATTATAAGCCATCGATGGGGTTACATGCAGCTAAGTAAGTTGGGTGTGATCGATCCGTGGGCGTCGAGCCGCGTTTTCCCAGGGTTGACTGTATATAATAAGACGGAGATAGAGCGGAGAGAACTGGCGGGTGCGTAACATTCGAACAAAAGGCACAATATCTACGACAAAATAATCGATCTCAAAATAATAATACCATATACATTGGAATAAGCCCAATTTTCTTTCTATGGATTCATTTCAAATTTTTCTTTCGGAGAGAAGTTTAAAAAAATGATAGACATGAAACAGCTACTAAATAAACAACACATCAATAAATAATGTAAATGTAATACTAATTTTGTTTCACTCAATTTGGAATCTGGGGGGCTTCGCCCCCGGACCCCGCCGAGGGCTTCGCCCCCCAATCTCGCCGGGGGGACTTCGCCCCCCAAATCCCACCGGGAGACTTCACTCTCAAATCCCACCGGGAGGCTTCGCCCCCAAAACCCGCCGAGGGGCTTCGCCCCCAAAACCCACCTGCGGACTTCAATCTTCTGGACCACAGCGGCTCAATTTACATGTTGCTTTCAATATTTTACTATTTCGCAGATATTTGATCTTTTTCATAATTTGTCGCAGACATTTTGTCATTTTCATATTTTATTATTTCATAGATATTCTGTCGCTTATATGTAGAGATTTCGGATCTGGCGTTTTGACGCATCACCAAACTGGTATATAGCGAAGTTTGAAGATATAAAGAAATAAAATAGTGCATTGACAGCCGAACGAGAGCTCGCACGAGACTCTCTGCGCTTACTCGCAAACTTCTCTCGATTATTACTATACGTGCACGGTGTGGAAGTATTCCAAAGAATGTAAACCGTGTATATGGCTTTTCTCCCCACTACCACCGTCTCATCTCTTACTCGCCCGCGCGGTTATTAATGACGACGATGCGATGGAGGTGGCGGCTGAGGCGGCTTGGTCTCTCAACTTCTCAAACGCGTGTGCGCGCGCGAGCCTCGCTTCTTCGAGATTCTGTGCGCGCTCGCGCTCTCTTGTGCCGTGGTAGCTACTAACTGCTAGGCAGAGCGAAGCGGGCGCAAAAGTGTGCATCCGGTTTTCTTCTCTCCTCCTGCCTCTTCCTTGCGAGAATCACGAACGAGAGACAGAGGAAGGGAGAGAGAAAGAGAGGGAGACCTCCTAGATATTTTCCTCATCGTGCCTTCGCTGCCACCGTCTGAGAGCCGACGACCTTGAGAGGATGCCAAGGGAGAAAGGTCGGAGGGAGAGGAAATGGGAATTTCCGAGAGGGATGCGTCGGGGCTTAAGTCTCACTTAAACTACCGAGACGAATCCTGAGGGTTTCTTCCTGAGAGAGGATTATACCCAGAAGTATATGGCAGAGAGAATGGAGATTCGATTCAAGGTGGAGATATTATATGAGGTTTGATTGTATTAGAGGGATTCGAGTGAAAAACAAGACCATCTGAGGTACATTGTTTCTTTTTTCCTTCCGCATAAAGGAAGCTTTGTTTTCATGAAAAAAAAAATCGAGATTTTCACGTCAGAACACTCAAAATGATCTGAAACTTCAAGACAAGTGGTTCAAAAAATTTGTCCGAATTTTCTAGATTCAATTAATAAAGCTTCGTAATGTCGGTCCCAATTGTGTTCCGCATTACCCCGGTCTCCTGCATGCATACACAAAATAACCATAGAATCTGCATAATACAGGCGGATTCCTATAGGAATGAGCGGAATCTCGTGAAATTCAAGTCAACTAATGGGAGGAATGTTAAAGCTGTGCGCCTCGTCCTCGTCTTGGCTGTTGCCTCCTCGAAACTAGATCGAGATTCGCAAATAGCAGGGAGTCAGTGAGAAGCGAGGCTATAGCAAAGGGAGAGGGCACGGTTGGCGTGCGAATGGAGCCGAACGCTGCTACGAAGAGCGAACGAAGGGAAGAGCAGAGGGAAGAGACGTTTACACGAGTTCGCGCGCGCTCTCTGTTCCTTCCTTCGCTCGGCTAGAGATGCGCATTCCTGGTGAAACCGCATCCCGTCCTCCGGCAACGATCCACCCGTGAGTCGCATGCGCTTCTTACACTACCGACGCCGCGCGCTTCCCTGCCACTATACGTTCCATCTTCCTTCTCTCCGGGTTCTCGCTCTTCCTTCGCCTCTTTCTATACAACTCGCCTTCATTTCTGTAGCAACGTTTTGCGCCCTTTTGATGCTCTGTTTGCCCTCACTGGTTACGCGGTTACGCATGCAATACTCGACGAGAATACTACTGTACACTGTGAATATATACTATACACGTATCCGCGCGATGCCTCCCGCCCGCCAATGGACATTACCTCTTCTCTCTTCATCCTTTATTTTGCGGCTTTCTGAGTTACGGATAGTACTCTAATGATCTCTTTTTACAAGTACCGAAATAGAGCATCAGATCGAGATAATACATTAGACCAAAAATTGTATTACTGATCTTTTGGCTTCCTCATAGAGGAAAATTTGTTTTCAACAGATTTTGACTGAATTTCAACGAAAATCGAGACATTTTTTTATTTATATATTTTTTTTTAATATCTAAAAAATTTCTTTTTTTAAGTGACATATCGAATGCCATAATTTCAAAATCTGGAAAAATAACTGAAAAATGCTCTGTTGAATATAAAAACTTTCTAGCTTACAGCCAAAGTGGGCAAGGTTTTTCTTCTTATAGTTCTTAAGCTTTTTTCCATTTTTTAATAATTTTTTAAATCAAAAAAGCTTAAGAACTATAAAAAGAAAAATTTTGCCCACTTGACCGATAAGCCAGAAAATTTAGATGTTCGACAGAGTGTTTTTCAGAATTCTTGCAGATTTTTAAATTATGGCATTCGATATGTCACTTTAAAAAATATTTTTAAAAAATATGCATAGTTCGGAAAAATCTGACTTTTTTCAGATTTTCAAATCATGGCATTCGATGTGTCACTTTAAAAAAGCATTAAAAAAAAAATTGACATAGAAAAAAATAAAAAATAAAACTTGGTGTATTTCAGGGTCTAACTAATCCTGCAAAAAATTACGAACCAAATCGGGGTGGATTGCCCCATAAGTATATATATATTTTGAAGAAATAATAGACCTGTGTTGAAAAAAAATATATATGTATTGCGAAATGTACATTAGTCAATAAATTTGTGCAGTAACGATTTTACAAAAATGTGAACAGCTCATAAACCGCGACGTCGAGGGATGCACACACCTCTCATTATTCTAAACTACCAAAGCTCCGCTTGTACCTGTATTTACCCTCAAAATTAATAGGCACGAGTGACTCCTTGCTTTGTAATATAACGCAGTAATGTCTCTCACTCTCCTCCCGGAATTTATGATAAATTGTCAGTGATTTACGGCTAATGGTACCAGCCTCGCGTATACGTATACACGCCTAAGTACCGTCGATGTAACTGCAACGACAGCAGCAGCAGCAGCAGCAGCAGCAGCAACTTGCTGCAAGAGAGGGCTTGGGGTCCTGGTCGTTGCAAGCTGCCCGCATCTTGAACGCCCTTGCGTTTTACCCACGTGTGGACAACTCCTACCCACACATGCCTGCAATACAACAGCATATCGTCGTAGCATATAGGCGCGCGCGTTCGCCACGATCGTTTCGCATGACAATTTCTTGATCGTGCCATTCGTTCCCTCACCACCTATATGCAACGAGAATCGCTCATAATACACTCAAATATGCTTCCCCAAAGAACGCCCCGTTTTAGCACGCCGTTACTCGCACTGTGTGCGTTTCACTCACGCATTTCGTATGTCTTTGACATTTCTATTTAAAAGCTCGAATTACATGGAAATTTTTTCTTATAATAATCAGGTAGCCCAACGATGGGAGAAGCATTCACATTTTTTAAACACATTGCAATGCCCATTGAATATAATCATTTTTTTTTGGACTCATAGAGAAAGATTTTTATGGGAAGTATATTTTTCCTCACTTCCTCATAGAGGAAGCTTTGTACATAGCGAAGCAAAAAAAAAGGCACATGCAAGGTTCTACTTTGGAACTTTTTTTTTTTTTATCAAAAGCCTTATTCAATTCAGTGTATGCAACATTGGAAATAATTATAAAAACATCACCTACGAACTTGAAGTCCAGCTTTATCATTGAAAAATAATATTCCTGCATATAAAATGACCACATAAAAATGTGAAAATATAGGATGCATTAAGAGCCGTGCGATGCAAGTGTATTCAAAACGATACTCCCGATTGAAGTAATAATTCTGGAAAATTCAACCGAGTTGATTATATAGTCATTCGCCGTCGTTATGATTCAGTTCTCATACGCCCGTGGTATTCCTCGTATACCTACATAATATTATAATAAAGCCAGAAAAAGAAGAAAAAGAAGAAGAAGAAGAAGAAGACGAAGAAGAAGAAGAAGAAGAAGCGGAAGAAGAAGAGAAATAAGAGATGCTGCAGGGTCTCACTGGGTGCAAGCGGACATGCACACACTTAGGTAAGCGCGTAAGCGACCTAGCCCAATCTCTGAGCAACCCACGCGAGAGAGTATATAACTGGCGAGGGAGTAGCCGTGCATAACGCATTCCCCGTCTGGGATGCAGGTAGGGCGAGGCGCTGCCGAGGAACAGGGAAGAAGGGCGTAGTACGAGTATACATATATATATACATATGCATACATATATAGTACATATGCGAAAAAGGTAAAGGAATGAGAGGAGGAAGAAGATGAGAGGGGTGAAGCAGCTTGGAAGATAGCAGAAGAAGGACAAGGACGAGAGAGGAATAAGAGGAAGAAGGGAGGCGGGAAGGCCGCGCACATAGTGTGTTCCCGCGTGGACTCTCTCTATCTATATGAGAGTTAGCAGGGCGGTGCGTGGGTCACAATGCCCCGCGGGCTACATATCGTAGCCTGCGCGCATATGTACCGCCGTACGCTCGCTCTCCTCTCTCTGGAACTAGCGTTAGCCTTCTCGCTCTTGGCGCGCGCGACTCGTTATGGAAAGCACACAGGATATTGTTGCTCGTATATATGGAAGGACTCTCTCGAAGGGAAGCGCGCCAGCGCTTGTACTATGCAGATGATTCCGCGATATGGGCTATTCATCCTGAGTCATTTAAGAGTTTATGCGGTGTCTGGGATATGTTATGCTCATACGGCGCATAGCACTTCGATTCCTACGATATTCAGTAGTGCTATATTCTACCGTACTTTGATAGACGCTTATATACATTTGGTATATCGAAACTGTACGCGGGAGAATAGTTTGCGTTAAAAGTCAAACGGAAAATCGTTCTGTCGATAGATATTTATTTCAATCGATATGGAAATAAATTTATTTATTTATTTATTTATTTATTTATTTAAGAGTGTATTTACGGTACAGTCGAGTTCGTCGGATACTGAGATTTCAAGTGAGTGTATATTATGCTACAAATGTGGGTAAAATGCAATTTTACGCACGAGTGCTATTCGATCGGTACAAGTGGGTAAAATCGTAACGATGTGTCGCTCACGATATTTTTTTTACGAAGTATATGAATTCGATTTTATGCAGTTTGCGTAAATAGTGATTTTACGCACGAGTGCGTAAAAATAGTTTGCGTAAAATTCGATCTTACTTGCGTAAATATTCACTTTACGATTGAATTGTATGGAATGATAGAATAATTTATTTCATTAACTCCTGTAAATCGAATAAACTCCATTAATCCAAATATTAAATTGCTTTGTCACATGTATGTGATATACTAACAGCGTAATTTACAAAAAAAAAGATTTAAAAAATTAATAAAACAGAGGCAGGATGAAGAAGAATTTGATGTAGGGTGGGAAATAGGGTTGTAAAAGCCTTATCCTTAGGCTACTTAGCGATCCCTGCTACGATAGTACCACCCACGTGGCCGAGTATGAGCTGACGTCTGACCATCAGCAACCTTTTCTACTTGAACGTTTCTCGCCTGTCTCTCAGTAAACCTGATTTTCTAATAGCAATTAAGTTTGTCGGTCATTTTTTTTTTTTTTTTTTTGTTCTTTTTTGTTCTGGACAACCCTGTGACGAGCCTCGTTTTATTTTTCGTCTTCCAGGAGGATTACAGCCAGCGTAGACGCCTGTCTACCCCCAGCGGAAGTCCCAGCCCTGCTAGGCCCGCCCGACTATCCCGATCGACCGGAACCCTGACCCGCGAGGAAGAACCCTTTTGCGAATTGAAGAACACCCTGACCAGAGAAAATCAAGGCCAGGAAGCCGAAAGAAAGGGATGGTTCAAATCTCTGTCCCGAAAGAACAAGACCAGTGCTAAGGTACCCACCAATATCCTCCAAATATTATTTTACGCAGTGAAAATATTCACTGCAAGGTAACCCCCGCGGTCCTTGATATTTATTTATGAGACGTTCTCCAACCAAATTGCTGCAAACTATGAACACTCAATTTTGTCTATAAATAAAAAAATACTCAAAATTCGGCATTCACTTACAGAATTTTAGACGATTTTTCCGAACATCATATGTGACGTAAAAATCAATTTTTTTTTTCTTGCGGGCCATGACAAAGTCATACATTTTCGTTTTTTAGAATTGTCGATACGATTCATGGCTCCTAAGATATTACAGATTAAATAAGAAAATGAAAAAATTGGCATGTTCCTCCAGGAAATTTTGTTAAAAAGTTTTTATTTGGTGTATCTATTGAAACCACTGAACCTGATTTATAGACATTTTTTTGGTTTGGCTGAATTGATATGGAATGCATCATATATTAACCATTTACGAGAAACTTTCGCTTCTTAATACAGTTTCGTCTATTAGAAACTACAACGCTGCTCGTTCCTTATCGTTTGCGAATACCGAGTTGAAGAAAATAATTTTAACGTACGAAAAAAAATGTGCTCAAAGTTTGTACTTTAGTTTCAGAAAATTCAGATTTTATACAAAATTTGTTGTTGTTTTTTTTTCTAAAAAATGGGAGTAATTTAGTGAATTCATTTTTTTTCACATTTCTGGTTCTAAAATAAGTGTCAATTTTACAAATTAAAATTTTTTTTTTTCGTATCACTACGAATTTAAAAATGATAAATCCAAAGATAAAATCGATTTACTTGTTAATGTAACAAACGTGCTTGACAACGAATGTAACAACCAATTGATAACGCACTTGAATTTACAACAATTTCCACTAAGTCCGTTTTTCGTCAAAAAAAAAAAAAGCGTTTACATTAATCAGTAGCCGAGAATATTGACCATAAACGAGTGAACAGCTTCGATGATGTTTCAAAGTCGTTCCAAGATCAACGCATCATCGTGCTAATAATATCCCAGTCCATTAGAGAATCTCCGACTCGGCATTCTCATGTATATACCGGTCCATCTCGAAATGAACGCGCCTCGCGTTCATTTCGAGTTCTTTTTCAAAAGAACCTGGACAAACTGGCCCACGCATTTATTTTTTCGCCTCCTCGAGGTTCCTTTTTTTTTTTTAATGCCCAAAACGTCCCAACCATCGTCGTCATCGTAATTTTCGCGTGGCTGAACTCACGCATGGAACAAAACATATATATCTCCGACAAAACGGTTCTTTTCTCCGAATTCAAAGTATCTCGGTTGAATCTTGTCCGCGCCACGAAAAAAAAAAAAAAAGAAAAAAAAAAAGAAATTTCCACGATTCTCAACGAGCTTGATCCTTACCCCCGATTATTAATTCGTGGTAGATGCCGAATTCCTCATAATCGCATAAAGAACCCAACCAACGGCCAGAGAGAGAACGAATCTCACGGGAAAATCTCTGCAACTGCAGCTACGTGTGCAATTGCACTGGGGGGGTCTCGGGGCTCGTTCCCATGCACTCTTGCCGATCCTATGAGAGAGAATATAAACAGCTCTCGAGCGTTTATATATACATACATACACATATATATATATATATATATATATATATATACTCCTTATAATGCCTAGCAGGTCTAGGCTCTCATCTCTCGGAAATTGGAGATTTTTGTATATGGAGAAAAATTTTCGATAAAGCCTGCTGATAAGAGACTCAAGGAGGAATCGAGTCATGCACGCTCTCTCAACCCTGTTACGAACCTCACTCTGATGTTGTGTTGGGGTATATATATATATATACCAGTATGTATAACTAGCTGGTGCACATTCATCAGTCAGCGCACAGCGCTCGGTTCTCTCACTCTCTTTTTGTCTCTGTCTCCGTCTCTCTTTCTCTTTCTTCCTCTCTCAGGGATGCAGCAGCGCGCGGTGAGCCATTAGGGCCACTACAACCACCAATTACCAGTTTGATTAAATGCTTAACTAACTCCGCGCTCTGTGGTTTAATTTAATCGCGAGATTAAGTGCCGGAGCCTCTGCGTCTAGCTAACCATCGCGTATAATCCAAGTACCATGGTATATATTGTGGCTTGGATATATAACGTGTGTAAAGGGACTCGGAGAATAATCCCACAGACTCTCAGACTCGATTTCGATCGTAAGCGGGATGGAAAAAGGGGGTTTGGGGGTTCTTTTATACTCAAGCGAATGTTTTATACATCTGTTTTTGTGGAAACTTCAAATGATACAAAGCATTCAAATGGAGTCGCGTTTGGATCATGGATCACTCTTCCGATTTCTGAAGAATAATCCTTGATCCAATATTACGTATTTTATTAATACCCATCCAAACTGAAGATTCCACTTTTTTTGTTACCTGTTAATCAAATAGGAAATACAAAAGCCCGATACTCTACCTCAAGAAAAAAAAATCCCAACAAGTTTTCCTTCCTCGAGGTTCAATATTATGGTCCAAGCTACAGATTTATTACGTCGAAAGCCCAACAACAAAAACATCTTTTTTTCTATGGGACAGTCATTGGGGTGTGTTAATTTATTGGACGCTTTACCCTATTCGCTCTTATATCTTATACCGCGCCCGGACTCTGGCGAGAAGAGAGCTGAACACACGCGCGCCTGAATCTCCCTTTGGTGGACACGATGATCTATCGAATGAGCAAGAGGGAACGAGGCGTGGGGTCATGACTCATGACTCATGAAGACGCCGCCGCTGCCACGCTCTTCTTCCCTCTCGCTCCTCGAGTCATTATTTTTCGATTCGCACACTGGATACACCTTTGTACTCAAGCTAGTATAACTGGCGTGTATACAGCTATCCAACTGAGGCATCATGAAAACGAGGGCTCTCTCTTAGCTCTCGCTTCACTTCGCATTTTATATCTCCCCGAACGTCCTTTCCTCTTCTCTCCCTCCCTGTAGAACGCCCAGAGACGAGAGCCAGGCATTGATCCAACATCCCCAGGGCAGAAAGCAAGCTCCTCAGCTCTTTTTTTGTCCCTTGGAAGAACAACAACGAGGCTGCCTTACATCGGATTAACTAGACCGCAAGCGATCAGCTTGTATATATACGTCGTCGAAACGTGTGTACAGGAATACGGCGTATATAATATAATACTATATACGTATACTGATCTATACAGTCTATAGAGATAATGGACTCGAGTTCTCCTGGCGAACGCCTACCCAGGAACGCGAAATTTGCTGTAATGTTCTCGCCAGCATGAGATAATTTTAGACTCGCATCAGCTTCTTTTTTTTTCCCCACTTTTTTTCTTCTTCTTCTTCTACACTATCTGTTTTTATATACTTCTCTTTTGTGTAATGAGGAGAGTCGAGAAATACGAAGAGCTTGTACAAGTAGTACAAGAGTTATACAATAAATAATGTCCTTTTTTTTCGTCTGTTTTTTGCAGCCCGTCGACAAGAAACCGAGGATACCGGAAAGCGAGATACTCACTACCGGCACCGAAGACGAAGAGGCCTCCTCCGCACCCGAACGCGTCTCCGTACAAAAAAATCTTCGATTCTTCGGCGACACCGACCAAGAGTCTGTTTCCTCCAACCGCGAGCGCAGGTTACTGCAAAAGCATTATTTATTAATATTATTGCTACAAAATTTTGAAAGAAGAAACTACAAAATAGAAACTCGGATGTAAATACACGTTTATCCGCAAAATTTTTTTTTTTACTCACCCAGAATATCGAGTCGATACCAATTTTTTAATACGTTCTCAATACACTGCCAAGCACCCTGCAAAATTTACAACGAAATTAAAGGTGTTGCATTGAAAGAAAAAAAATAATTTACATTCTTTTTTCGCAAAAAAAACAGCTTTTTGGTGCCATAAAAAATATAACATATATCGCATTAAATAATTTGTGGAAAAATATTACCTTTTTTGTACCACTGAAGTCTCTTTAAAATCATGTACAAAAAATTTAATAGCTCTTCGTCTTCGTTATTATTGCAAAAGAGTATTTAATTTTTTTTTAAATTATAGTAGGAGCAAACGAGTCGACGACCACGCCAATTCAAGGCGTGATGTGATGAGTACGAGTCGTCAAAATTTAAACGTCGTATCGCCACCGAGGAAGCCACCGAGACTGGCGGAGAGCGCTTTGTCTTCAGGTGAAAGTACCACGGGAGATAGCAGCCAGCAGAGTCAGAATTCCCAGAGATCACAACGATCTGTTGTCTACCTGCACGCCGCAACAGGTGAGTCTCGCTCGTCTATAGCCATCCATTCCTTAGAAGTTGAGAGCCGGAAGATGCTCTCGTACACGTGAAAGTCAGTGGGTAATTCTAGAATAGAGATTCATGAAATAAACAGTAATATTCAAGCCGGAAAAAATTCACAATTACGCAATTTTCCACGAGCATATAGCAAATCTTATCTTTCGATTCGGTTGAAAGAACTCTCGTCCTTGATGCGATTTACTATTTAATAAATTATTTTTCGTGATTTCATTTTAATTGGCAATGTTTAATTTAAAAAATCCAAAAAATATCCAATTATATCCAAAATCTTCCCGAATTACAATTCGGCATTCTGAATTTTGACAAAACCGATCAAATCCAAATTCAGCAACTACAAACACACCTTTATAATAAAATCTTCGGCTTTGAGAACCTTTTAATTTTTACAAAATATTCTTTTCCACCTGACAGCAAATTAGTTTTAATCTCTGCTCCCCGGGATATTCATAAAACAACACTTAATGATCACCATTTATGATTTATAGTGGGTGAAATTCCTGGACCAAACGAACGACGCCGCGCGGCCAGTCGTGACGAATTGAACCGACCGCTGCAGTCGCATACGAAAACAGTGTCGAGAAGCGTGAGCGTTCTCGCACCCTGGAAGCCGAGACACTATCGCGAGCCATTTGAGATCAATTACGATCAGCAGCAGCAACATCAAAAGCCACCGACGACTATGAGACGCAGACAGAGAAGTCGTGAGACGCTCAGTCGCCGTGGTAAGGAGCCTCGTCGAGGCAAGGACAACATCTCGAAAACCGGTAAGTTGGAAGGAACTCCGGAAGTCTGAGAGGTGGATTTTACGCCGACAGCCGAGTACGATTAATCACTCTCTCACTTGATAATTATACTCAGAGACGATTATCTAATCTTCCTCCCTCTCTCTTCCTCTTCCTTCTTCTTCTTCTTCTTCTTCTTCTTCTTCTTCAGGTACGATAAGTCGCAGCACGCTCAAGTCCAAGGACAAGCAGAAGGTTGACAGAACCGTATCAACGGAGTCGCTAGCATCCAAGCCAAGAAACGGGAGTTCCCGCGCTGAACTCAGTAGATCGACGTCCGTACCGAGAGATCCGAACAAGGGCGCCGGATGGTTCAAGATCAAGAGCAAGAAGTCCCGCGCCTGATGGAAAGGCCATTGATTAATGCTAGTCTTGAGTTTTCATAAGCAATTCGTATGCGATATATATATATATATATTTTTAATAACGATTATACGATTATATATATATATATATATAAAAATACGTATATTTACCAATACACAGAAGTGTGCATGAAAAATGTAAATGCGCATATAATTGATTAATCGACTAATCGAAGGTCCCTCTCGACGAGGATTCCTCCGAGCATAGATCAGCCTCACAAGCCGATTATAACTTTATTTTACGTGAATTCTCGTCGAGCTCGGCGACCTTTTGATCAACCAGTTTTATATTACCGAAATCCGAGTAAATTATACACACGCATAGTACACACTGACGCGCGAACAAATATAAATATATATGTATATAAATGTACGGGGCATTTCATGCCGATTCCATGTGAGCCTGAACCTCGACCTCTCGGATTTCGCCAACGACTTTTTGTACTATTGTCCCGACTCTAAAAAAGAGCTCAACATTTTTTACCGATCTTTTTTTTTGCAAATTCGAATTAATTACAATTTTTCAAAACGAAAATATTGTTAGCACGAATTAAATTTTTTTTTTTAATTCTGAAAAAAACTTTATCAGATATAAAAATATATTTTTCTCGAGAAAAACTCCGAAAGAAAAAATAGAAGCGAATGTCAATTCTCAAAAATGCGATTTTTGAGAATTTTTTTCAGATTTTTAAATTCTAACAATATTATGATTTTTTAAAAATTGTACATGATTTAAAATTGAAAAATAAAAAATCGAGTAAAAAATGTCGATTTCGAAAAAAATCTTTCGAAATCCGAGAGGTCGATGGTCGGACCAACGTCGAATTGACATGGAATGCCCCATATATATTCAGGAGAAAATGTAATTAAAGTATTTCAGTTATTGACGCTATATTATTATCATGTTTTTTTCTTTTCATCTTTTTTTTTTCGTTATCACGAATCAAACTTATTGCCATTCCCACGAGATGTAAGCGACGGAAAAATATAAGGAACGAACCATGTTAGTTCCTCGCGATGGGGGGTCGTTTCAGTTCTATAAAGCGGTAATTTTAAAGGGAATTATTATTTTGACGCAGGTGGCGTTTTTTTGAGCGCTAAATAATCGTGCAATATGACATTTTAAGCAGAGCCTTCTCTCTACCAGATTTACGTAGATAAATTTACCGTGTGAGATGAGAATGCATTGAATACGCGGTAATGAGATTAACGTCCGTAGTAAGAGATCGGAAAATTCATGAGAGTAAACGGAAGCTCGAATTTATATATATATAATTGCAACGAATTTTCGGATGGAAAAAAAAGAAGAAAAAAAATAGCAAGCTCACCACTTTGCGACGTGTAATTACGAAAAAAAAGAAAAAAAAACAATTGAGATACCATCGCTTAGCTTACCGTGAATCATCGTGCCATCACCAACTTTCCTTTCCCTCGTCCCTTTTAACGCAATTATACGATATATTTCCAAAGTAATCAAAATTACCGAACGAATGAAAAAAAAAAACAAAACAAAACAAAACAAAAAAAAAGTGTCCTACCTGTAATAGATAAGCGAATTATATATATTTTTTAAGACGAAGATACGAATAGTTTGCGAACGTGTGTGTGCTTTTCGCAATATATTAACAAATCGTCATCCGCTGTTAATAGTCGTTTTTTTTTTGTAATGATTTTATTGGCTCGTCTTGGGCTTTGTAAATATCGTAGTAATATACTTTAATATCTTTAGTGTGCCTTGGCTAAAAAAAAGTTCGTTGATTCGTTGAAAGCAGCTTGCCGTCGTTAACACAGTGTTGATCGCTATATTAAAAAAAAAAAATCAATAACGGAGGATTCATTATTATGATCTACGACCTTAATGGGTCGATATTTTGTTTTTTTTTTTTTTTTTTTTAATTATTTTTTCAAGAGGATGCAACGCATTTTGTTATTCTACAACAGCGTATTGTCACGCGGCAGGAGAGTCTGTACTATTGTAAAACGAACAATATATCAAACATCCGCACCATATACGTTCATTCCTACTCGGTGCTAATTGCGTGTGTATATATAGACCACTAGTGTAGCTTGTTCTTTTTTTCTTTTTGCATGTAAATACCATAGATTAAACGATATTTTAAATTGACCTTACTGATAAATACATAATGTTTATTAACATAGTTGCTATCGCTGCTGCTGAGCAAACAAGATTGCACTCAAATGCGCCGAAAGTGCGTCTTCCCCATTTTGTAACTCTATCAAGTAATTTGAGAAATAAATAAACGTAATTCTAAATGTGTTGATTTATAGATTATTTTTTTTATTAATAATTGTAAAGTCGAAGTTGCGTTATATAACGCTGATGGAAGATCACAGTTGGTAAAATGATAAATACCAATCTTATGCTAGGATAACATTTTCTCTGGTGTTTGATGAATTTTGTCTAGACAACAAATTGTTGTACCGGCTAATATTAATAGGATCCCAAGGTAGACATCTGCAAATACGGAAATTTCGATTATTTTGGTAACTGAAGTTTTTGGAATAGACAATTTAGTGCTAATGGAATGTTTGGAATATTTTGAATTGAATTGAATTAAATTTTAAATTTGAATTGAGGATATTGAGTCATTTAGAGAAACAGCATTAGCAGTTGATTTTTTTTTATGATACTGTTGGATTCAAATTGTATTCAAAACTTATGAAATAGGGATGAAAATCTGTTGAAGTGCTATTTTGTAGAGTCATGTAACTTTTCACTTTTTTAAACATCAGCACACAGATTTAAGTTTTCTTGGTCTCATTTTGATAAAGATATTAATTTCAATGTGTAAATAATTCTTTAAAAGAAATTTATCAAATAATAGGCTAAATTTGATTGAATTTTAATTGCATCCCAAATTCCTATATGCAGACTTGAAAGCATCCTTTTTCATGAATAAAACAAGACTATGAAAGCTAAAATTTGTGCACATGTTTGATCTGAAAGTTGTGAGAATTGAAAAATGTTACATTTTATCTTAAAACATTACAGCAAAATGCTCAAAATGTGTATTTTATGTGTTACATACAAGTTTTAATAAAATAATATATCAATAAAAAAATAAATATAATTTTTAAAACACCTGACTGCAAAAAAAAGCTATATTAAAAAAAAAATGCTACAAAAAAATTTGAGTTTAAAAAAGAATAATTTTACACAAAATTGATATTTAATAACAAACTCATCCTACTAGATGAAAAAAATATTAGTTTTAATTCAATGTTATCTACATTCTAGCTTATAAAAAAAAAAAATCAATAGATTCTATTAATATTATGGATACACTAAACATGTACAAAAAACTGATGCCTTACTTATGTGAGGCTTTTCCTCCCCCAGAATCCAGCCTGTTATAGCAGTGAATACAAAGGTAAGAGAGTTTGTTACAGGCACTGCTAGTGATAAATCTGCACTCTGGAGACACATTACATACAAGAGAGAGCCAGTCTGATTCACAAGGAAGGGAACTATGTACTTTAAAAGAAAAAAGAAAACAACAATATTACTAAAAATTATGACAATATTTCTTGAAGTATTGCGACTTGTATAGCAAACCTCGAGAGTCGTAACCAGGAAGTAAATTTCCTTGAAAAACTTTCCATAGACGGACGACGCCTTTACATTTTCAATTCCTATCGCTCCTTTTTTTATCAGCGGATTAGTCGCACCCCAAAAAAGTGCGACAATCACAAGATACATCACTGATTCTATAGATAAAAATTAGCGATACACAATTAATGATATTTTTGCTGCTGCGCTTAGTTATCAACAGCAAATTGTTGCAAGAGACATTCTAGACCAAATTGAAGGACATTTCCAGGATATTTTCAGGATATTTAAGGACATTATGGAAATGTAAAAATACAAATAAAAATAATATATTTCAGTTTGAGCATCAAATTTTCTTTTTTGCCAAATAATATTTCGTTTCTTTTTCGAATGTACGTGGAACAAAAAATTTCTCGTCATTTCGAATCAATAATACCAAACTCCGCATATTTTTTTTTCGTTTTTTTACGATACGATATTTTGTTGAAAGTCGAAAAGGATTATTTATTTGGAGAAAAAAAAAGTTTGGCGAATAATACGAGATTAAAAAAAAAAATAAGGCCGTTGATTGTTCGTGTTGGGATTGTTTTGAGAAATTTTAAATAAATACAAAGATAATGAAAAGAAATTCTAAATAAAAATTTACAATTTCTTTTGCATCAAACCGCTGCAGATTCTAACCTATTGAATTTAAAAAAAATAAACAAAACCAATAAACTTAAAAATAGATTCTTACCCAGAGAAACCGCCATCGCGACTGATTATTGTTATCAAAATTTAAGCAGAAATCAAGCAGATCGATTGCCAATTAACCGATTATAATTTTTGACATTCGTCTCACTTTTTGTTTTTACTTCGAAACGCCATCTTTAAAGACCAGCGGTTCTCATTGTTCTCCATGTCAATTTGCATTGCAAATTGACGTATTGCGCCAACAACGACAAACATAACCTCGTCTCCCGAAGCTTTTTAAGAAAAACATAACCTCCCCTCCTCCAAACAGTTCAACAGTTGTTTGTGCTCTCTCCGGTTGTCGTGAAACACATAACAAACGACTCAGCAATGGTGCTAAATATAATTAATATAAAATAGTTGAAAATAGATGGTTTCACAATGTTCGTCCTATTGGGCGATATCAATTTGTGGAGTCTCGATGAAGATATTAATATTAAGGACACTGATTTTGGTGCATTCAAGTGAGTTTGTGTATTACTGTAAACTCTCGTTATATTTCAATTTGCAACTACGAAAATTTCTCATTTTATCGGAATATTACGAAAAAAATTAAATATAACTGACAATTGCATAAACAAAACTTTGACTTGCCTGTTAAATTTGAGAATTATTCTCGTAAAACAGAATTTTGATAACAGTGTTATATATATATATATTTTTTTTTTTTTCGGAAATCAACAGGTTGTAAAGGAAAGAAAATTTGCTGACAAAAAAATATCGTATTTATGCAAATCATCGATTTTGCAATAAACAGAAATGTACAATAAATAGATTTATGAACATATGCGTCCTTTCACAGCTGAGACATTTTTTTTTTTTTTTTTTTTTTTTTTTTCAGGTATTATGAGAAACGTATTGATGGATTATACGAAGATGGTAAAAGATCTTACTGCCAGAAGCGCGGTATGGTATCCATATTGCAAAATAAAAAGGGAAACAAACTGAAGGACGGAATAAAATATCTGGAGGTAATTTATTGGCATTTATCGTAGAAATTTAATCATAAGTTCAAAGCGTTATCTTCAATCTTTTCATTTTTGTGATTTTTTATTTTTTTATTTTTTTTTTTAGGAGCAATTGCGAGATCACTCGACTGTATGTTGTCAGTGGTATGACGAGCAGACGGTGCAATTGATGCTCAGCACTGGTTTGCTTATTTACATACAAGTGAATGTGCCTACCGCTGATATACAGAAAATTATGTTTGATAAATATCTTGTTGGAAAGATTTCCGATCATATATCTGATGGTAAGAATCCTTTTATTCGTAGGTACAATTGTTAATCAACGAATCTCTATGATTCTGCTAAAAAGGAATTGTAGATTATAATTTACAGGAATTATTGCAATTTTAATGACAAACTATTCAAAATGCTACTTTAAATTAGTTGATAAAATATTTTTTTAAAGTTGTACAGAAGAACTTTTCGCATTTCCATTTCTCACAAAGCTACCTCCCTATGAGGAAGATTAATTATCAATTAGTTAATTATCAATTAGCTTGAAAACAAAAACAAAGCTTTTTCCTGAAGAAACAAAAATGAATAATGATTTATGTAATTGTATCTTTTGGATTATTTTTGGCTTCTTTTTAGAAAATCTATTTTTTCGTCATTTTGACTATCATACTCGTTATCAGGGCTTCTGAAAAGTACTCGAAAGTGCCAAAATTTCACCGGAAAGTAAAAAAAAAAAATTATCGCAATTATTAGTATTATTCAATAATCTACACGTTTTTTTTCTTTCTAATTATTAATTCAGTTCTGTAATCCGCTAATAACTTTGAATAATTTCGCAATGTATTTCAGTAACCATGACAAAAAATCACTTGGTCTTCACCCACAACGATAGCCAGATAACCGTGGTGCATTTTACAAAACCCAAGAGACTAGTCTTTGACAAAATTAGCAAACTCGAGCCGAGATTGTCCGTGATCGAACTCTCAGGTCCAAGCGGCCGTAAGCAGGACAAAAAAATATGTATCAACAGAACTGGAGATTTAGTGAGTTATATATATATTTTTTTTCTTGAATGATAGAAGATCAATATTTAAATTCGATGAGTATGACAAAAAAAAAACACAAATATCGGGTGCAGATTTTAGTTTGGTGGAAATCGACCATGAACGAGGTTTATCCATGGAGTCCGGCTGTTAAAGATCACGATCGCGCGAACGTTCATCTGTATCGTTTGACCGGGTATGTAAGCATTTACACTATTACACCCTTAATCTCTGATGTATGGTGCAAATATTCTTGCGCGTTGCTTTTGGGATAAATTCTACGGGTAAACGGGTATCGGACTTGTAGGCACAGAAACATTTCGATTTTATCTTTTCTTTAAGCTCTTGTGGATATAATTTTTCAACCGGTTGCTGCTCCTTTCGTTCCGTTCTATCGACGAGTTGCTCGTCCCGATCAACACTTTTCACATCTTCCGAGTGCTCCTCTGGATCCATTTTGTCAAGTCGCTGCTCCTGTTCAACAATTTCTTCATCTCCCTTCAGCTCCTCCCGATCCTCATTATCAACAATTTTTTCATTTTCCTTATGCTTCTGAGTAACATTTTTTTCTGGTTTTCTTGTAGTCTTTAGATGTCTTTCTTCGATTCTATGCGATGTCGTCACCGTTTTCTTACCCTTAGTGACCTGCTTCTGAGCTCCTGTGGCTTTATCCGTAGTTTTGTTATCTTTCACTTGTTTCCCTGGAGTTCTTCTCTCCATTTTCCTCAAGCTCGCCAGATTTGTCCCACAAGAACCTTGATAATAAATCTTGTGAGCTTCCCAAGCGGCAAACTTGTAATTCGGCGTTGCAGATAATTTCCACGCAAATTTTCTATCAATTTTTAACGGTAACTCCCACGTTCCCTGGCACAGGTAGATTAGAGGATAATTTACTTATTCTTACAACAGTCATTAAGGGCATTCCACTGATTTCAGAATAGAAAGGTATTTTATTATTTTTTTTATCGATAAGAAAATATCGAAAACAAAAACCCAAGCGATTCTTTGCATCTATTCTTCATACAATTATCTTTAAAAAAATTTCTAAAGTCGAATATAACAAATTGTAGGAACTTAATACTTTCCAAAGTTTTTTTTTTATTAAAAGGAAAACCGTACTTCTATTCTTTTTTGTACCTGGATCAGAGATTTTTTTTTACTGATTAAAAAAAAGAATGCTTTTCGACCTGAAATCGGTGGAACGTTTCTTTTAACAATTCTACTGATTTACCTTGAAATCACCCCAAGGGGATCTTTTGGACCTGGGCTGTTCGGGCAAAAGGCGTCCCGATCTGTCAGCTAGAAAAGTAGTCGTAACGCAATGTCGACGGCAGGGAAACTTGGGATGCCAATTTGGAACTTGCCAATTTCCAAGTCTCACGGGCTTGAAGGCATCTTCGGCCCAATGGGCATGCCAAAATTGGGACATCTTGGTAACACACACCCAATGTTCACTGTTACAAAAACGCCTAATCAAAAGGGTACGATTTGACACGCTATCTCACTTGGCTCGGAGCTTGTTAGTTTTCTTGTTACTATGGTCACAGCTTCTATACTTTCTTCTTCTACACATCTAAAATTTCATAGATTACTACTTTACACACATAACTCCGAGGGTCATCATTCGAATAAAAAATATTTCAAACACTCCGAAAAAAAAGATTCTGAGTAATTAGAAAAATTGTCGTGCTTTTGCTATAATCGGGAATAATTTTTTTTTAATCATGCATTTCTGAAATACGATTTTTTGAAAAAAGTACAAAACTTCAATTTTGTAAAGTCTGGAAAAAATGTAGAAAAAATCGAAAAAAATATAACATCATTTTTTAAGTTTTTTTTTTTCAGATTTTACAAAACTGGAAATTTACAAAAAATTTCAAAAAAATCATATGTCAGAAAAGCATGATTAAAAATTCCAAAAAAATGTTGTAGGTGTTTTTCGAGAAGTACTTTCGTATAAAAAATTACCGAAGAAATCTAAAACACCATTTAAAAAAAAAACGAATGAGAATAATTTTACATTTCAATGATTTCCATCGCTGATATTTAATCCCTTTATTACTAAATCGACCATATCAATGACGTTCTTTTCATATTTACAGCCTAAAACTCGATTTGGTATGTTATCTACGAACCGAATTCGATCCTCTTTGCATTACATTCAATTCGCGACATGACAACGTAATTCATTCAGTAGAGCAGAAGGTTTCCCGAAAAGTGAGTGAAAAATTAGTGAATAACGATACGAATGCGATCAGTAATTTGTAGAGCCTATTTCGTAATATATAATAAATTACAGGGCGAGGTAACGATTGAATGGCAGACGTACGAAGTCTCTCAACACGACAAATTGCAAAGGATAGAAGTTATTTCGGTACCACTGCCAACGCACACGAGTTGTGCACAATTTTCTCCCAATCAGGATATGCTATTGCTCTGTTGTATCGACGGTTCGATAACGGTACACGATCACAAAAAGGGAACAAGCAACAGCGTTAAATCTCCATTTGTATGCTCTACCAAATGATTATGTTTAAGAAATGAAAACAATGTATCATTATTTAAAAAATCGACATTTCTGTATTTTGATACAGATACCAACGCTAGCGACGTGGCACAGCGATGGATTTGTATTTACGGTTGGAAATGAACGCGGTCAATTTCAACATTACGACATTTCTTTAGCTTGCATCAAAAGCCAAATGCTAAACGAAGATTCAACACCTGCAACTATCTTCGACCTATCAACTTATTTCAGGTGAATTACGTGACAAAATTCTTCATTCATTTAACAACAATAACGAGTACAAGTCATCAGATATTCGCATTCTTTTTTGTAATTAAAAATAGGAGTCAACCCGCTTTGATGAGAATGAACTGGAACAAAAAGTCTGATACAGGCTGTTACAGCAATCATTACAATAACGGAGACGCTTTGTTTCTACTTCTTTTTGAACGGTATGTAACGGTTTATAAAAAAGATTGAAGGCAGTTGTTGAACGCTTCACACTGGTCAAATTAGGACTACATTACGCTAGGCTTTTAATGCATTAATTGATTTATATCACAAATCTTCCTTCACGATTGATTTGCAAAAATGTTAATTAATTAAAAATTATTTTTGTACGTCGCACCGGTGCATATTATTTTATGTCTGCAAACAAATTTGAGTTAGAACAGAATTTTAATATTTCAAAAAATTCAAAATTCTATAAAAATGAAACCTATATATAGATTTAACTGAAATAGAATACCGATGACCCTTTAATATTGCTTTACTTGAAAATAAATATTTAGCTCGATAGTTAAAAATTGGTGGCAGCTACAGAACGTAGACATTTTTCGAAAAATTGAAAATCGATTGGAAAAATGTATCACTAATTGTTTAGGTGTGAAGTACAGTAGCGACCACAATTTTTATGTGCTAAATCGTCTACTACAGCGTTTGTGGCTTTTTTAGGGGTCCTCTGGGTGTGATAAGAATCGTCGAGGGAAACAATTTGTCGGGCGACGTTTTGATATGCCGAAATCTGAATGTCTTGCTGGTTGATCGAGCCACTTCGTTGTTACTCTCGATGAATTGGGATACACATCCGAGAGCGTGCATGCATTCACTGAATAAGATATTAAACGATTTGTTCAAATTGAAATTAACGCCGGAACGCGAGGCTCTGATTCAAAATGCACTGGGAAGCTTCCACGTGCCGGTCAGGCCGATCAGCCAAGCTGTCGAGGATGAATATGGCGATGAGATAAGAGATTTAACGCGACGATTTTTCCATCATTTGATAAGGTACATATTAAGATTTAACAACAACAAAAATCTATTTAATTTCTGCATTAATCGTATCTGTTCTTCGTCTGTCGATCAGATATCGATTATTCGAAAAAGCATTCAGATTGGCGATAGATCTGAACGATCATGATCTCTTTATGGACATTCATTTCTACGCGCTTGTGATGAACGACATGGAAATGGCAACAGCCGCGAAAGTAAAAGCCGAAAGTGTCTTAAGTAGATCCAACAGTTGCACTAGTTCGCGTGAGTATCTTTAGCGGAATTTTCCACGACGGTAAATTTTCTTCCGTCAACTTTAAAAGTCTCGACTTATGAATTTACAGATTCAACGTGTTCACGAGCTTCCTGCTCGCTCTGCACTGATTCGATGAGTGAAAAGGACAGCGAATCGTACAGCGGTGAAAGCGAGAGCGAGGATTCTCCCAAAAGAATTAAATCCAAAATCCAATCAGCCAAACATTTCTCCCGAGTTTCAGCCAGTAAAATTCCACAATTACCGATCGTACATCCGTCCGTATTGAAAAACAGTGGTCTCATGTCGACTTCATTCAGTGACGTTTCACTCGGCAAATCGGACAATATGATGTCGACGGCATTTAACGTTCCTACAAACAGTAATATTCATAATGCGACAATCAACAGTCCACTCTCGATGCCAAAAGCATTTCCAACAGTGTACACAAAACGCGCTCCTTGCAGAACAGCAAGCGGTATAATGTCATCGTTAGGAACGAACTCACAATCGTACAATAATCTTAGCGACGATTTGATATCATCGGCTTTTGGAAATCTTCGACTTTTAAGTTCAAATCAACGTGAAAGATCATTTGCGAGATCAACGGGCAGTGTTTGTCAGAATCAACGTAGAGACGGCGAATTATTAGCTGGAACAATCGACGACGACGACTGTTTGATTTCAACGAGATTCAGCAATACCGCTCCTGATTTAGCTTTAGATATTCCCTGCAGTACATCGTCGTCGTCGTCATCCTCTTTGCTCAACAATATTGACAGCAATATCATGTCTACGTCATTCAGCAATTTAACCCTCAGTTCTATATGCGAAAGCGGTAAATCAACGGTACTTCGAAATGGAAATCTCACTGGTCACTCGACAGTCGATATGCCACATGTTTCCTATGGCAATTCCGCGCCAACGAGTAAAGTGTCCACGTCATTTAACTCGACAATCAACAAAAGCAATTCCCTGTCGTTCTTTAACACTGGTAACAATCTAATGTCCACGTCGTTCAATGATCTGGATAACGACGCCCTCGACTCGTTGGATCATAATCTCGACGTTGATATACCAGCGGTTTTCGACAATTTGGTACCGACTTCTGGTTTAGTTAGCAAAGATTCGGCGCTCGAAGGTCTACCGCCACCGCCGACAATGACAAGCTCACTGGCAAATTATCTCAATAATTTGCCAAAGAAAAATCTTTCACTCTCGAGAAGCGCTACTGGATTGGCCGATCTAACAGACGCGTCATTGAAATTTCCAATATCACGTCCCAAGGTACATCCGCAAATGTTGCAAAGACAATCTTCCGTCTCTAGTATATTGCAGAGTCAGCATAGAAACAATAATTTTCAGCCAATAAGAAATTATCGATTGAATTACGATCTCGACTACGTTCCATTTTACGGTAGTTCGGAAAATCTTGATTATCAATCGGGTGGTAATTACGGTGATAGCGGCTCTATAAGTTCAATCAGTCATTTTCAATCGCACTTCAATTCACAAACGAAAACAACGGAGTCGAAACATTCGCGATTGGTTTCGACGGGCATAAGTCCGAGCAAAGATTCCAAATTGTCTTACAACGTGCCACCACTTTCCGTTATCAACACTACCAATTCCAAATCCTCGCATCAGTGTCAGGCTTCTGTGGATAGTCTCGCTTCCAACGAAAAACCAAAGGTCAAGTTCTCCAATACAGTCACACACATATTAGTGCCAACAACGGTGAGACTTTGTTAAGTTAACCTTTTCGCGCAATTATTGATTTGTTCGAATAATTGAGTTTAGCGCATTGTGAATTCTGCAGGGGCAGGCTTATCGACCGATTCAAAAACGCTCGGTGACGCAGTTACACGCAATGGATCCAAGACGAGAATTAGCCGAGAGCTTGCCTTTGTGCTTGGGAAACGAGGATTACCTCAAGGATTTTCAACCGTTATCGAGTAAGTTGCATTATAATCAATTCTCCTTTCGATGATTAAAAAAAAATTTTACTCGACGTTGGCCCTTTTTCGTCTGCTAGGAAATGCTAACTCGAATTATCTAACGCAACACGTCGCGGACGCCAAATGTATCAGATACAATATTTTTTATTTATTACAGGGGATGCGGAGATCGAAAAAGCCAAGGAACTTCCAAAAGCAGAAGAGGCCGCTAAGATCAAAGTCGTCCACTTTGGACTGTTATAAGTGAAAAAAAAAAAATGAATCATTTGCTTTTGTTACGGAGTCCCGTGCGCCCACCGTCCATTATGCGATACTGTGTATATATACATCTTTTAGAGGTTTGCATGTGCTCAACAATAAAAAAAGAATATGTCTAAGAAGCCTTAAAGTATATGTCTAACAATAATGTATTTGTACGAATGATGCACACATGTAAATTGAAAAGTGAGCTGCTAAATAATTTAGCAATTTATTTTTTCTGCATAACATCCAATTCTTCTTTCAACATCAGGAGATCCCTGTCGGGAACGTAACGCTTCTCCAGTCTGGCAGGATCCCAGTACTCGACCCTCAGTGTCACTCCCTCCGGAAGTGAAGCTTCTAATACTCTTAAGAAGACAGTGTACTGAGTCGAGGATATATCTTCAATTTGAATATTTCTCTCGTATTCTTTTAACTCATATTCCGCAACTATTGCTGAAGTGTTTGGCTTGAATTTTGTAATCTTCAAACACCTTGGAGGGTAAGCCCAACTATAAAAAAAAAAAAGACGAAATTCAAAGTGTATTATGCTCAGTTGCTCGTGTTTATTACATATGTATATTTTTTTAGCTGCCGAGATAATTGATACCTGTCGTCAACCTCCATATCCATAGTTCCTGCAATGTCATCTATGAACTTTTGATACGACTCTAGTACCGGAAACGTGTAGCTCTTGATTTGTATGTTCAACGTTGTATGAAGAGGAATTTTCGCTTTTCCCGTCTACACAATAATGATCATGTGTTAATTTTCCAGTGAATATTTTGAAGACTGTAGAGTTGGAACTTGATAACTTTACTCTGAGACAAGTCTATGGTACGTTTAGAGTTTATTTCAAGCAATTGTCATTCCAGGGATGATGTAATTTAATTGAATTTGTATTGTATCTATACATCAGTTTTTGGAAATTCGAATACATTAAATAACAGTAGTGAAAAATTATCTGTAAATGAGACATTCCAGGTCAATTCAGGGATGCAAAAAAAAATTCTCAGAAAATTTCTAAAAATCAGGTTCAGTCCAATACACCCCAAATTAAAAATTTGTAAAAAAAAAAATTCTTGAGGAAATATGCCGATTTTTTCATTTTTAAAATTTAATCTGTAATATCTTAAGAACAATTAATCGTATCGACAATTCTAAAAAACAAAAATGTGCATTTTTTCATGGTCCAGAAGAAAAAAAAATATTCAGAATTAATTGGCTAATTTCAGGCCACATTTTGTGGCAAATACCACGATTTTTTTTTACGTCTTGGACGTCAGATAACGTTATCAAAAAAAATGCCTCAAATTCTGTAAGTGAATGCCGAGTTTTAAGTATTTTTTCATTCAGGAAATTTTTCAAAAAAATTTGAAATTTGCTGTATTTTCAATTTTTAGAAATTTTTCTTTTTTTTTGTGGCCGATTTTTATTTACGTAGTAGCATTTTATTAGCTGTTATAACGTAAACACGGCAAAATCGTCAGAAACTCTCCAATGAGCTGCAAAAATGGCAATTTTTTTTCTCATAGACGATGCTGCACATCGTTCTAAAATTTTACCAGACTATTTGCAAAGGGATAATGTAAATTCGCAAAAAATTTCATCGCAATAGTAGCATTTTTACTTGGTCCGGCCACCCCCAAAAACCGTAAATATATTCAATCTCTGTTACAACAGAGGAGCTCCTCTTCCTCGAAATATTATTGCCCTAACCTTAAAAACATACCTCAAGATAATCAGGCGTGTATAAGCTGTACCTTCTTGGCATCGCAATACGTTGAAACGCAAGATATCGTCCGACTCCCAATAACTAAAAAATACAACATTTTTTTTTCAAAATATCTTTACAACAATTTCTTAATTCTTCTCAAAATAATCGTGCAACTTGTGACCTCGGAGGTTATTATACGATAAATCACAGATTTCGGGGCAATGTAAAATAAAACATAATTATCGTTATTACCTTGCCAATTGTGTGCGTTGTCATTATAATTTATTGAGTTGTCAATACAAATATATCGGAGAATTACTGAATTTTTCAGAGATATGTAAACAAGAATACCGCAAAACTCTTACAGACGACACTGTCAATGTATATGGGGCATTCCAAATCACTTGGTCATCGGCGCCTGCGTACTTCGGATTACTTTTTTCGCATATTTCGGTTCAAAAAAAGAGAATTTTTTTTTTTCAGATTCTTATCACTTGTTTTAGTCTATAGAACAATTTATTTCCATAACTTTTGAGGAAAAATGAATTTTGACCAGATTTAAAATTCTCAATATTTTTCTATAAAATCTATAAATTCTATAAAATTGAAAAAAAAAAACATTTTTTCTAAATTTTGAAAATAAACAATTTCAATGATTTCGAAAAAAAGAAGAAAAATAAATCGAGTCGTGTTAAAAAAAAATGTCCCATATTTTGGGAGTAAAACACTGAAAATTCGTCCAATAATTAAAATAAAATTGAAAAAAAGCCATTTCAATTAGAGGACAAATATTGTTTTCTTAAAATGAAAAAAAAAATGGAAATGCCCCATATATATGAACCATGTCACGTGATGTCGTTTCATCTGCTTCCACCTACAGGCAGCTCAACGAAATATTAGTATTCTCTCGAAGTGAGTTGGTGATTCAGTTGCTCGCGATTGATAAACGCAACAGGTCGCCGCGAGGTGGATCGTGAATTATGATTTCATTGACAAAATAAGCGTGTACTATATATTATCAGTGATTTATCAAAATTCTCGTTTGTTTGATCGTCGCGGACACACGAAGACAACCGGAAATCGTCGCATGACTATAGATAAACAATATATTTTTTTTATTTTATTTTTTTTGCTATTCTTCAGCAACAATTGCACGCTTATTGCGCAAATGATCTGTACCGCTCTGCGTATAGATGTGTGTATTTCCAACTCTCGCTGAATAATAAAAGTGCCGTAACTGCACCAAGTGCATCGTTGCTGATTAATTTGAATAAATCATTAGTGTATGTTTTTTTCTAAACGATTTTTGCAACGTAAGTATATTTTCTATGCATAAATTTACAAATTCTATACTCACTTAAGACTATTTTTATGCACTATCAAGACCACTTATTTTTGTTATCCTCTCGGATCTTTTCTAATTTTTTCAGATTTTTTAATTCAATCATTTCGGAAATGAGATTTTTTTTTAAATTTTGGTCGGGCAAAAAAAAAAGTGAAAACAAAATATTTATATTTTTCCGTGAACAATTTAATGCAATATATATGTTGTAATTTTAATGGCATAAAAAAGGCTATTTTCAGCGAAAAAAAAATGACATTTTTTTTTTCTGTACAATTTTTATAGGGTATTTGGAAATGTATCGAGAGCGCATAAAAAAAATCGGCATCGTAAAACTCGACATTCTTGGAAGATAAAAAAAAAAATTGAACAGAAAAAGTTGCATTAAAGCACGCATCTGTGAGTTCGTCTTTTCCATGACCTATTTAATGCAATATACATACGTTATAATCTGAAGCCATCATAGAAACGCCTCCTGAACGAAATGTAGTTTTTCTTTGTTTGTAAAAAGCCGAAGAGTCTCCGGCATTGAAAGAGCTGTAAAAGCTGAATGTAAGGATTAAATGAAGCGAAGATCCAATATGCGGATCGTTGGTAAAAGCTTCGGTGAACCGTGCAAAAGTCTATATATAGTTAATCATGCGTGCTTTGATTCCTAAAGAGCTAAGAAACTCATAAAATACGAATAACATCACCCCTCTAAACCCGCGTTTATTCTCTGATAAGAAACCGCGAGTGCCTGTAAAAAAAAGTAAAGAAATAAGAATCTAACATATGAACGTTTTTTCTTTTTTCGTCATTAAAGAAAAAAAAGGAATATATACAAAAACCACGGATCATGAACCGGGTTTTCCAAGTCTCTACATTATCAGTAAACACTGCAAGCGGTTGCAAAATACAAAGCGGCCGTGAAGTCATCTCTGCGAGCTCGAGGGAAGTGCGATTGGCTTTTGTGTGATAGCTCCGACGACGAATACTCAAAAATGCCTCGTTTTTATTTTTATTTTAAAAAATATTTATTGCCGACATAAATGTCAGCGGACTCGACGACCTTGGCGTCGGTTTCCGAACATCCGTGTCTCTCTGTGCATATATATACATATATATATATATGTATATATATGAGAACAAAGAGAAGTCGCGAGGACTTGCAATTTGAATTCTCGTCGCGTAGAACACACATGAATATAACCGACACACGCGGTCAATGACTTTTACTTGTGAAAATGTAATGAAAACTTCCAGAGCCAATTAAAAGGATAGACGGAGAAAAAGAAATGCTCACAAAGAAATACTCACACAGGCTCACTTCCTTGCGAAACCAATTGAGTTGAAAAGGATTATTACTTAAAATACATGAGTAATTTCAACAATGCCCTATCGAATATTATTACTAATCATTTTACTCGGTGTGATAATGAATAACACGATTAGGTAAGAAATTATTATTATTATAGAGATAGACAAATTTTCGTGTCTCTATCTCGCGTTATACTTTATAATCACTTCATCGGTTATCTTTCACGAGTTCAAATACAATGTTGAACTGTAACTTAATGATACTGTGGAGAAAAAAAGAAAAAAAGAATACGCAGCTCGATTGATCGATGAAGGTTACGAAAGAGATATAGGTTGTTACTAAACTAATTCCAGACTTATGAATTATTCAATTAGTTGGTCGGACTTCACGGCACAGACACTTCGCTGTTTGAATAAATAGCAAGCGCTGTTACTCACTCGAAGCTTCACAATTGGGAAGGACTTATTAGCTTATCAACCATCTGGCGTCAAAAAAAGAAATATATATATATATATATTTATACGTACGCCCGATTATCGCTATTTGTGCATTGAAAATACAGTTGTTTTTCCAGTCCTCTTGTCTGTTTTAATCTTTGTCTCTTTGTGCGGGTTGTGTACTCGTGTCTCTCTCTCTCTCTCTAATATACGCATTTCACATCACGACTTTTTCTTTCGTGGTATTCGAGTGTCATAAAAATGAGGCCTCAAGGCATATAATAAACACTGTCTACAATATTTCTCTTAAGAATGTGTAATAATCAATTAGAAAATACATAAATGAAATCTTTCAAATAAGGCTGATGATTTTGTTGCCTCATAGAAATATCTGTTTTTATGAAGAAAAAAAAAAATATATGTATATATATATATATATATGTATGTTAATATTTTTACATTTTCGTATCAGGATAAAAAGTGGTCTAAATCAACAAAAAAAAATGTGTGTGTGTGTGACAGGCTTTTAAAATAAAAAATTATCTCAGAAATGACTTTATCAATAAAGCTGAAAGCCGAAAATAATTTTTGCCATTTCAAGTCCGCACCTAATTCTTATAATTTCATATGAGACTCAAACAATAATGGAAACTGTGCAAAATAATTACAGTATTAAATTATAAATACATTATTATTATGATTATTATTACATAACTTGTGTAATAATTGTAAATTGAAAATTGTAGATAATTGTAAATTTTCCTTTCGGATTTTTGGAAATTTAATAAATCTATTTCTTAGAGAGGGGCTCTAAATAAAATCAGGCCCTGGAAGTGGGGCCTCATGGGAACTTAGAAAAATGAGGCCCTGGAAGTGGGGCCTCATGGGGACTTCTGCTTCGTCACTTTATTAGCTTATTAGTAAATTCGTAGATAGCAGTCGGCGTGTTTTGCTTTTCGTTTGAATAATCAGCGAATTATTTTTAATTTCTTTTTAAAAAAAAACTATTTTTACATGACACAACATTTTTATTTTATACACAAAGTTATTTATTACTGTGTGTAATATTTTTGGTATTACTCATACAAAATTTGAATGTTCAGAGTATCTTGAATATTGAGGAATTATAAATACTCATATTCTACAGATAAATATTTTGGACTTCGACTGGAATTTAAAAAATGTTATTCAGCACCTGTAATGCTACTACAATATGCAAATTACTGAATTTTCTGAATTTTATACGATAACTGGAAACATAATGTCAAACAAGATCAGGAATTACCGCGCGAATTCCAATGAACGACACGAACTTTCGAATCGTCACGTGATGCTCTTTTCACAGTTCCTTTTTTTTCTTTTTCTTTTTTTTTTTATTCCGCCGTCATCACGAGAACTGGTTTTGAGTCCCTGGAAAACCCAAGATACCTCGGACCAAGCATATGCAGCTAATAATGATATACGTCACGACGCTCAGCATTATACAGGCTTCATTCAAAATAACAGTGATAACTTTGAGCGAGGGCAATAAGAAGGCGCTTTATATGTAATTATATCTCGTGAATCACACAAGGTGTAGCCTCTAAATCAATAGATACTTTCCTCATCGAAGGTGCGATTTTTTATCGCGATTTACGATCATCGTGATTACTGCCTTCAAGAAGAAAGAATGTACAGACGGTATTGTGACGGCTCTTCTCTATCTGGTAGAGACACCAATTTACCTGCAATCTTCACCGTATTCCTCATATATTCATATGTCTATATACAATAGATGTGTTTCCTCGGTAGCGTTTATCGCAATATGAGTTTCCTGGGAACGTAAATGTACAGTTATAAATGTATTTACATTGCATACTACAGCGTTTGGGTTTTCTCAGATTAAGATCGTCTTCGAGGTATAGTCAAGTCAATCACCTAATGAGTCTAGAAAAATGTTTACATTTTTAGGGCGATTCAAGAGAAATTTTTGTTATCGTCTTTGGTGGATATAAATAGGGGACTTCGTAGATTAAACTGATCGTCGTTAATATGCTTTAAAGTGGTCCTTAAAACGAGGTCAAATCGAATTTGAATTCTCATTAGACATAGATTTTTTTTTTTTTTTTAATTTTTAATTTTTTTTATTTTACAGAATTAATTAATTGATTAATTAATTACAGATCAATAGGAAAAATGCCTATCCTCGCGGACCTATCACGACGGCTTAATTTTTTGACCACCGATGCCAAGCCAGATCCTCCGCGATGCGGAGTCCAGGGTTTTACGAATAATTTGCCACCTTCGACAGACGAACCGACTCAAAAATCGTTGCCCACCACGCCTGAAGTTAATAAAAATGGTGAAGCTCCTGGTGGAACTTTTAAACGGCAACAATCCACGCCCGAACCAAACCCTGGCGAAAGCGAAAGCTCACGTTTGGGCAATGGCAGCTCATCGAACTGCGGCAGCAGAAAGAATTCCAAAGAAACGAAGAACCCCCGATTTAAGACGAAAGTGCCAATTAGAAACGGTAAATATTTTATTCGTTATGTATTTATGTTTATTGAATTTATGGGATTGATTGAAATGATTGAATCGAATAAATCGATTGAATCGAATAAATCGAATAAATCGAATGAATCGGATAAATCGAATAAATCGAATGAATCGGATAAATCGAATGAATTGATTGGTGGATATTTTTAATCTTCGGCCACTGTATTGATAAACTGAATGAAATCAACATTTGTTTCACAGCTACAGCGCAAACCGCGAATATTGTGAATTACAATATTATAAATTCAAACGGGGTGAAAATCGGTGCGACAAAAACATACGTTTGCAACGTGAATCAATGCACGAAAAATTCGAGAGAAACGTGCGACGGTGGAACATCAAGAGGAAAAACGAGGGTCATGACGAAGGCCGTCGAAGATCTGAGTATGAGTAAACGAGAAATAACCATAGACGACATATTTTTAATAAAAACCCACATCGGTCACGGTTGGCGGGACGTTATCAGACGTCTCGGTTATTCCGAAGGTCAGCTGGATCAGTTTGAAGAAAACCACAAAGGAAAGGGCATCAATGAGGTATAGAAATCATTATCCATTCTAAAGCAATTTAGACGGTCCGTAAATACTCGTTAAACCGATAACGACATAACTTACGAAAAATTAGAGATAAAAATTGGATACAACGCGATTTTGGCTGATATATCAATATGTATAATGTATATATAGCTGTCTCTTGTGACTCTGTCTCTGTCTCGTATTTCTTACATTAAGCCACGCGATCTACTTGCTACGTCAGAATTACTAATATTATTGTGTACTTTGTTTAAAGGTGATTTATCAAGCATTCCTTGACTGGAAACAAGCAAATACGAAAGACGCGCAGATCGGTATCCTGATAACGCAAATGTGGTCGTGTCGGGAATACGACTGTGCCCAAAGACTGGCCGCTGCGGCAACCCAAGAAACCCCGACGTAGCAGAGAGTTCTCGAATACTCGTCAAGATAACAGAGAATATTAAGGTGATGTGCGATATTGACTGAGTCGCCATGAGTGAGATCGTGTCATTCGCAAACACGACGCAGAGAGAGAGAGAGAGAGAGAGAGAATGCCAGAAAAATGTCTAACAACTGGCGATGTATGAGCGGTAAACGTGACCGGTAATAATTTTACCGTTAAAAAAAATCCGTACGGTATCATTGTTAAAGTTATTCTTTTGTTAAAAGAAAATCTGCGCTCTATCCAAGTTTTGATTAATTTTTTTACCATAATGATTAAAAAAAATACTGATAGCTTCCTTTACAGGTAATGGAAGCATTCATGGTTCTCGGACGTAATCTCTCCGGCAATATTCCTCCGAAAAATATCTCCCCCGGATAAAACCACCCAAATAAAAAACTCAATATTAAATGTATTCTCTAAAATACAAACAAATTACACTACAGAAACGATACTGAAAAACGCGTCAACGCACGAACGTGAAATCATTACTGATACTGTGACGAAGGTTCAGGTACATGAAATTTCTTCGAAAATGGATACTATTCAACTGCGTATACGCACATCTACGAAGACATGTACAATGAACTGAGAAGACTAATAAAAAGAAATGGAAAAAAAAAAAAAGTAAAGTGAATTTTTTGGGAGAATTTCGTCCTGAGAAAATTTGAATGAGGAAAATTTTGACCGGGGGAATTTAGTCCGGAGGAGTTTTTGTCCGGGAGGCGTTCGGTCCGAGGGATTCTTGTTGCGGGAGATTTTATCAAAGGGGAAAGAGGCCGGTATTCATACATAAACTGGTATTTTTAATTTAATATACAAGATAGGAAACATTAAAATATAGTTTGCACTAAATGATTTCGAAAATTATGTATAAAGTTTAATACACAATTTTTGTACTTCTTTTTCTGACTTCCTTTGTGTATTAAATTTAATGTACCAGTCGAGGAATAAAATTTCCGGCAATAATTTTTACCGGTATTATTTTTTTTTTTAATAATGATCGGTATGTTTGTGTCCATATAAACAAATGGTATCTATTTTCTCGACAAAATGATTAAAGTAAATTTACTTTCATGGCTGTAAGCTATGAAGTAAAATAATCGTAAATTGATATTTTTGGGGTAATGTCACCACAAATAAAAATATCGGTCTACATCTCAAACGAAACAAGAGCAAAAAGGAATCGACAACAAATTGTTGTAAAATGTACAAGCCTTATTTTTTTACTCTGCGATTTTTGTCACTAATTGAGGATACATTTTTATATCCTCGTTTATTTCTGTGAATTTACATGGATAGAGTGAGGGGATTTTTCTTTTAAGGTCCACTGGGTGGTATCCTTACCGTCAGACTAAGTCAGGATTAACATGCAATGAAAGATTAACTACGAATCATCATAATGGCATTTAGATTTTTCGGCGTTGATATATTTTTTGGTCAGCGCATTTTTTTTTTTACAATATTATGTTATACAATAATTTTAAAACCCGCAGGCGTACGTTCGCGCCGGTCTTTCAGATCCTTTATTGTACCCCACAATGTTATATCCATTTTGTTATTTTTCGTATGTATTAAGTGTTTAACCGTGAATCTTCACAAACTCGTTAAAAACAAAAAGAATGTTCGTCTGCATTGACAAAGATTTTACTCTCTTACGATCAGAGATAAACCTTCCCATTATTTTTTTGTACTTATTTTGTTTATTTCTCCATATATTTTGTATCAATTGCCGCTTTAAACGCCCTAGCATATTGGCAGAAAAATATCTGAACATCTCGTTGAAAAAAATAAAAATTTTAAGCATGTTCTGTGAGAATTCATTTTTTAAAACCCATAAAAAAATGAATGGATAAAGTAATGGAAGGGTCGCAACTCTGGTTAAAAAAAACATATTTTTTTTTCTCTTAAGAAACAAGGAATAGTTCTATGTGCGATTACTTCTCCTTAAATTACTCAATTTATATATATATATAAATTTTTACGTACGAAAATAGAGACTATGGTCAGCCCACAATCTAATTATTAATCTAATTATTAATCTAATTATTATAAAATGCAACCGCTTCTGTATACAAGTCGGTACAGTGAATTTGTGATTATTAATTATACAAACTCGTTTATAATAACTTGAGTGATCAATTTTACAAAAAAAAAAAATAAAATAAAATAAAAATAAATTTAGTGGAAAGGTGTTTTTACTGATATTGCCGTCAAACTATTCGTCAAAAACGTGCGTTAAACTTCTCAGCTGTTATTGATTAATTCAATTAATGATTTTACTGACTCAAGTATCTCTTAAGTGGCATTGGAAGTTCGACATACAACGAATATATACAGTCAATTATCGTCGACTAACTCATTGCGGTAATGAATTAATCGTCAAAACCGCAGTTCTATAGACGTGACGCATGCGTTTCCTTGTATTTTCCCCGTCTCGCGATCAGAATTGTAATACAGCAGCCATCACATTGTCGTCATTGCGTAACTTGTCATTGTCACATTATTTGCAATGATCGTCGACATGTCAGACATCCGTTGTACTATCGAGAGCTCTCGTGGAATATTTCTAACGTCCCAAAATTGTACACTCATCACAACTGTGGAATACACTCAAAGTAGCTGCATTCTCTCGAATTTTTAGCTTTCACTATATTTCAACAAAGCGGAAGTCTCAGACTTCGTGACCGTCAGCTCAATTTTAACAATCAAGTGGTTAACCAAATAATTTTAACGCTGTTTTTATAGTTATGTTGATAATATTTCAGACAGTGGTTATTTCGCAATATTGTGGAATGATTGCTCTATGGATGTACAAGACGTTTAAAAAAAAAAAACTTTTTTTTTTGGATGCACTGCTCATTGAGATTTTGGTTCGTTGGTGAAAAAAAGATAAACAGGTTTACGCAGAAGAGCCGGCAAGAATTCACGCAACGGTGGTAATGTTTTTTTTTTTTTTAAAGTGATTTTTAATCGTTTTTTTTTAATGATAAGAAAGGAAATCTCGTTGAGCAGCTCAATCGAAAAAATAAAGAATTTTCATTTCAGTGCGTAGTGCGCGAAACCTCCATTTAGCAATCTTGTAAAGTAAAATTTGTTACGATAGTGCGAACAGTATTTTACTCGTCAGAAAAGGTTTTATCGCACTAGTATTGTAATGTACTATTTTGAAATGGCTATAACTCAAAAATATTGTGGAACGATTTATCCAGAAAGGTACAATACCGAAAAAAAAAAGCGAAAACAAAATGACATCGTTGAGAAGCGTGCGAGTCTACGCGTAATTTGTCGAACTGAAAATACCTTTTTCAATGTTAAAATCAATTACCTCACAAAGTTTATAATCAGTCAAGGTTGTCATGAAATTGCCGGTAATTCAATAATCTTCTTACATACACTCGGTGCACCATTACCGCTAGTTTTTTTTTTTTGTTTTTTTTTTTTTTAATCTATAATTTACTTAATTTATAAGATACGACGTACAGTTTTACTATTCGGCGATGTGGCCGTCGCGCATATCCTGTCGGTATTGATTTGGCTTTCGAAGATTCTGTTCTTGCAGCTCTCGAACTCTTTGAACATCTCCTCCTCGTCTTGATTACCGTCTAATGTTATCACTGGTGCCGGCACTGGAAATAACGTTTGTTTATACAACCACTCGTCGTGAATTTCGTGAACTTGCTCCAAGTATTCGAGCGACACGCAGTCCTCTTCTTTGCGCGCTCGTTGCCTCATTCTCTCGTAGACAATTTCCGGCGAAGTCCGAAGATATACTATTTAAATAAAAAAAAAAGAACAAAAATTATATTCTGGAATGGTCATCATCGACTCGGAAAGACTCGGTACATTTTTTTGTATCAACCATTATTGAAACATTTTATGTGCTACTCGCATTTTTTAATTAAAAAAAAAATGTCTGTTGAAATTAAGTGCAAACACGTTTTATAAATCCTCCAAAGGTACACGAAGAGTCATCAGTGGATTAGAAAAATATATGTATATAAATCTTAGTTTTCTTGATGACGTTTGTCGTTAAGGCATTTTTATCTAAGATAAAAAGCTCTAAACAAAATTCCATTAGTATTCTATTACTTGTAGGTAGGGGCAACATTTTATCCTTCACAAAAATTCAATGACTATTATAATGGTTTTACTATATTTAGCATAAAAGAAAGTAAAAAGTATTAATTTTTATTTTTGAATTTGTGAATAGAAATCACTGGAATAATACAAAGTTTTTTTATTTTTTTTATTGAAATATATGGAAAAAACTAACAAGTGCTTATATGTTCATTTTTCTCAGTGTACTTCTAGAGAATTTTTTTTTAATTCATTAGAAAGTTAAGTATAATCATCTTAATGCTCTTGCTTTACCTATTAAGTCAGTTTCGATAACGGCATTGCTTATGCACCAATCGTACCAATCTTCCAGCACCACAACTTCAACGTCCCGCAGCATTTTAGTGCGTTTCATGTTCTCTATAAAACACCTTGCACTGTACACAGATCTCTCCATAACTTTGTACGGCAATTCGGTCTTTAGAGTGTGCAGCTGCAGCATCGTCAGTTGAACATAAGATTGAAAGAGGAAGGAGTACCTCTTTGGATCTTTGTACATCAAATCCTGTAATATTTAATTTAATTGAAAATCTGAACCTGCTAAAATTAGCCTCTGTATCTATTTATCAAGTATCAAATTTTTTTTTTTTTTTTTTTCACTACAATTAGTTCTTTCTAATGAATTTTCTTTTATAGATCTCCAATTTCCAATCTGAAACATTCGTAATTTCTTCTCAAGAATAAACTTGTTGAAAATTGAATGCTCTAAAAAAATATATATATATTTTTGCTGTAATAGTTGAATAACGGTATAATTTTTTATCAACATAACTTTCAAACAGTTTGATTTAGGAATTTTTTGCAAAGGACCTTTCTTGTAGAGTGTTAAATTTTCTATAAAGATATGCTGTAAAATTGCTCATTACAGTTGTCATTTTCCATGTTTTTTAAAATGGGAAATTACAAATTGTGTGAGTCACCTCTAAATATTATTATTTGGAATTCTCCAAATAATTATAAGAAAAATTAATTATAAAAAAAAGGAAACCTACCAATAAATTGGTTCCAGAGACATTGCGCCAGAGCTCCACTGGTTCTTGGAGAACCATCATGTTGTTGTATTTTTTGAAATTATTCAAAAACGTTGTTTTTCCACTTCCTATATTGCCCTCTATGCACACAGTAAATGGCCGATTTTGATGTTTGCACGGAGAGCACATCCTGACTAGTATTCTAGTTACAGTTTTCCCTGAAATTAAAAAGTAATTTACATGCTCTCAATATGAGTTATTGGCTCATATTTAAAAAAAAAAAAAGAGATGTAAAATTTTATGGTCACATGTAAAAAAATATTTAGTAAAAAATACAATAAAAAGAAACACATTTCTATATTTTTCTTACTAGTAATCAAAAATACTTTTAATACAAAAAAAATCCCGAAAATTTGAGTCGCGGAATAAAAAAAAGAAATAGATGTGAAAGTTCAAAATATCCTTAATACAAAAAACCCTGGAAACTTGAGTCACGGAATAAAAAAAAAAGGACGCCTTATATTTATAGAGTTTTGCGCTGCTCTATTACCGCGAGCTATTCTGTCATCGCAAATAATATTTCTGAATTATATAAACAATTCCATCGTACTTACGAATAGCGCCGATAAAATAACAAGCCAAGGTGGGTAGATTTGATTAATGATCAGCTACACAGTGAAAATATTTGGAAAACAAATAATCACAACGCAACTCCTGAAGTGTTTCGATCGCGTGGCTGAGCCCGAGTTATATAGATACACACGATCCGCTTCCGCCAAAGCGGCGTTTGGCGCCAAAAATGTGTCCAACTAGCGACATAGACGTCGAATTTGTGACCGGTCACTTCTTGGTAAACCGTCAATTGACCAACGCAAAGAAAAATTACCGTATTGTGACTGCAATGCTATTACGTGTTACAATCGCATTTTGCTCTTTCGAAACGACCTATTGCATTTAAAAAATGTCAAATTCCAATTAAATAGCGTGTTCTGAGCATATTTGTGACTGTGAGGTAAAAATGACGGTGACGGCGCATAAAAGCAAAAGTGACGGTCAATTGACGGTCACTTTGACGTCGATATAGGATGCTGACACTGCGCTCTGTGCTTCTGGAGCGAACTTTAAACTATTAAATGTATTTACTTTTGTTTTCCATTTCCAATGTAGACGGAAGAATAATTTTCTGTTAGCCCACGAAAGCCAAAGGTGCTGTACTTTAAATCTTGTTACCTAAAGAATGAATATTTTTCCTCAATCGAAAAAAGTGGTTGCAGCCGTTTCCGGCATTAAAGAAGTCCAGAAAACGTCATTATATCTAATCATGCGACGATAATACATGAGAAAAAGCAAAACCGTTGATATCTTTTAAAAATTGAGAGCTGAGTAATGAAAATACGAAAGATAAAGAATTTTTGTGGCAAATGTCAAAGAAATCAAAGATACGAACTAAGTATTTCATCATTCAGGACACGCATGCATGCGGCATGTCGACTGCCGGTTCTGAGAAATGAAAAAAAAACTGTCATATACGTACCGAAGATTGTCATGTTGCTACGATGTGTGTGTTGTCACGCAAATTCACATTTGTTTTGTTGTTAAACTCGGAATTCTCGCGATAATCAAGCTAGCGAACAGTACGAGCGGCGAAAATGCAACAGACGAAAGAGTTGAAATTAATAATCTACGTGATAGCAGACAGCTGTGCGAAGTAAGCCGATTAAGCCTGAGTTTTAGTCATGCTGGCCACGAGCTAAGAAAGGAATATCTTCATTTGAAGAGGCCATAGTTGTGTGAAATTGGCCGGCTAATTGCAATATTTTAAATTTATTATCGTGCCAAAAACGTTTGTTCGTCTTTTGTAGGTGATTGTTCGCTCAATTATATAATGTTTGTCGGATAAGCCGTTTTCCAAACAATAAAAAATAAGATCTAGCGTTAGTTTGGGCGGAATTTTTTTTTTTTTCGTGGATTCGCGGTTAAATGGTGCTCAATCGATTCGTAATAGTTTGAAAAAAAAAAAAAAAGGTAAAATCGAAGTTCGGTGCTTTTCGGAAAAATTCTCCCATTTTTCCTCCCGGCGCTCAGTGCCCAGTCGGTATCAAAAACTGTAATCTAATCTAGTCAAAGCCGGTTAGTTTCTTAGTGAATATCGAATTTGGATCCTCTGCGGGATGGATAAACAAAGTGAAGTCAAATTTGCTTCTGATTACAGTTTTTCATACCGACTGCAGTTTTCGAACCTGTGTCGCGGTATACTTCAGTCGGTAACAAAAACAGTAAACAACTATTTACGGACGATGCCAAAAACGTTGCCGGGTAAAAAAAAGTCTTATATTATATTCGTCTTTTAATTCTGAATGATGTAAGACTTTTATTTTAAGATGATGTGCTACTGCTTGGTCGGTAACAAGAACTGTAAAGCGTTGTTCTCATTACCATTTGTTTTTTTAAAAACAAAATACGAGAACGCTTAACTGCGTCTTAGAATTCTGCAGTAGAGTTCGCGTTTTTTATCCGAAAAAAAAACTGTGGCCGAGAACAACGTTTTTGGGAAGATTTACATCTGTTTCTCTCGCACTTATGGGAATCTGAAAGAAGACACACAGACGACATGTAGCACTTCATCTTAAAAATATGAACTTTTGCATAAAATTTCAATAGAGTATATCAATGTTTCATACTAAATTTGACCAAAGTCGATACGGTAGATAACATTTTATAGAGATTTCCCGGATTTCTCTGAAGCTCGCGTTATCTGCGGCAAACTTCACCGTGCTAAAAGCATTCAGATGCGCATATATATATATATATATATATATATATATATATATCGCTTCATTTGCTCTATCTCCCAGTGTTTACAGGTGCATCACTGCAGTTGCGCACTGCGCTGATAGAGAGAAGGGTGTTGGGTGTGCCGAACATATGTTTACACCGTTCGTTCCTCGATATCATGATCATAAATCAAAAACATGTTTATTCACGTGATTAAGAAAAAGAAAGATATCCATTAACCCTATCATCGATAACATATATTATGTCATACAATTATCAAAACCGAGATTCACGGGACCTCTAAAGCCGAGGGACGTTCAAAAAAATGCTATAAAAGCTCCTCTCAAGTAGCACACGACTGTGATTGACATTAGTCGAAAAATTTGGGTGGGGATAACGAAACCCCCGTTCATATCGTTCGTACACAAAGCCGGCAAGGCACGTATTCAATCAAAGTATACAATTGCACGTAATATATCTCTCAAACTTAATACAAGTCCTTCACCCTTTTCATCACACGACCTTTCAAGTCCCTCATTTATGTCAATAGTACAACAGAAAAAAAAAAAGCAATATAATATTATCTGTAAAACATATCTGAACGTCGCTCATATAGCCGATAGAATGAGTATGAAAACATAGCAATTCGCTTTTACACTGCATGATAATACAGTGTGCGGTCCGATAGAGAAAAAAAAAAAGGGGTGGCGGCGGGGAGGGGAGAGAAAAATTGCAGCTATTAGTCACTATATCAGAATCATCTGCGATATTCAGCGAGCATGAACAGCAGTAGAAACCATCAGGTTGAACGTGAGGGTAAAACGTCTGGTGGACGCCTCTTTCTTTTTTCCTTTTCTTCATAGACATAAAAAAAAAACTCTCCTCTCTCCCTAACTTCTCTTCTCTTTGTCTCACACTTGCTTCTCCTTCCTCTGGCGAGGCTCAGAAGCTCGGCTGCTGCTGTGTGTGAGTGTGTGTGTGTGTGTGTGTGTGTGGTGCCATACAACGTTCCTTCTCTTGTTTTATTTTTATTTTTCTACCCTCGTCTTGGAACCCAAACTTCCCATATAATATCCTGCGCAACATTGATAACGCGCAGACTCCCGAAGAGGTCTTCGCAGCATCACTGCTGGGGAATCTCGGCAGTCTCAGTACCAAAAGTCCGTGGACGGAAAGTGGAGCGTTCGAGCCAACACGCGCGGATCGCGAGAGACCTCGCAAATATAATATCATCTCTGAATTTTCGGCTGTCGAATGAGCGACAAGCGGAAGAAGATCGCTCCGCGTCGGCCTTGAAGACACGAGGAGAAATAGGAGGAAGTAACAGATAGCGAAGTTACACACACACACACACACAGACACACATAACTTTGGCTAACTTTGTTATTATCCTCTACACGTTCAACAACAACAACAACAACGATGGCAGATCACGACCAGATGTACGACGATGAGGTACAGAGATCGTATCGCAACTCTACACTGTGTGTCTATGTCACTGATTAGCTTGTAGTTTTTATTTGTGCACTTTTTATTGTTTCACATCTTTTGTCAGCGACTTTATCACACACGTTTCATGTATATATAGATATGCTTACACAAGTGTTTTACTCTGTTTTAAATCAATTATTTAAGTTGCAATTTTTTTTTGTTTCTTTTCTATGGTTTGTCGGAAGACGCGAAAAGGTTTCGTTTCTATGAATGGCGTTTTGTGAGTTTTATCATAGTTTGTGGCATTTCTCTACAATTCTGAGCATAAGAGCTTTTTAACAATTTTTTAAAAAGTTTTGCAGCGGTTCTTTTGACACCTCGAATATTTTTCATACAACTTATGTAGGATTACGCTGGGAAAGTTAGTTATTGGAAATAATATTAATAAAAATAAATGAATAAATAATTAATGAAAGAAACTCACATACATGCCTTTGGGTTCTGTGAATAAAATATTTTGGATCGAAAAAAGAAAAAACAGAGTTTCGAGCACTGCCGATTTTTTTAGATCAGACAAAATAAATTATATACAAAATTTGATACGATTGTTAAGAACAGTATACAAGGCACGAAAAAAAATTGTAAAGGAATGTTTAAAATTGTAGGAGGAGATACATTTTTTCTAATATTCTTATTTTTAAGTACAACTTGTTTTTCGTAAAGTGCATTTAATTTAGTGGAAATCAAATCTTATGATGTAAATTTTTTTTATGCATATTTTCGGAGATATTTTTTTCGAATGAAATTATATTTGGTCGCATATTTAAAATTGTTGTAATAAAATATTCAGAAAGCTCATAAACTAAAAATAGTACTAATATTAATTTGAAAAAAAAATCATATCTCTGAAAATATGAATCGAAACAATGAACATTAATTACAGTAAAATATGGACTTCGGTAATAAATGAATGGATAACAATTTTTTGCTTAATCTCTACACTTCGTTATGTAAAAGCATGTATTTTTAATCGAGTGATTTTTCGTGCACATTTAACTCGTTACTTTTATCATCAGCGATTTTCCGTTTCACATTATTGTATTAAATAAGTTACGAGTGTTTTAATCCACACATTTATTTGGTAATAAATTATTATTTCATTAAAATATTTTTTTCTTATTATTTATACCTGCTGTTATTTATAAGTACGTTTATATTTGAAGGAAAATTTTTCCAGTATCAATAGAAAGTATATAAAGACACGGTATTAGGAGACATATAAGTATAAATTTATTAAATTACTCACGTGATATTGACTCTTGATAGAGTTTTCGTAATACAATTTTCCTTCTTTGACAATTAATTCTCCGGGGAATCTGTAATCGACGAATCCACCACTTTAATAGGATAATACAATCCATTAACAATATTAGAGAGTAGAGTTATAATCTGCTGTTGGCTGTTGTAAAGTCGTAACGTAGTAGAGTTATAATCTGCTGTTGGCTGTGGTAGAGTCGCAACGCGGTAGAGTTATAATCTACTGTTTGCATTGGTAGAGTTGTAATGTGGTAGAGCTCGAATTTGTAGACTTTTAACGCGATAGAGTGATAATCTGCTGCTTGCCGAGGTAGAGTCGTAATCCGGTAGAGTTATAATCCGCTGTTTCCTCTGCGTAGAGTTGTAACGCGGTAGAGTTACAATTTGCTGTCTGTTCAGGTAGAGTTGTAAAGTGGTAGAGTTCCAAATTGCGGTTCGCTCCGGTAGAGTTGTCAACGCGGTAGAGTAATAAAATCTGCTGTTTACCGAGGTAGAGTTGTGACCCGGTAGAGTTGTGACCCGGTAGAGTTGTAAGTTGCCGTTCGCCCCGGTAGAGTTCCAACGCGGTAGAGTTTAAATTTGCGGTAACCGCTCTGGTAGATTTTTAACGCGGTAGAGTAATAAAATCTGCTGTTTACCGAGGTAGAGTTGTGATCCGGTAGAGTTGCAACTTTCCGTTCGCCCCGGTAGAGTTCCAATGCGGTAGAGTTCGAATTTGCGGTAACCGCACTGGTAGATTTTTAACGCGATAGAGTAATAAAATCTGCTGTTTGCCGAGGTAGAGTCGTAACGCGGTAGAGTTATAATCTACTCTTCACTCTGGTAGTCTGTATCGCGGTAGAGTTGGAATTTGCGGTTCCCTCTGGTAGGGTTTGATTGTGATGTAATTTATACAGAATCTTACTTTCCGGTAGGGTTTGTATTACGATATTTGTATTACGATGGAGTTTATAAGCGAAGACTTGTTTTACTGCATAAATGAATTGGTTGGAATATAATTATCCCGAAAATATATATTCTCTCATTAATTTGTAATACGCGGTGAGACGTATGACTCGCTACTGTCTTTCAGAGAGACTGAAAATATAATCGACCAATATAAATGATGTCCATGCGGCTAGCCGGCGTCTCGGACTCGTTCTAGTCTACTCCCTCGGGAACCACTTATAATATTAATCAATTTCTACATGCTCTTACTCACCAAGAGCCTTAGCACGAGGGATTGCTGACCCGACGTGAGCCTTCGAAATATCGTCCTCTCTTTCACGATCAGCCCTTCCATATCAATTCACCGATAGCTCGCTATCGGTTAGAGCACACGCGGAGGCGGCTACCAGAAATAAATTCATCCGTCTCGCTGACCCGACCTTTCGCGCACGTATCCGACGTGTGTCCGTGTGTATGTGTGTGTGTGGGGCTAATAAAAAAATCATCTTTTTATCCTCCCGCACGTTTCAATGACGGCTACGCGGACATCCGCTCAGGTGGAGGCCCCGGTGTCTCTTTATAGACTCTCCAATGCCAATTTATCGATACTATTATTTATGTACCCTCCTACCAACGACGTATATCCTTTTATTGGTGAATTTCCATTTTACGGGGAGACACAATTGAAATTGCCAAGTCAGCCATTTAGTTCTCCAAGAGAATTAAATGGGAATTTAGCTACTAGTTTCTTTTTTTTGTGTCTTTAAGGAAAGGGCTGTAGTGATTTTTTTAAATTCATTAATCTTTCTTTATTTTCGCAGCAATTGTGGATGAAGGCTCAAGCTAAACTTTCAAAAAGCCCCAAGACTGTTCTAAAAGATCCACCTAGGATTTTTGAGATAAATTCCCGATTTTTAAACTGGCGCAAAAGATTTTTGATTCAAAAAATTCATGAAAAAACAAAGTTTCAATAATAAGAGGATAAAATCTAGAAAAAATTAAAAGCGCTTTTTCGAACATGTGGAATAGTACAAGAAATTATGGAGCGAATTGGAAGGGGTCAGGGTTGAATGCTTACTGAGTTGGCCAGGAATTCAATGAAAAGCCCAAAAAAAAAAGTACTGCCCTAAAATGATTAAGCTTATTAAGCACAGTTGCGATAACAGGAAAAAATGATAATGCAATTATAAAAAATATTCAACCCAGCCCAAAACCATATGCATTCATCACTTCATTAGTCACCAAAACTATTTCAATTTCTCTCACAGCCTAATAGCAATTTGCACCATTTCCTAAATTCATATCTATCCAACCCTTTATACAATTCATTGTACGTATATTGATAAAAATTTGTGACGCTGATATACAAGAAATTTGAAAATCAATGTACCAACAGTTTGCCAATGCGTTAAATTAATAAAATGACTCATGTGCTCTACAGACATGTGCTAGTTTGGCCCGATTATTCTATTTATAGCATCGTGCACTTTCGCCCTGGGTTTGTGGCACGATAATCGTATGCATGTGTGCGTGTGCCGAAGCCAAAGGGTCAGTTTTGGCCAAGGCTGTAATCGAGCTAATCGAGAAAAAACGATCGATTTTTCCAACTCCACTTGGATAAAAGCTACTCGGCAACAGAAGTTCGTGACAATCGAAGAGAAAAAAAAAAAATGAAGCCTCGATTAGCCATCAGACTCGGTGTGCATTTTATGCGATATATATCCTGACTCTACCTCGCCGATTTCTCCGCGTGCCACCAACGACACACTATACATACTTAACTCTATACGAAGACAGTGTATTGCACACAGAAACGTTAGCCAACTGCACACCGCCCCACCGGCCCTTTCTCTATCGATTTAACCAGCAGCAGCTGACTGCCCCGCGAACGGACTACCCCGAGGCTGAAAAGCAAACGCTTTTCATCCCCTCTGCTTTTCATGTCGCGCACACACGTATACATTATACCCTCGGAAAATGGAAAATGTCGAGCTTGCATGCCTCCTCTGCGAGAGACAGGACCGAGGAACGCGACACTGTCCCGCAATTTTTATCATTCCAAGAGGAGCATCTTTTTTTTTATCTGCCAAAAAGATTTTTCATAAGATTTTATGTTGGAATGGAAATATGCATAGGATACACGTCGAGATGAAAATAATTGTTGAATTAAGAAAGTTTTAATTGGATACCCAATTTTTATTACCCTATTTACATATTCGCTTATACTTCTCTGTTGAAAAAAAAGGAATTTTTTCTTGATTCCTTTATGGCAGTAAAGATGAAACCAAGATTTTTGTATTTCTAACAAAGTTTTTGGCTGAAATCGATTTTTTGTTAATTATTTGAAAAAAAAAACAGTAGAAAAGGACATGAAAAGATTTGTTAAACACTTGTTTTGTTTTTTTTACAAAACATTCTGCTGCCAAGTTTACAAAAGAGAAACTGCAAATTTCGCTGGCTCATAAAAATGTTTTGTCTTTTAGAGTTCAACAAAAATTTTTTTTTTTTTTTAAACTGATTGAGTCGACTAAACCAAGGTAACAATTTTTTAAAAAAATTTCTAAAAATTGAAATCAACGTTGCAGCTTCTACTTTGCATCCTTTTAATATTGCCATAAATTTATTTTCCTGATACTCGAGACTATAAAGTGGATTGACGGCGGAAACTTCGATAAATCGTTAATTATACTTGTGATAACGAGCGCCATAAGCCTTCTAAGATTATTTTATGATCAGATGGAGCAAGGCCAGTTATTTTCGAGCCTTCCATCCCGTCGCTATTATCGAACTCTTTTTTTTTCTCTCTCTCTCTCTCTCTCTCTCTCATTCTCTGTCTATCCGTTTATTTATATTAAAGCGAGAGCTTTAAGGAAAGAGTTGTATAATTATGCGAAAGAAACACCCAGGTCAAGAGGCTTCTTTAATGCAACGCTCTAGTGCAGCGTCTATATGCCATTGCCACTGGTTAACGACGTCCAAATTTGTGTATTCGCCTACATTTCCATTTACTTACCTTTTCCGGAATAATATATTATTCCTCTGGTAAATTCAATAGTCGTGGATGAGCTTTGTACGAATCCACGCGTAAAAGATTTTTCTGGATATAATGCAGCGGTGACCTGTTACGGCATAAACTCTCGGCATGGAGAACATTGAAGTTGCTCTCGACTGTTTCGTCCGTGAACCGTGAGTAAATGAGAGTTAGACATCAGTTCGTGAGGCATTTTCCACTGGATGATGAAAGCAGGTCGACCAGGCAGCCTCCCTTCAAAGACTGCTGGGCACTTTGCCCGACTGTCTCGCAGACCCTTCACTCTGGATTAACTGCATTCCCTCTCGTTTTACTTAATTACAATTACAATCATTCAGGAGAGAAAATAGTTGTGAAGTATTCTGACGATTTTCGGCATTGAGTCTACATTCCTATATCGATAAGTATTAGCTGTAATTGTAAAAGGGATCGACCAGGCTTGTTGGAAGGGATGCAATGTAGAACTTTGCACATTGCTTGCTTATGATCTTTGAATGTTTAGAAAGCTACCTCAATGTGGAAGTAATTTGATCTATTTTGGGTTTCTCGTTAGAGGAAGCTTTGCAAACATTCAAAGATCGTGACGAAGGAATTTACAGAACTCTACTTTGCATACCTTGTTTTAAATAAATAAATAAATAAATGTTGTTTATATATCGTATTGCTCTCTTTTCACGTTTCAATTGATTTAGTGTCTGCTGACCTGAGTTAGAGGAAAACGTTAATTTTTTTTTTTAATTTCCAAACGCCATAAAATCCGAAGTCTTTTAACGATAATCACCAAATTTGGTACACAGCAGTGCAGAGTACAATAATGAAATTTTTCTACAGAAATATTTTTCGTCTGTAGAAAAATTTTAGTTCGCTTGGTGAGGGTTGACGTGAGTTAGAGCAAAATGTATATTTTTCGAAAAATTCAAAATCCCATAAAAATCGAACCTATTTACCGATTTATCCCAAATTCAATACCAGTCGTACTTTGATGTAGCTTTATTTGTAAATTATTTAGCTCGATTGCTAAAAATTTTGTGTCTGGGTCCACTTTGGGCGTGATCCAGAGATAATTAATCATAGGATTGGCTTGCGTTGAGTCTCAGACTCTTCGCAATCCTATTTTTAATCTATAAATTAATTGCAGCGATTTTTTTTTTAATTTTAAACTTTACGAGATCCATGTCAAATCAATTTTACTTTTACATTTTTAAAATTATTCAATAAATTGGCTAAAAAAATGGTTAAAAAGAAAAAAAACGCTGCAATTAATTGCAGCTGTAAATCACGACATTATTCCCACTTTTGCTCATGATGCAATATTGGTCTGACTCGATATTGACCTCCACCACTGTTCCCTCGAATCTCTCTTTCTCTTTGCTCAATCAATCGCTCACAAGCCTGACGGTCGAGTACACTTACCCTTCCATCCATTTCACCGTCACCGGCAAAGACTCCCCGGCTCGCGATAATCTCAACCCCAACAAATTTTTCCCTGGAGCAGTGAAATCATCGCTCACCGCCTCTCCACATCGTTTTCTGTCCTCGAAAGCTTCGTGTGTGTGACTTATTGATTTTTCTGGGTGACGCTGAGAAAACACGTGAACTTGGGCAGATGCTTTATCAATTGAATATAATATGTTAATGAGAGGGTGGAAAATAAGTATATGCAATTGCAACAATTTACTATAGTAATAATAATAAACAAAAAAAAAAATTTGCCATAAATCAGAGAAAAAGATTTTGCTACTTGAAATTTTTTTTTTATATGACGAATAGTTGACACGAAGTCATCACTTCATATTTTTATATTCGATTAATTTTCCAACTTTTACAATATTTTCTAATAATTAGCTTCTAAAGAAATTTCGAATTTTTTCATTTTTACTTTAAACTCAGATGCTCCGAAATTTTTATTTTTTTTTTCAACCCGGCGGACCTTTAAAAATGCATCAATCTCAAGGATCCTTTGCACGATGTATTTTTTATTTCTTCTGGAAATTTGGTTAAAATCGTCAAAATTATCATAATAATCGTTCTCTTTTGAAAATTGAGTAAATGACCAAAACTTAAATTGCCAAAAAACCCACCTGTTCTAAAACTATCAAAAATTGAAATATGTGAAAAAATGTAAAAAAAAATGTATCTCCTATGTCATATATATAGAAACTAATCGATTCTTCATCTCAGCAAAAAAAAAAAACAAAATACAATAGCTTTCATCGACACACTTCAGTTTCATTACTTTCGTAATAAGTGAATCGACATTTCGTAAAACCATGATTTTTTACGTGCCCAACAGGAGCTGGTCTCGACGAATCCGAACCAAAGAAACTGGCGTGGCATACTGATTGCCTTGCTGGTCATCATTGCGGTCCTTGCACTGATCGTCACGTCCGTGGCGCTTCTTACACCCCCGGATGAGGGTCCTCGAGTAAGGGGTACTCGGTTACGACTATCCGAGGTGAGCGATTGTTTTTTTTTTTTTTTTTTTATTACTAATATAAGAAACGTGAGATAAATTGTTCATTTGGGGCAAAACACGTCAAGTCGGTCAAGCCAATTTTTCATGTCAACAAAACGTCCTCAAATTTATTCAGGATGTTGGTCTGGTTGAAAAAAAAAACGTAGGAATTTTTTCAGATTTTTTAATTGCATATTCCAGCTGTTAAAAATTTCGGGAAATAATCATTGTTTATTTTTTTAACGGCAATACTACGGCTCGCACAAAAAAATCATAACAACATGAAATTTTGTATTTTCAGCGTACTTTCCAAAACCATTTTTTGTAAAATTCTCCGATTTTTTTTTATGCTATTTTTCAATTAAATAAAGTTACCACTCTTTTCCCTCTAAAACGACATTTCCGATTTAGCTGAAATTTTCACATTTTGTTCTTTGAAGTGTCTAGAATCTTACAAAAAATTGGTTTAGTTGATAAATAGCATAAAATGAAATCGGAGAATTTTACAAAAAATGTTGTTGAAAAGTACGCCGAAAATTCAAAATTTGATGTTGTTATGATTTTTTTTTGCGAGCCTTAGTATTGGCGTTAAAAAATAAATAATGATTATTTTCAACGATTTTTAATGGCTGAAATATGCAATAAAAAAATCGGAAAAAATTCCTACGTTTTTTCTCCACCCAGACCAACATTCTGAATAAATTTGAGGACGTTTCGTTAGCATGAAAAATAGGGGTGGCCGACTTGACGTGTTTTGCTCCGTACATAGATAACAGCAGCTCAATGAGCCACCCCTCTTGGGCTTTGCCTCTTTCGAAGCTCTTTATAATTTTTGAAATTGTGCCGCGAGAGAGAGAGAGAGAAATCGGATAATGGATAAGTGTCTCGATTAATCGATCGGCCCGGCGGGACTCATCGTGCCAGAACAGTTCCACTCGAGCTAGGAGATATCGCCTCTTTTTTTTTTTTTCTTTCTTGTTTCCTCTCTTTGCTTACCTTTTTCTTTTTATACCTTCAGGTTCTATCCGGGGAATTATCTCCTCCGCTATTCAATGGCACTTGGGTCAGCGGTCGACACATATGCTATCGAGATCCTTGGGGTGGCATATCGCTGCTCGATGCCTCGGATCCGAACGTCACGTCTCACAGTCTGATGCCCAACGAGACCTTTGTAAGTATACGTTATAAAAATTAAGACTACGATCGCCACGATTAAATATCATCATCAATAAATTTGACTCAAAAATATTGAACTTAAAAATTTAGCTTTGAAAAAAAAAAAATCTACATCCGAAATATGTAGCTCCGACATATCTATATATCATATTTATGCTAGGGTGGTTAAAAAACATTTTTCGTGGGTCTTAACGAAAAATGTTATTACATTGTGAAAAAGTAATTTTTGCAAAATTGGGGTGGATTAGACATTTTTTAATGCTAAACTTTTGACGCTCTAAAATTTGTTTAAAAGGTGCCTCCAGTAATGTGTTTGCAATATTTTCGTATTTTTACCAAACCGTCATAAGACAATCAAATCTTTAGCTACAAAAGTCAAATTTTTTTTTCTTTCCCTCCCAAAACAAAAATCGTGAGTACTCGATGAAATGATAATTTTCTCCAAATTTTTAAATGCAATATCAAAATTTTTCAAGCCATCTCAAGCGGTTTGTTGTCATTTAAATTTTCACTCTGTATCACAGCGTTTTAATTGGATCTGTGATCTGATCGTTTGGCAGTAACGATACGAATTGCAAATTCTCTCTTTGCTTTTCCAACGTTTAAACACGAAGCGTTTGTCTTTATTCTTATGAACCCGGGATATAGCGCCGCCAAAAGTGATGATCCCAATGTGATTGAATATGGATTTATGAGAGGGTTGAATTTTTGTGTACAGAGACGACTGAATCCCGTCAAGTTCTCACTGTCACCGGATCAGCGGTATCTCCTCATCGCTCAAAATGTGAAAAAGTTGTTTCGTTTCTCTTATCTGGCGCAATACACCGTCTACGACGTTACTACACGGTCAGTGCAATTGTTCAATTGTTCTCCAAGTTAATTTTTTTTTTTCTATTTGATGACTTTTGGTATGTTACATATAGGGCATTCCATGCTAAGAGCCTCGTATTTCCTTTCAATATGCTATAAAGTCACAAAAAAAAAAGAAACCCAAAATTTGACATTCATTTGAAGCAATTGATTTCAGTGAAACGGTATTATTGACGCCTAATCCAGAAAAATATGTCCATCCGTATTTGCTCCACGCACAATGGACTCCTCGCGGTCACGGTCTCGTCATGGTTCAGGATTATGATATATATTATAAAACGAGTCCGACCAGCATCTCGGAATATCGAGTTACAGACACAGCAGTCCCAGGAATTATGTCCAACGGATTTCCAGATTGGCTCTACGAAGGTATTCGATATTATTATCTATATATAAGGCATTCCATAATAGTTCAACGTCACACAAAAAAAAAGAAAAATTTAAAAATCAGATGATACTATATAATTTTTTTAAATAGTTTTTTGAATTTTTTTTACATATGATACTTCGACTCAAAGACGAAATACTGTCGGTTGTAAAAAAAAAATGGAAAATAGGGAAAAAGTCCCTAATTATAATTGCACAATCAGCGATTTAATGAGATCAATATTAATTACTATTTAACTTAAATTTTGGCAGAAGAGATTTTGCGCAGTGCCGAAGCCATTTGGATGTCTAACGATGGTCATCTGATGCTCTACGCCTCGTTCAACGATTCCCTGGTCGAGGAAATGCACATTCCCTGGTTCGGCGAAGAAAACAAAGCACTCTATCCGGACATTCGATCCTTGAGATACCCCAAGGTGAGAATAGTACCGTTTTTTTAGTACAAGTACAAAAAACAAACGAACCCAAATCCTTAAATTATCATTTTTTTTTGGCTACCGCATTTGCTGATAGAATTGCATAAAACTATAGTTTGCCTACCCTCTGCAATCGTTGAGATCGTAGTTGTAACGATGATTTTTCAGCCTGGAACGCCGAACCCTTTGGTGAAACTGTACGTTGCCGATCTTGCCGATCCAAAGAATATACACACGAAGGTAGTGAAACCGCCACCTGCGATCGAGCATGTGTGAGTTCCATATTATCCTGCTTAGTTTTTACAAAAAAAAAAAAAAAAAATAAAAATTCATTTCATTTCATTCCTCGTTTGGAGCAAACACACTTTTTGGTAAATTATATACTAAACAGCTTACACAGCCTTATTATTATGCGTAGAAATATGTAGGTGTACTTTATTGACGAACCGACGAATGCACCAGCGAACGTTGCACTTTTCCAACAGCTTCCATTTAACTTCTAGTGCCATCTAATTTTTAGCATCCGCACAGTTGGAAATATTTGTAAAAGAAAAAAAAGAAAAAAAAACAGGAAAATAGTTAATAAAAATCTGGGTAAAAGAAGAGAAGTAACAGACGACATTCCAAGTGTGGCTGTAGGTGTGTTTGTGTGTTCTTTTTTTCATCTGCAAATCATTCAATTTTACAATTATTACCAACAGTGTATATTTTATATCTACTAATTTACATTAATGAGCTGCAAAGGAAGTAATCGAAATACTATTTATTAATTTTTATTTTTCGTCTATATCCTCCCCAGGGAGCATTATTTCACAACGGCGTCTTGGATCTCATTGACGGAAGTATGCATAACGTGGCTGACACGCGCCCAGAATCTATCGATAATCACGGTTTGCAAGAGTCCGTTGTGGCACTGTCAGGTTGGTGAATGGATCGTTGCAGTTGCTGGTGTCTGTGAGGCATTCCGTTCCAATTCAGCCACCCAGAAAGAAAAAGAAAAAAAAAAATATCAAAATTAAATTTCAATTTATAGAGAATCCAATCTTTTTTTGACATTTTCTTTTTTTGCAGTTTAACGTCAGAATTATTTTGACGTTACTTTTTTACCGCATTTCTGTAAAAAAGAAAATTTATTTGAAATTTGGCGCATCTATTGGAATCAGTGAAACTAATTTTCATACATTTTTCGAAATTTTTTTCTTGAATGGCTGGATTGGTGTGGAATGGCCTCATACATGGCTTTAGAATTTTCTTCCAGCTATTCGTCTTCTCCTGCCAAGAGTCGTATTCTCTCCTCGGAGCTCTTTCTGTCGCCCTTCATCCTTGGCGGATAGCTCATTTTTCACTGTCGCTTTCAGGAAATCCAGAGAATCAGCGAGTCCAAGGGATGGGTCGACACACCGCCTGAGTCGCCGCTTTTCTCATTGAACGGCAGTAGCTACATCGCTATAGCACCGGTACGGGATGGTCCAGCGGCGGGCTATTACAAGCACATCGTTTGGGTAAACGTGCTGAGAAAGCAGGTCGTCCCGTTGACACACGGCCGCTGCGAGGTTGTCAAAATACTAGTATGGGACCAAGATAATAATACCATGTGAGTTAAAATATATATTCATTGTGCACATCTGTGCGCCAGCTTTCCCGCACGAGTCTTAAGGTGGCTCCAATTGTGGGAGTCTATCCAAAAGATACAAATCTAGATTCAAAAATATGTTATACATCAATTATCCAGCTGACGAAATGTGAAATTTTGAACAGACTAATCGTATAGTTTTTTCTTTTTTTTGTTTAAAGATATAAAATCATAAAGTCGAGGTTTTTTGCACGAATTTTCATTGTCGAATCTTGGAGTGAGCCTAGATTTTCGCATGTACACATATTTACACATTCAGCATTGACTTATTTTTTATGGCATCAAATTATGACATAATGGAGTAAAACATAATTACATAATAAAAAAATCACACAAATTTGACACAAAGCCTCCTGCATGAGCAAGCCAAAATTGCTGAATAAGCTTTCTCAAAGAGGTGGCTTTGTGAAAAATGAAAATTAACGAGGAAGCAATGTGCAAAGTTGTACTTTGCAGCATTTTAAAAAATCGAATATCAATACAAGATAAATATGTATCGATGATAAATGCCTCAGATACTTTATTGGAATTCCACCGCTGAGACCGGGACAACGTCACCTGTATCGCGTTAGCTCGGTTCTACCAGAAGTGGGTACCTCGTTGCATCCGGCAATCTGCATCACTTGTTCAACAGCCGCGAAGGCCGAGGGTCGTTACGCACTGGCGGACAGCGAGACCGATCTTCACTCGGGAATCGCGAATCGATACAGCAGCTGGACTGACAAGAACGATTGGAGCGAGCAGTACGAGGCTGACGTCGACAATGCCGTCAACAAGGATCAGCGTCGAGTCGACGCTGCTGCTGGAAAAAAGGAAAAGTCCAAGAGCAAGCCAATTGCAAGTGAGTATATATCGAGTGCGAGCCACAAATCCTATTCGTATCATCCACCCACGTTATATCTATAAATTTATTTCTCTCATTCTTTATCACCTTCGCAATTCGTAGAGATTAGTTATTACCATATATATATTTATATATATATATATATTGATATTATCAATGCCTATAATATCGTAATCGATTTTTCTCCTACCCACCCAATGCAGAATTATTAGTTAGATCATTTTGCTCGTCGCTAAATATATCTCTACTTATAGTATATACTTATATAGTTTTATCTATCTAATCTATCTTTCTAATCTCTCTCTCTCTCTCTCTCTCTCTCAAACATACACACACGCACCGAGTACACCTGTAGCTAGGAATCTTCTGTATATAATGTAATGTAAAAGTTCTACAGCATATATTTTAATTTGTTGGTACAGAGTTGAAAGTATTTGTAAAGTAAGAGAAAAATTTTTGTAAACTGCTCTCCTGAGAAATTGTAGAGGGAAAAGACGTCAAATCGGCCACCCCAATTTTTCATGTCAACAAAACGTCCTCAATCTTATACAAAAAAACAAGAATCACATAATAAAAAAATGTAATATTAGATTATATTAGATTATCATGATGTTCCATCTTTCGAAGAGGTATAACTCTGGGGATTGCCGCCCATCTTGCCAATTTTTTCTAAGATTCTAGATATTTCAAAGAACAAAATGTGAAAATTTCAACTAAACCGAAAACGCCGTTTCGGAGGGAAAAAAAAGTGGCAACTTTATTTAATTGAAAAATAGCATAAAATGAAATCGGAGAATTTTACAAAAAATGTTGTTGGAAAGTACGCTGAAAATTTCATGTTGCTATGATTTTTTTTTCGTAGTATTGGCGTTAAAAAATAGACAATGATTATTCTCAGCGATTTTCAATGGCAGAAGTATGCTATAAAAAATCGGAAAAAATTCCTACATTTTTTCTTCAACTAAATCAACATCCTGAAGAAATGGGAGGACGTTTTATTGACATGAAAAATTGGGGTAGCCAACTTTACGTGTCTTGCCCCTATAGTCAGTGGATTTTGAATTGAATTTTATTTATGCTGATATCCACGTAGTTTGTATTGTCATTTTCCACTACAAATTTAAAAAAAAAAAAGAAAAAATCGTCAGATCTCTCGATGATCGATGACTCATGATTTTCATAGCCATTTTTTTAGTCACACTAGTTAGTAGAAAAAGTTGGGCTTCACGCAGTTTTAGCCGATCACAACGTATACATTAACCGGTGAACACATCTCTGATTGTGATTTAGGGATCATTTTGGGACGAATGGAAATGAACGCGTTTTGAAAGGGCATTTTTTCATTTTCTTTTCATTTCCTGATCTAGGGAACTGTTGACAAGCACTTTAGCGCTGTTAATTAGAGGAGTTAATATCGTCGTTAAAAAAAAAAAAAAAATCGACATCTCCTTTCATTGTAGAGATTTCTTAACAGCTGGCTTTGATAACTGGAAGATACCTGGTCTCTCGCAGCCGCAAAAATTAACCTGAAGTCCTGAAGGGTGTCCGGCAATACCTACCCCCGAACCCTCTGCACACAGAGACCTCGTCATTATTACGTACAGTGTGTTAATTGCCGTCTCTCTCTGTCTCTCTCTCTCTCTCGTGTATGAGTATGGTGACCGTGCGAGACGATGCGGACCATGTGCGGCCCACAAACACGTAATAAATCCAGGTAGAGACGGTGTATAATAATGTCAGCTTTTTTGTTAGTTACGATATCGTGTACTACATACATATATAATGCCTCACTGTTTTATATACATATTACTAAAATATATGTATGTGATGGCGCACTCGCGCGTGTGTGTAAGTGTGGGTGAGTGAGTGTATTGCGTGTGAGTGTTATATATACATATATATATATGGCAAGAGGGGAAAGGGTGCGCTTTTGTTAGACAAGCGGTGTTCTTTATTTTTCTTTTTGTTATTAAATATTATTGTGTATTATCTATGGGGCATTCCAGGCCAAATCGATCAGGCCGTGAATTTCTTTTTTTTTTTTAGTCATAGATTTACTCAAGATGTCTAAAAAATTGTAATTTCATATAGGCCAAATTTTCGGGCCCAATTTATATCATATGGGGCATTCCAAGTCAACTCACTTGGTCGTTGGCCTGATCCCCTCGGATTCAGTTGACGAATTTTTTTTAGCATATTTTGGTCTAAAAAAAGAGGATATTTTTTTTCAGATTTTTATCATTTGCATATATATGTAAAATAATTTTTTTTTTTCATAACTGTTGAGTAAAAATGAATTTTGAGCGGGTTTAAAATGTTGACATATTTTTTTCCATAGAATATGGGGCTAAAGACAAGCATTTTCGTCGTAGTTCGAGAGTGGGCCGAGAATAATTTCAATTTTTTTTTAATTTAAGAAAAAAAATGGTTTTTGGTAGCAAAAAAAAATCTCATATTTTGAGGGTACAACGCTGAAAGTTTTCCGAATAATTAAAATAAAATTGAAAAAAGCCATTTCAATTAGAACGAAAATTAGGAAAAAAAAAATTTTTTTTTTAATCAAAAGTTATGGAAAAAAAATATTTTACAGGGTAAAACAATTGATAACAATCTGAGAAAAAAATAACATCCTTTTTTGGACCCAAATATTCCAAAAAAAAGAAAATTCGTCAACTGATCAGGCTGATGACGAAGAGAGTTGACTTGAAATGCCCCATATCTACTTCCATATATCACATAAAAGTAGATCATCATCGGAAAAGCTTAAAACAATATTTTTACAACAACGAGCTTACTATATAAAATTGATAAAAACCTCGATCTAAAAGTGTCAAATTAACACTTTTATGTTAATTTAATAATTGCCAAGCAAATTAAAAAAAAAAGAAAAAAAAACCGATTCTTTCTGTGAAATGTTTTTTGTTGTTGTCATTTTCTCTGCAATAAACTAATAAAAATGAACATAAAATTTTGAGAAATCACGATTAGATCGATCAGGATTGGAATTCTCCCAATACTTACAAACTTTACGACACAAAATCTAACTGTTTCATATTAAAAAAAAAAAAAAAAACGCGGGTTCGTCAGCGGAGCTATAGGTCATCTTTTTCTGTACATACATTGTATATCACTTGTGCTATATACGTATACTATACTATATACGTAATGTCACCCACAGATGCCACAAGCGATGTAAATGTTGCATTAACGGAGTCTGTCGATGGATTATCAAACGAGACGGACACCGAACACCTCACATCTTCCACCAGTACGGTCACTTCACATTTCAGACTTCTCATTAATACGTCTCTTTTTTTTTTTTTCTTTCGTTAATTTCATTTTCTACTCTCGCATGAGGCTCGAGCACATAATCACTTTCTCCGTTATATTTCGTACAATAAATAATTATTACCTTACTAATAAAAATAAAGAAAAAAAAAACTAGTCAATTTTACGTGAAAGCTACAATTTTTTAAATACAGGATTATTAATCATTTTTTCATCTCGGTGATCATTATAAATTGTTCGCAACGAAAGCCATGGCTTTATATTGACTGATCGTAGAGTCGGTGAATAAATATATGAGGCATTCATGGCCAACTCATTAAGCGTTCAACCCTGACCCCTTTTCATCAATTTGCTCCATAATTTTTAATCCAAATTCTATATGCTCGAAAAAACACTTTTTTTTCGATTTTTTATACTGAAACTTTTTTTTTCTTCATGAATTTTTGTTTAATTCAGATTTTTGAAATTCGTCAGCTATACAGCACCCCTTATTTTGTTAAAGTATCACTACACTATTAATGGTTCTTAATGTCAATGTTTAGGACGCATTTATTAGATATTAGCTATGTTGTGTAAATATCAAAAGTCCATGAGATAAATTCTGTATAAACGTTAAATATATACGTGTATGTTAGATGTCTGTAACTTGGTCTGATCTTCGGTGATGGACGGCATGAGAAGAAAATAATGTGTCGATATATATTATTAATATCGTCTACTATGTGATAGTGCTTATCTTAATGCGATTCGGAGCATTATAATTGTACACTGAATATACTATTATATACATCAATGTATCGTTGTGTCCTTACGTGAAAAATCGTTTGTCACTCTTTTGTTGAAATTGTTGGACTTTTTTTCCCACTCTTTTTTTTTGCTCACTCTCGTTGAATTTATTTTTTAGAAATCGCCGAGACCTGCCAGTATCACAGCGCCCTATTCTCGCCGAGTCTCGAGTACTTTGTACTCGAGTGTCTCGGTCCTGGTATTCCAACAGTCTCGCTTTTTAAGACCGACGTACCGGCGCCTCGTTTCATCACCTTGCTCCAGAATAATACGTTGCTTCGCGTAAGTTGAAAATGCAATTTAATCGGAAAAACTCATTGCAACTTCGTATTCTTTTCTTTTTTTTTTAATAATAATTTTTTCATCCAAATCGAATCGCTTGGAATAGTTTCGAGAAAAAAATTTGGTTTTGTCTTACATGATTTAAATAAGATCGGTGCTACTATCCGATGTTTTTTGTTGTTAATTTTATTAAAAATAATTAAATTTGAAGAAACGTTCATGATATAAGGAACTAAAAATGCATTTTTCAGTTTTTTTTTTCCAATTTTAAATCGTACGTCGTTTTCAAGACACAAATCTTTTAGTGAAAAGTAATAAACAATTGAAAAGTCCTGAAATTTTTAAATACTTTTAATGATCTGATATAGAATGCCCTATATTATAATAATCTTACAATATTATTGATACTATTGTCTTCATTTTACAGGAGCGTATTGCGAAAATTGCACTTCCGCAAATAAAAACATTCCCGGTGCAAATAAGTGGTGGTTACAATGCGCAAGTGAGACTTCATCTTCCGCCTGGTTTGCGTGAGGATGAGATCACGCGCTATCCGATGGTAGTTCAAGTGTACGGTGGACCGGGTTCTCAGCTGGTTACGGATATGTTCAAAATCGATTGGAACACGTATCTCGCAAGCCGCAAGAACGTGATAGTCGCGCAGATCGACGGCCGTGGAAGTGGCGGACAAGGCTACAAAATGCTTTACGAAGTTTACTATCAACTGGGCACTGTCGAGGTCGCCGATCAGCTTGAAGTCACCGAGTATCTTAGAGATTCACTGCATTTTGTCGACAAACGACGAGTCGCCGTTTGGGGATGGAGCTATGGAGGTTTTGCTGCTGCTCTCGCGCTCGCGAGACCTGAACAGGATGTATTTCAGTGTGGAATTAGCGTTGCTCCGATTGTCTCGTGGAAGCTCTATGGTAATTAATGGGAAAGTTTTTCGAAAAATTTTGGGGATCCGCAAGATTTTCAAATTTATAATAATATATTTATTTATGAATTTTGTTTTCATAGGCCTGCGATTTCCAATTTATGACATTGGTGAATTTTTCTCAAGAGCCGATTTATTGGGAATTTAATGCTGTAGAAATCAAATTTATAGAAATATTGCGGAAAAATTAATAGTTTGAGGGTGATATTTGAAAAACGGTAAAATTTTATATACTGGCAGATTTTTGTGGCCCGCTCACTCGTACTGATGATACTGGTAGGATGTGATGGCTCGGATGCCTTCTTTATATATTTATATTAAGCCCTCTCATACAACCCGGCCAAAGCCATGGTGTGTCAATTGACCCCCCCGTCTGACTTACTGATGGGACTTAGAAAAATTCAGGCCCAAGGGTCCCTTGAGAGACTAAAAAAAATTCAGGCCCAAGAGTCACTTGAGGGACACAGCGGCAAAATATTTATATAATATAGAGAGAAATATAACTTTGAAAGTTAACTTTCAAATAGTTGGATTTAGGAATTTTTTGCAAAGGGCCTTTTTTGTAGATCGCTAAATTTTCTACAGACACATACTGTAAAATAACTAATTACACTTGTAATTAAAGAGGTATAAAAGTTTAAATACGCAAAAACGTATATCCCATATTATTTGCAAAAAATGTCTAAATCCAATCGTTTGAAAGTTTTTCAATTATTAGGGTAAAACTATTAGTTTTTCCACAAATTTTCTTCAGACTTTCTTTTTTGTAGAGCATTCAATTCTCGATAAATCAACTCCTGTGAGAATCTATTATATCAATCGAAGGTGTATTATTTATGTTCTTACCTTGCATTTCAATCTGCTACAGATTCAGCATACGCAGAGCGGTACATGGGCCTGCCGAATGTAACGTCAAATTACAAGGGATACGCCGAGTCCGATGTGTATAACAAAATCGAGTACCTGCGCAATAAAATGTTTTATTTAGTACACGGCACAGCGGACGACAATGTCCAGTTTCAACAATCCATGGCGCTGGCTCGACATCTCGCCAAAAAAGGAATACTCTTCCGGCAACAGGTACTGAAAACTGGTTAAATTTTTCCAAACCCCTTACCTCTAATATCACGAAAAAAATATTTCTGAATACCATATAATTTATGGAAAATATTCCTGCTGCAATATATTTCAATGATACAAATATTTCGGTTATTATTTGGAAGTCGCGACAAAAAAGAGAATAGATTAAATATGGTGTTATATAATTCACGCGTACCTTTCAACTCCAAATTTGGATCGGATTATGAGTTGGTTTTCAGTTGGTCGTTCAGTTTCCATGGATTCTCTGACGGATTTAGATCGATGGGCTGCACCAGCCATAGTCAAAGAGCAGGGTCGTTGAAATTTTTTTCTCTAATCACGATATGCCTCAAGAAGATGCCCAGTAAATTTCAGATTTTTATATACTAAATTGAAGCGCCAAGAAAATTTATGCAGGAAGAAGATCAACAATTTTTCGATTTTTAATCTTTTTTTTTTTCATAGAATTTTTTGTCGGCTATCTTTTGTCGTCAGTTCGAGATCAATTACAACGAAACTTCTTCTTCATTACCATTATTAATCCGCAGGTTTATCCGGACGTCAGTCACAGTTTGGCCGGTGTCAAAGGACATCTTTATTTATCGATGGCCCAATTTCTGGACGATTGCTTCCAGAAGCAAGCACCCGCCGACTCGAAAGCTGGACTTGGAAGCGGCGGCGCCGAGATTTAATTATAAAATCCCGGAGGTGATATTAAAAAGAAGGCCGATGATATTAGTGAGAGAGAGAGAGAGAGAGGTGTGAAGAGGAAACAAAAAAAAAAAAAACAAAAAGAAATCTATATGAAAAAACAAACAAACTGCAATCTAAATATCTCCAAATTGTGTTCTGTTTAATAGAATATTTACAGAAAACAAACAAAAATATATATATATATTTTGCCCTCTCATTCTTTTCCTCCCTTCATATGGCAATATTCCCCGACTTACGTTTTTATCAGACTTTGTTTCCTTTTAGATAATATATATATATATATAGAGTACAGTATCGCATCGCATCCTGAACACGTAGTTGCATGACTTGAAAATTTTCACAATGTTTGCTTATCCTCTATTCAATGATTCAAGAATTACACGGAGTACATATATTTATATATAATGTATACATGGGGCATTCCAAGTCGACTCACTTGGTCATCGGTCTCCTCGGGATCAGTTGACGAATTTTTTTTGGGTATTTTTTTGTCCAAAAAAAGTGGTTATATTTTTTCAGATTTTTATCACTTGTTTTACCCTATAAAAGCATTTTTTTTCATTAATTTTGAGTAGGAATGAATTTCGACCAGGTTTTAATTCCTGAGAGTTTTTCCATAAAATCTGGGACAAAAAAACAAGCATTTCCATCATAGACAATCAGCCGAGAATAATTTCTATTTTTTTTTTATTTTGAGAAAAAAAAATTTCCTAGTTTTTGTTCTAACTGAAATGGCTTTTTTTTTCAATTTTACTGCAATTTTTTTTTTTTTCTATAAACAAACCATCATTGAAATGTGTAATTTTCAAATTTTGGAAATTTTTATTTTCTTAGATTAAAAAAAATATAAATTTCTATGGAAAAAATTTCAGAATTTTAAACATGGTTAAAATTCATTTTTACTCAAAAGTTATGGAAAAAAAAATTATTATATAGGCTTAAACGAATGATAAAAACCTGAAAAAAAATCCTCTTTTTTCTGGACCAAAATAAGCAAAAAAAAAAAAAAATCGTCAACTGAATCCGAGGGGTTCAGGCCGATAATCAAGTGGGTTGACTTGGACTGCTCCATATATAATATGTATATATATATATATATGTAGAGTATATCGACAAATAATATACATTTACAATCATTCAATTAAGAAGCAGTATTTAGCGCGAAGAAGATTTAAAAGTTCCAAAGTGAATTATAAAATGAAGAGTATATAAAGTATTAAGCATTGAACGTCGATGTGTCTGTGAGAGTGTCACGTTCATATGTGAAATTTCATTCAATCTGTATTATAGCAATTGACCCCCTCTCCCCCCTTTCCGCCCTCGTCCCCTCCCGTGACATTATGCGTCACGATAAAAACGCAAAAAAAAAAAAAGAAATTCATAAAATTATTGTAAACACGTACACGCGAAGAAAACAAAATACAAGAAAATCACCACACAGACACACACATACACACACACACACACACACGAGAGACGCGCACTAAGACACACACACGAAACACACAGGATTGAAAAGAAAAAAAAATACCCGCACGACACAAAAAAAAAAAAAAAGAACACTTGTTAAGACGCTGACTCGATACAACTAATAACGTATATGAGCATTGTCGTGGGATCTGGCACATGAATTCTTAATTAATTCTAATATTTAATAAAAAAAATTATATCGATTTCTTATATAGTTGTGTAATTATTGGCCCCTTTGTGTATACGCACATTGCGTTGAAAAAAAAAAAAACAAAAAAATATCGCGTAGCCGTTATTCTCAATTGAATTATGGTGAAGGTGAATTCCTGCACACATAAGAGAAGAAAAAAAGTTAGCAAATTGCGAGGAGTTCTCGATTTTCCGACGTTGATACGACGATCTTCACGGCTCTGATGGTTGCGGTGAATGCTTCGTGACTCCCGCGGTCACAAGTCTGGAAGTGACTTAATGAATTTCTTGTTCGAGCATCTTCCGAGATGCAGCAACATATGATTCTTGAGATTTGTTGGTTTGCTGAAGCCGCGACTACAGATATGGCATCGAAATGGCCATAGACCGTTGTGGACGTACATGTGGCTCTTGAGATCACCGGGCGTTGGAAAAGACTTTGAGCATTGGGAACATTTGTGCGGCTTTTCCTGTAAATGGGAAACACACAGATTTCGTCAGAGATCCTTCGCCCTCAGAAATTTAAAAAACAAAAACACTTCTTGCACTCGAGATCTACAATTCTGGGACTCATTTGTAACAATAGTGATTTTGCTTCGACATAGAGGAAGCTTTTTTTTTTCATGAACAATTTTTTTTCTCGAGATTTTCATGTCGGTATACTCAGAATCGTCTAAAACATCGAAAAAAATAGTTTAGGAAAAATGTCTGTGTGTCCGTGTCATTGGAATTGCTATTTTGGATTTTGGGCTCATTTGAGCTCACTTCTGAATTCAGTAATGGGAATTCGTGTAAAAAATCTTTATTTTTTTTAATATCTTAAAAAGCTCTACGATTGGTCTCGTTCAAATTCTCCATATCGATCGACTTGAAGCAGATCTATAACATATTTGAAATCAGCATTTCTATCTTGGAAAGCATCTGTTGATCGACTCACCTTGATATAATACACAAAGCGATGAGATATATTGTCAACCGAGAATATCGTGAAATATTGTATATACCTTAGAATGAAGATGCAATTAGTAGCCTGCGTTTCTGCTTAGTTTACAGTGACGATAATGAATTGCCGCTGTTGCTGTCTCGCGGGGGGGAGCGAAAAGTGGGCACGACTCGTCGTCGCGCACCGGCCTTAGGCTCGACATAGTCATGCGCTAAACTAAAACCGGTGTACGAGAGAAGCCCACACTCGTTATGTGGACCGTAAAAGCCTGTATATATACGTATATTGGTGCGTGTATATATTGGTAAATAATCCGAGATGCACCTGCCGATAGGAGCGGTGAGGCCTCCTCCCAGCCTCCCTGCGACGAGAGCAGAGAGATACTGCGTGCACGCATACCCGCACATATATGTCCGCTATATACACAGTGGGACTTGGGTGCACATAAAAAAGGCCTCGATGCGCCTCCGATGCATAAACACAGAACCGCAAGGAATTGGCCTTGGATATGATACTATATCGATTGATTTCAGCGATCGGGAATTATCGAAGTTAAGTATATACAAGACATTCCGGGACAACACAATTCAAGCCTTAAGACCTCATGTGGGCCTAAAACTACGCTTATTTAGCTTCCTCATAGAGGGAAGCTATGTTCTGGTGAGGAACATGGATTAAAAAATATAAAAATGTGGAGCTTTTTATTTTGTTTCCATACACGCACACACATCCATCCGGACATTTTTTTTAAACCAATTTTCACGAAGTTTTAGATCACTCTGGGTGTCCTGAGATGAAAAACTTCCGAAATTTTTTTTTTCAATGTTTACAAAGCTTCCTCTATGAGGATGCCAAAATAGATGAAGTTACTTCCTCATTGAGGTAGGCAAAATAGATCACGTTACTTCCTCATTGAGGTAGGCAAAATAGATCACGTTACTTCCTCATTGAGGTAGGCAAAATAGATGAAGTTACTTCCTCATTGAGGGTGCCAAAATAGATGAAGTTACTTCCTCATTGAGGTAGCCAAAATAGATCAAGTTACTTCCTCATTGAGGCAGCCAAAATGGATGAAGTTACTTCTTCATTGAGGTAGCTAAAATAGATGACGTTACTTTCTCACTGAGGTAGCTAAAATAGATGAAGTTACTTTCTGATTGAGGGTGCCAAAATAGATGAAGTTACTTCCACATTGAGGTAGCCAAAATAGATGAAGGTACTTCTTCATTGAGATGGCCAAAATAGATAAAGTTACTTCCTGATTGAGGGTGCCAAAATAGATAAAGTTACTTTCTGATTGAGGGTGCCAAAATAGATGAAGTTACTTTCTCATTGAGGTGGTCAAAGTAGATGAAGTTACTTCCTCATTGACGTAGCCAAAATGGATAAAGTTACTTTCTCTTTGACGTTGCCAAAATAGATGAAGTTACTTCTTCATTGAGGTAGCCAAAATAGATGAAGTTACTTCCTCTATGAGGATGTCAAAATAGATGAAGTTACTTCCTCTATGAGGATGTCAAAATAGATGAAGTTACTTCCTCATTGAGGTAGCCAAAATGGATGAAGTTACTTTCTCACTGAGGTAGCCAAAATGGATGAAGTTACTTTCTGATTGAGGGTGCCAAAATAGATGAAGTTACTTTCTGATTGAGGGTGCCAAACTAGATGAAGTTACTTCCTGATTGAGGGTGCCAAAATAGATGAAATTACTTCCTCATTGAGGGTGCCAAAATAGATTAAGTTACTTCCTCATTGAGACAGCCAAAATAGATGAAGTTACTTCCTCATTGAGACAGCCAAAATAGATGAAGTTACTTCCTCATTGAAGTAGCTTTGCAAACCCACAAAGATCATGAGAAATCAATGTGCAAAGCTCTACTTTCCATCCTTGCATCAACAACATCCACGATTTTCACTTGGCCAATAGTTTAAAAAATTATTCAATAAAATATCTACTTCATGCAAGTAGTTGCTGCTAGTAAACGATGCCATCATGAATACTATATACGTTGACGTCGATTGTAAAATACTACGATTAAATAATGTTCGCGTATACAGTACAACAGAAATATGCAGTTCGCCTACGCAACATCCGTTCGTGGTCCCCACACCGAGTCGCGTATTCTTAATTCGTGAAATTTATCTTTGCGAGAATTTTCGAGGTGGCCGGTGGTTTTGCAGCAAAGGAGAGAAGCTATATATACCGCAGTGTGACTCTCCAAGTAGAAGCTCGGCCGAGTCGTGGATTCGAGTAGTGTGGTGGTTGCAGCGCACTCTGAAACGTGTGGTTGCTTGGACGTACGCATAAGTGAAACCTCGGCTTCTCGCATGTATAGCAACGTAGTATATATAGCATATATATATATATATATATATATATATATGTATGAGTATATATAAGATCGCGGTGGCAACGAAGAACTGCCCGAGGGTACATACGTTCTCTGTCTCTCTAATTGGATTGCATTCCAAGCGGTAGCAAGTAATGGGCCAATTACAGTAGCTGATGGCAGAGCAGCCTATATGGCTCCCGAGATATCATTACTTCGAAGGATTAGAGAAACTCATGCAGTTTCCGTTCCGATAAATAAAAACTTTCCGACCCTCCTCTACCCTCTCTCTTTATTTTTCTCTCTTTCTCTCTCTCTCTCTCTGTATGTTGGCGCATTTTGCACAGTAGTTCGAAGCTGACTTGCCGCGTATATTTCTGTACTCCAGTTCTACCGGGCTTACGCGGAACATAAGCTAGGCAAAAGCAATAAATGAAAGAGCGCGCGAAAAAAACTTGCACGCGGGCAATAAACCTGCGGTCAGTAGGATGTTGCGCTTGTAACGTGCTGCTCTCCCGCGCGAGCTCTGTACCACCGCGAGAGCCTCCACCTTGGCTTTATGCACCTTATATTTACATCTGCAAATGCATAAACTCCATTGAACAAGAAATTCTGTTCCTGAATGTTACTACAAACGCGTGGTACGTTTTCTTCGCGAGAAGAGTGAGGAGAAGAATAAAAAAAAAAAGACGAAGAAGAAGAAGAAGTAGAAGAAAAAGGAAGAAAAAAGACAAACAGAATGTGCAGTCGTAAAATGTATTTCATGTGGACTGCTATATCGAGAGTTGGATTGAAGCTAATGTTCTTCAATTATAAGCAATATTCTATATCGGCTGTGCTCTGCCAATCGACGTGCACGAGTGGCTGCTGCACCCAACAACCGGATGCAAAAGAACGAGTATAGTTTGCGAATACATTGCGATTTACAATCTGGACGTTATCATATCGTATAGATAAAAAAAAAAAACAAAAATACGTATCCTTGTATGAGTGCAAACAAATCTGGAAACTAGCGGATTCTTTTTTTTTTTTTTGTTTTTTTTTTTTCAATTTCCTGAGACATTACGAGGACCGGAGTCATTCAAAAGTCATGAAAATTTAAGTGATGCAGAAATTGTGCATATTGACATTTTTCTTGGGTTGATAAAAATTTCTACTATATTTATTATGTCAGCGATAAATAAGGGTGATTGAAAAAAAAAATCGTTCTATTTTTTTTTTTATCCATCTAACTGGTTGGGAAGTTACTTTGGTGCAAAAAATGCAAGCTCACCAAACGTGAGAGCTCTGAATTATAATATTTACAGGTGACTCAAGCAATTTGCTATTTTCCATTTAAATAATATGGGAAATAAAAACTTTCGTACCTCCTTAATGAAAACTGGAATGAGTAATTTCACAGCATGTATCTATAGAAAATTGAACGCTATAGAAAAAAGATACTTTGCGAGAAATTCCTAAATTCAACCATTTGGAAGTTATATGTCGTATAAAATTTAAATGTTTTTCCAATCATTACGGCTAAACTATTAATTTTTCCTCAACATTTCTAAAGACTTTTTTGTAGAGCCTTCAATTTCCAACAAATCGACTGTTGAGACAAATTTACAAATGCCATAGATTCGAAATTATAGATTTTATTCTATTCTATAGATGACATAGACAGATACCAAATCTGCTTCCCCAATTTAACTCATAAATTCGTGACTCTGTAGATTATTCTAAACAGTGAAAATCTTTGGAATGACAAAAAAAAGACTCACCTTGATATGCGTCATTCGATGGTAGTAGAGATTGGAGGATGCGGTGAATTTTTTGCCGCACACGAGACACTGGTGAGGCTTTTCGCCGCTGTGTATTCGCTTGTGCGTGTTGAGGGAGCTCGAGGTTGAGAAACCCTTGTTGCAGACCATGCAGACATGCGGTTTCTCCCCTTTGATATAAAATGTAACATATCTGAATTAAGCTGTGCTCACGATTTTCCACGATCTCTCTCTCTCTCTCTCTCTCTCTCTCTCTACCTCGATCTGATGAATCTCGATAGGAAAAGAGCAAAACCATCGGGAGTGTACATGGCAACTTATCAATAGCTACCGATTTTGTATCGCGTGACTCTGAAGATGATTTTGTACTCGTGCAGCAGAGATAATCAAGATAGGAAGAAAAGAACAATCGATGGTGTGTTGGAAGACACACCTGGAATATGGAAAATTTTCTGCTGTGCCACGAATGCAGCTGCCTCGTGTTTGCAAGTCTTTAATGACTCTAGACTACCTTTTTTTTTTGTTTCTTCTTCTTCTTCTTGATTTTTCATTTCAAATCTTCTTATTTTCATAACAACGCCGGAGCAAAAGGCCGTTAAAGTAAGAAGCTCGAACCTCGTAAGCAATGTTATGAGCTCTAAATGATAGACTCGGAAGCCTCTATTGGAGCCGAGAAAGATAGACTTGCATGGATGTCTTTTTTTCTTTTTTTCCTATTTTTTTTTTTTTTAGCTTGCAAGATATTTTCGCGATGATTGCAAGGTATATGTATGCGTATTTATTACCTGTATGAGTTCTCATGTGTCGTTTGAGAAGTGACGGTCGGTCGAAGGATTTTCCACAAACTTCGCAAGGCAAGAGAACTCGTTCGCCCCGCTTGATGGTCGTCAGTATGCTGCAATCCAGATGATCCCCAACCAAGGACAGGGTCGACGAGGAACTCTCCTCCGAGGTTGATTCGTATTCGTCGATCTCGTAGAACGAACTCGGTGTGGCCGAGGAAGAACGATGCGAGAGCAGCGTCATTGAGAGATCAAGTGGTGACTCTGAAGAAGAAAAAAAAAGTTCATCGATTTAATCACGAAATTGGTATATAAATGAGTTGTGAACAGGAGATTGAAGAAATCCGCAAATTGGAAATTTGAAGCATGGAGAAGGATGGTGATTATTGTTGGTTTCCTAATTGAGAAATTATTTTTTAATGTGTGAAAAGTAATAAGGAAGCAATGTGCAGGGTTCTAACTTTGTAGACTCGTTTAGTTTTACGTTTGGTGTACACCAAGGTTGTCCTTATATGGGGAAAAAAATGTTGGGGCTCATCAAATCGACTCCAAATGGTAAAAAAAAAAATGCTGGTTATTTCTTTTAATTTTCGTATTTCCGAAATTACAATATAATTCCGAAAACTTCAACATGTTCGCTTTATAGAAAAGCCAAAAATTCTTTCCCAATCAGTTCTGCGACTAAAAGCTGTCTCCGAATAAAATGATAGCTCTTCATTTGATTCCTAGAATCATTCCTGCGTGCCGCGTAAAATAATTGATAAAAATTTGAGCTTGCGTGTTCGTTCTTCGGCACAGTAGAAAGAAGCAGAAATGAAAAAAAAAAAGGAAGAGAAAAAAATCTGGCACCGTAGAAACTTGAAGAAGTTTCGAGGGTGGTCTCGTTGTCCTATAGACACGTGAATTCGTAATTCCCAGTCGGTTTCCCTGCGTTCAAGCGGGGACTTCACTCGTACCGCCGCACGACAATCGCAGCGCAATCGAAAATAATATAAATAAAGTGAAATAAGAATAAGGAGTGAGAGAGAAAGAGGGAGAGAGGGAGAAAGAGAGGGAAATAAAGCTACCTACAAATCTGAAATGCAAATACGAGGGGCGGAATTTTTGTCGGGTAGATCAAGTGGACGGTCGCTTGTGATTCAAATGTGTGGTAGACCTCCTCCTCCTCCTCCTCCTCCCTCCCTCTTCTCAAGGAGTGGAATAAAAGACAGTACAATGGATGGTGGTGGCTGCCGCTAGACGGTCCTTAGTTGCTGCTCCTTCTGCTGCTGCTGCTGCTGATGCTGATGCTGCTACTGTTGCATCGTAGCTTCTCCATTCCATACCAAGTTTCAGGAGGCCAGAAGAAAGAGGAGAAGAAGAGGCGAGGGTACCGCGCGGGGTGGAACGAGAGAAATGGACAACATGAAGAAGAACTGTTGCAGAAAGCCTAAGAAAAAGGGGATAAGAGGAAGAAGAATCGGCACAGTGTGCGGAGGGCGAAAACGAAGAAACCAAAAGAAGAAGAAGAAGAAGAAGAAGAAGACGAAGAAGTAGGAACCCAAGTCGAAAGCAACACCATTGGAAGAAGACGAAGTGTAGGTTTGTAACCACTTATCTCTGCTTGAATGTCTTTGGAGAGTTTGCGAGAGCGAAATTTCACGAGAGGGCTTTTGTACTCCAAAATTGGCTAAGAACGAGAGCGTGCAGACATGGCAAACGCGTTTCATCTCACCTATACCACTTCATCGCTATATACTCTTTATAAACGCATTGCCAGTGTAGTGACTTTCAATGTCGTTTCTTTTTGTATTTTGACAGAGAGTTATTCTGTATAAGAGCACGAAACGCCATAATTAACCCTTAGACACACGACACTTCAAGGGCTCATTTGCAGGGACTGACATTTCCTTCTATTTCTCTCTGTCGGAGTTCTCGAAGAAAAATGAAAAAATATCAAAAAATACATTGAAAAGTATAAAAACGAAAAATAATTCCCTGTCAACTGTGGCTAGAATATTTTCATATGCATCACATATTTTTTTGAAAATTTCTCCAATTTTTTTTTACTTCTCTTTTAATCAATAAAAAAAAATCAACGTTCAATAAAAATGAACAAAAACTGCGAATTAATAAAAAGAAAAAACGTTGAAATATTATTTAAATTCAACAAAATTATGATTTATTAATATACCGGATGTTCAAAGCAGGGTGAAATGCGGGTATGCGGGTATCAATAGTTACCACCATTAATGCGACGATTGATGTAGAATTGAAAAAAAAAAAAATGAAAAACTCACCGGCGAGAATCGAATCGATGGTACACCTATAAATCGCTGAACGGGAGCAGACATCCCGCGATATGAAGACAAAGTCTTGATGGGTAGCCGGTAGAAACCAAGCAACGAGCTCCGTGTCCGGCTGAATGTCCTTGATCACCTCGAATATCGGATCGCCTGTGTGAGTGAAATTATAAATCGTACGAGGGGACAATAAATTTACGACATATATGTACAATCAATAGCGTTATGCTGAACGCCACGGCTCTTGCTGTGGGCACATATCTCGAGAGATTCAGTACGTCATATCGACCCTTTGATTTATTCATGTATGCAATTTTTCTTACGAAAACTTTAATTCAATGTTGCATTTTTTTTTTCTTCACTGATTTTACTCAGACATTTTTTAAAAGGATTTCAAGATATTGAAGCGTGGCTTTGCATTAAAAAAGACAGTACAATTTAATTCTGCTTCCTCATCAGAGGAAATTTTATTTCTTTTTCGCGATTTTCATGTCAGCCACACTACAAATCGTCCAAAATGTCGAGAAAAGCGATTTACAAAAATATCTGAATTTGCGTGCGTGTCTTTGGCTTGAAAAATTCAAACATTAATACCTCAAGAAAGACTCAGATTTACCACTCATTTGTTTCTAATAATTAACAAAAAAAATATGCAAAGTAGAACTTTGCTTCCTCATTGAATTTCCTTTTTTTTGCAAAGACAAAGTTTGTTTATTAATTTTTGCTTTCGAAAAAATCTAAAATATATTCCATTAAATAGTTTATGGAAAGACACAACTTTGTTCTGTTAACATTTTTTTTTGGCCAACCTCAATCTTGTTTACAAAAAAAATGAAGTAGTACTAAAATTGAATGGCCAAATAGGGAGATCCGAGAGGATAAAAAAAGTGTTGAAGATGTTGGAGAACGCCTCGTATTGTAAATTAAAAATTTAATCTACTGCAGTCACCGATGCATCAAAACATGTCGATTGAGACGAGGCAAAAGAGCAGCACGTGACATAGCAACTCTGATTTTTTTTTTCTTTTTTTTTTATACTCACCCTTCACCTTCGTCCCAATCAGATTGACTTGCTCGTTATATGTCTGCACGATACGGAGGAACCTTATCCAATTGCACTGGCGTTTGTTGAGATTGTAGTTGGAGAATGAGACCTCGTCGTAGCAACCGTATTCCCGTCTAATCTGTAAGTGGATCGGTTAATGAGATTCGCACCACAAGAGACTCCGAACGAGAATCAAGTGGCCACAAGTTCGAAGACGAGGCTAATGTGTAGCACATGAGTTAACGTATAAGGAAAGACAGCCTGGAGTCCTTCGTACGCACTTCGCGCCGGCCAGTCATTAGTTCTTTTAGTCATTTTTTGTCTTTTTTTTTTTTTTATTTCAACGCCTACGCTCTAATCGTTCTCCTCAATCGGGCTGTCATTCGGTTCACACATTTTAGAGTTTTTATATTTTTATTTGGTTTCTAAAAGTGTATCAAGTCCTGGTTAAATAAATATATATATATATATGTCATGAAGGCATAAAATGTGGCAAATCAAATTCGGATTAATTTCATGCATACAGAATCAGAAATCGGGCATAGCCGAATTTTGGCAAAAAGCGTATTGTATTTTCTGATCGGTAAGAAAGCTACAAGAAATCAATACGATTAATTTAATAGTTGGTAACACCGTTTTCATTATACGTTCATCCTTGATTTTATTCATTCTGATATATATGCAGCAGAGCTCGAAAATTTAAGAGAAACGTATTTTATTTTTATTGGCTGTTATTTAGGGGGTGAATCTGGCCCCTAAAGTTTGATAAAAAATCGTCGAATATTTCGAATTGCGTAGAAGCAGTCAAGGAATTTCAATGAAACTTGGCATGAATAAATTTCATGTCAGCACGATGTAAAAATAATATTGTCTGACAAGGGATTAAGCGACGTCTGGTTATGACTTTTTTTTACAAACTTTAGGGGGCTGATTAGGAGCCCTAAATGTGGACAATTATTGATAAGAAAATACAGAGCTTGAGGAATCAAAATTCGTGTCTCGTAGATTTTCTTACTTAGAATTGTTTCCATGTTAATCCATTTATTGGATGCATTCTATTATTTTTTTGAATCTAAATAAAACTGAAAATCCTATAATTGTTAATATTTGGATCTACGAATTTTTTATACACTTTTTTGTAGATGAAAAAAAATAAAATACACCTTTTAATCTCAAGTCAAGTGAAGTCTTTTACAGTGATTTATTCACCACTTGGTTATATTTCTAAGCTGGAAAAAATAAAATTCTTTTCTACAACAAGTCTTTTTTTTGTCTAATTAAAAGTTGAATCAATATCAATATTAGTCGCGTACAAGATTTTTATAAAATAGATCATTTACAAGCTAATTATTTTGTTTCTCTGTGTAAAAATTGAAAAAAAAAAAAAAATAATCAATGCAATTTTGTCAGGCTTTAAACCTTGTTATTCGATTATTGCCTGATTGTACTTACATCGTTATCATCGAGGAGTGAATACAAATCGATCTTGTCGAATCTGATTGAACCCTGAAATGGATAGATGAGTGTCCCGGAGGGTATGAAAACGTTGGACCAAACGGAAATCCGTACATCCCCAACGAGCGAAGTTCCATCGTTCTTAAATACATTCTTGCACGTGGTCCTCTCGTTGTGCTTCAGCACCAGTGAAAATTCTCTCGGTATGAGAACGCACGTTTCCATAACAGTAAATGGCTCTTCAAATCATAGAATTTTGAAGAGCCACCTTGGCGATTCAGTCGCAGTATTTCACCATCAATTTTTTATTTTATTTTATATTTACCCAACAAAAATTCTTCTCATTCGAGTCACTACCGTAAAAACGTAAAAAAAAAAGAAAGAAAAAAATCGTAAAAAAATCCAAATCCTTTACAATTGAAAGTCCCAAATTTGCAAAAACCAACGAAACCTTCGGTACTTCAATTCACAGTGCAGCTACGCAATTGATATATCCAAAAGAGGGTTGTTTTAATTCGCCTGGAGTTTTGCAAGTATCTACTTATAAAAATGTGACAAAACAACCGACACAAGTCGCGTGAGTAAACGTGCGAGGATATATATCGAATGAGATTTTGACGTTCGTCGTCGCTCGGTCGTTCGTCGTGCAAGGTGCAAGGCCCTCGGCTGACTGGATGGGATTAACCGACTGATCTTGACCTTGCGACGGGTTATACCAGCAGCATTTGCTACCGAATGGGTAGCCCTTCCCCTACCTCTTCCTCCTCCTCCTCCTCCTTTTCCTCCTCTTCCTCGTCTTCTTCTTCATCATCTTCTTCTTCTTCTTCTTCGATCTCGCGTTCGTCTTCCTCCCTCCCGTTGGCTTCGACATATCCCCCCACTCGAGCCGGTCTGGATATGTGTAAGCGGGGCCTCTCTTGCAGGTCCCGCGACGCCCGGCGCGAGTCCCAGAGAGCGGGCGCGGCTCTGCTCACCGGCAATCTGCTCTCCCGAGGTTCGCTTTCCGTGTGCTCAGAGTAGTATGTATAGCTAAGTATACATACGTGGGGAGGGAATGGAAAGAGCGAACGAGCAAACGTGCCTCACTGCCGCGGCTACCACAAGGAAGCCGACCTGCCAGTCGTCTTCTTCTTCTTCTTCTTCTTCTTCTTCGCATATCTTTTGGGCCTAGTATACGGCATTGGAGAGGGGGAAAACGGCGAACGGGCGCGCGCGCCCAGCCTCTCGAAGAAGTGGAGAACCCACGTGGGCGATTCTCTCGGCACCTGTCGCTTCCCTCTACCACACCCCTCGTTCTCTCTCGCTCTATCTTGTGCACGAAGCTACCACGAAGAGTGCATACGAAAGAGAGGTGCATCATCATCATCATCTCATTCTCTCATTCTCCGCTGGAGAGTATAGTGGGTATATAGTGCTCTCCCTTCTCTGATCTGGATCTCGCGAGGATGACGCTCTCTCTCTCTCTCATCTTTCTCTCTCTCTCTCTCTTCTTTACTTCTCTTTCAGGGCTTTATAGAGGAGACCGGGGCTAGTTGGATGGCCTTTTGATTGTCAATTTTTTTAAATTTATTTCAGTTGATCTGACACCGCATAGAAACGTACTGTGATTACATTCGACGATTTGAGAAAATCGAAGGAAGGTTTGACAAAAAAAAAATAGTTTTTCCAAAATAAAAACAGAGGTCATTTTTTCTACTCAATTTTATGATTTGTTATGTTGAAATAAAAAAACAAATTAATATAGCACACGATTCTCATGGGATACCCCATGTATAATTTTTTTTAAAACTTTTTAATGATAAGAATATGAATTGAAAATTGAGTACGAAATATAGTGCATAAGCATGTTTTTGTATCGTTTGATAGTTTCCGCTCAAAAAGGGAGACGAAGAGAATGAAATAAAAACCTGAAGAAATTAGGGCATTTTCTTTTTACCATTTGACGGGCTGCAAAATTTAAAAAATACAGACCCCATATGAGGACCAACCTACTATATAGCCAGAAGTTTTTATTCTTCGAGGAAGCTAATTTATCAATTTTGGCTTCCTCATAGAGTAAGCTTTGTGTACAATTTTTTTTTTCTAAATTTAAACTCACGTAAAATTCGAGCTGCTTTACCGATCATCACGAAGTTCGATACGTAGCAGAGCTTAACATTGTTTTTAATCTGTAGAAAATCTCGAGTTCATTTGGTGAGATTTTACGTGAATTAGAGAAAAATGAAACTTTTTCGAAAAATTCAAAAACTCATAAAAACCGAACCAATCTATCAAATCATTCCAAATTCAATACCGATTCTCATTTAAAATAACTTTATTTGTCAAAAATTATTTAGCTCGATAGCCACAAATTTGCGAAAGACATTTTTCTGAAAATTCAAAATTCAATAAAAAATAATCTTATCATTATTCTTTAGGTATCAAAGTTTGAATTTTGTGTGCCGGCCCCACACAGACATGCATACATTTTTTCAAACCCACCTTTCTCGACTTTCGGGACCATTTTTAGTGTCCCAATATATAAATCCCGAAAAAAAACTTCCTCTATGAGGATGGAAAAATGTTAAATTCACATCACGAGATGCACGTCTAATGTGAATTAGATAAATAATTTACACACTTATATTCCTACGTGTGCACTTCGATAAAATCTCCGAAGAAATTTTTGAAGAATCTATTAAGTCCTGAGACGAAAAAGTCCAAAAAGTTGCGTGGAACTTTCAATTTCGAATAGCGCGAGTATTACAAATGTGCCTAAATGTGCGTTCCGACTCGCCCCGGTCTCCATCTGAATGTGATCCAGACTCTAACTCTGTCCCTCTGCGGATAGGAGCTGGGACGAAGGGGCTCGAGCGATCGGCTGCCAACCTGCTGCGCGTCGGATTCACCTCTCGAACAAGCTCGATATACTCCAGTTGTGTTGGTATATATATATCGACGTATATATTGCGTATGGATAGTGTGGATGGTATTACCATTGAGACTGAAACACGGCGAAGGAAGGGAGTCCGCAGTGCTACCCTTTTCTCGCCTCTTTTTTTTTTTCTTTTCTTTTCTTTTCTTTTCTTTTCTTTTCTTTCCAATACGCGCTCCACGCACGCCACGTTTTAAAAACTCCGGCGCGCTGCTGGCGAGCCTGCATGAAGAGGGACGTCGTTATAAGTAGTCGGTGTAAGTTACAGAACCTGCATGCGTGCGTGACTTTTCGTATACAGTAGATATTATACATGTATATAGGGTCTTTGATAATTTTGCCATTACTTTGTTTATCGAAAAACTGGTCTATAATAATTCATTATTAAAACATCTACAACGACTCGACGACTCTACCGCGCTACAACAGTAGCGGATTATTAAACGACTCTGCGATTTTTCTTCTTCTTTTTTTACGAGTCGCAACGACACGTAGTCGTCGTTGGCAAAGAAATTAAGGTAGCTGAATTTCCTGTTGAACTAGTAAGAAAAAAAAAAAAATTCATTTCTTAAATGTTTTACACAAAAGTTCGATGCATCAGAGGATGCACACATTATGTATTTCTAGACAACTCGGTGAACCATTGATCCGGACTCCTTCCAATCTGCATGAATGTTTTTGCTTACTCATAGAAGAAGCTTTATTTTTGGGAATTTTTTCCTCCTCATTGTAGGTAGGCTTTGGAAATATTCAAAGATCATGAGGAAGCAATCTGCAAAGTTCTACATTGCACCCTTGTTTTCACAGCTGAGGGCTTCTTTTTCTTACATTTTTTTGCTTTCTCATAAAGAAAGCTTTGTCCAAGTTGAAAAATAATGAAGAAGCTGTATATGGGGCTTCTACCTTGGAGGCTTATTTAGACGTTTTTTTTCAATTCCCATATTTTTCCCTTATTTCTAAAATCAAAAAATGGTTCATCACTGTACCCGAGAAATTAATCCACAGCTACTTTTCACCCCAATCGAAATATGATCATAAACTAACGACTTACGATTACTCTATTCGCAACTATTGAACTGAAAGTATCTTCCTCAAAATTTCAACAAAATATCCCAAAAAAAAGCATAACGCGAGTCAACTGACCCCGGTTTCCCATAGTAAAATCCTCGACTTTGCGTTTACGCACACAAGCACCTGTTTACCACAGAGAGATACCTTAGATATCTCTCCCTGATACTCCTCATTCTCTCGATTCTTGGTGTCCTTACAGCGGTGGCAGTTGGCGGCGTTCAACTCCATAGCCCAACGGTGCTGAGAGAGCTCAGCATATACGACTCACTGAAAGCTGATCTCCTTTCGTCTTTGCAGCGCCGTTCGGGTCCCCTTCAGTGCAATATTTTCGTCCGAACACAGACAGCAAGCGCATTGACTCAGTAGATATCTCTCTGCTCTCCTCCTCTCTCCTCCTCTTTTGGCTTCTGCTTGGGCAATCGTTCACTGAATCGCGAATGCAAAAGGGCGAGTCTTTTTCCCTCGGTCGTCTTCTTGCTTGCGCGGAATCAGAGGGAAAAGAGAGAGAAAGAGAGAGAGAGAGAGAGAGAAAGTTAATGCACCCTGGACGCATTTACCTATGCATGTATTCAAGCGGAGCACATCAAGAGTAGAGACGCAAAGCCCGAAGAGAGCAAACGAACGAGAGCCCGAAGGACTCTTGCCGCCGGATCACCATTACACGCACCTCTAGCCTGAGAGAAGGCTATGGCAAAAGATATACGACGATAAAGAAGAAGAAGAAGAAGAAGATGAAGAAGAAGATGAAGAAGAAGAAGAAGAGGACGACGACGACGTGAGCTATCTCGGGAGCCTTGCGGAAAAATAAAACGAGAGCATATAACCACTGATAACTTGTTTCTGCATGATCTTGGTTGGACCGATCGTTGAGCACTTCGCTCATCTTACACTTATACATGGTTATAATATGTCTACGTGTATAGGATATGTATTTAAAAAGGTTTGATACCGCAGTTTGCATTACTATGTATCAAAGTCTATCCGGTGACTGTCATTATACGCAGCTTCTACTTGGCTGTACTTATTAACGTTAATTCGATAACGTCCAGTTTTGCTGTCTGCCAAAGGATGCTCGCTGAGACGAATAAAGCTTTTGCGGTAATAAAGACTATCGATAAGCTATTCATGAGACTTTTGCAGTTGAAATTTTTACAGTGGATCCTGAAGAGATGGATCTGTCGTCTAATTTGGCACTTTGGAAACATCTACGTAGCTATCCACTGTCATTTAAAATAAAATTATATTGTTACTGAAACAAGTAGTTTAATTATTGTTTTAATTGGATTTTTTTTTTTTTTTTTAATATATTCAACATAAAATAAATAATTAGAGTAAGTGTTTATGCATCACGTTCACTATGAAATAAAATGTAGATTGGAAAAATCTGAAAAAAAAAAAATCTAAGAATCTTGTGTCTTGGATACAAACATTTTCTAGCTGCTTGCCATTTTTTTCTCATTTCTTGCATGTTTTATTTCTTCGGTTCGGCTTCCAACAATTTTAATTTTGCAAAAAAATGTTTTTCGGAATTTTTTCAATATTTTAAAAAATGTTTCGTCCGATAACTTGTTTCAAAAAAATTGTGGATAATTAAAAACGTGTAAAAAAAATTCTAAATAAAATTAAGGCTTTTTAGAGTTATGTGAATTATGTAAAAAAATGCTGACCCAATCGAAAGGGCCCAGGGTCAACCCCAGCTGGAATGCCACTTATATAATTATAAATATAACAACCAAAACAAACCGTCGATACTTTCTCCAAAAATATATATAACATTCAGAATGAAACTAAAATTATAAGGATGACTGAAGAAAAAAATCGAGAGACATAATCACAGTAGCAGATCAATTTGATCAAATAATGATGCTTAATATTAAAAAAAAAATGTTGGGATAAGCAAGCAAGCGATGGTTATTTTAAAGTTGCCTGAGGTTCTGGTGCCTGCTATCTCTTCTACATGAGGTACATCAAGTCCATCCCATGACTATCATTATACAGTTTTTACTTGACTATATATACTTATAACCATTAATTCAATAACTTCAGAGACGCGAATGCAAAAACCTAAATAAACGTATATAAGCTAGAACGGATAAATTATGAGCTATCGGTGTCCGTTTCCGTCATGAGTTTTCTACGCTCTGATTTTTCATCCATCTTGCCGAAGCGACGATTCTTCGATCTGATTCGTGACATCGGCGATTCGATGATTTTATCATTGTAATTTTCCTCCTCCTCATGCTGAGTGCCGACGGTCTTCACGGTCCTCGCTACTGGCAATCTCCTTATCTCCGCTCTCTTCAGTGCATCATTATCCATCCTTCCCTCGGGAACCCGATATTTTCCTGATTCTTGGAATCTGATTCAATAAATATGAGTGAACGATGAAAAAGATGCATATTATATCGTGGGAAGTTTTTTCCCTGGCCATTAATATACAGGGTGTCTCGCAACTATGTGATAATATTTATATATTCGAATAGGGGAGATCGCGCTGAACAAAAAAGTCTTTGGTCAAAATTTTCTACGACCAAAATTCACCAAGTTATTAGCAATTAGAGTCAGCCAATCACAGACCGTTAGTGTCCGGGCGGATGGCCGAAAGCGGCGTTTTCTGCCGTTAGTGTCCGCCCGGACACTAACGGTCTGTGATTGGCTGACTCTAATTGCTAATAACTTGGTCAATTTTGGTCGTAGAACATTTTGAAAGAAGACTTTTTTGTTCAGCGCGATCTTCCCTATTCGAATATATAAATATTATCACATAGTTACGAGACACCCTGTATATATATACCTTATATATGCCCCGGTGCCAATAGCGATGCACACTGTTAGAATTATGAATATAATCAGAGCAGATATCGCGACGAATGCTTCGTTTGGCATCCAACCAAAAATAGGTCTCGTAAGTTTGTCTTCCATCAAGTGGGTTCGCCAATTTGGTGGACCTATCACTGGAAGATCAAGAGATTAATTTGTGTTCAAGAGGGAGGTTGCGTAATTAACCACGTTGAAAATAAAATGATCTTTGTGATTTTTTTTTTAAAGGAAGTTATAAGCAAATGTTTCTGAAATTTTTAGAATTTCATAATCAAAGAATGCCAATTAATTTTGTATAAACGTTTTTTTTAAACGATGAAGCTCCAACCAAAAAACCAATCAACCTAACGTGATCAGAATAACCTCCCTGAGGTTATTCTTTTTTTTTTTAATTTTCATCTATATTCTGATATTTGCATTTTAACAGCTTAGCTCGATAAATTAAATAAGAATTTTTAAAATTTTTTTACCCTTCACCAATATAGCGTTGGTGGTCCATTTTAAACCTAAATCATCTTGTTCGACGATGCATTCCCACAGTCCCTTGTGACTCGTATTGACACTAGGAACGATGTCGACATTTACCTGAACAGAATAGAAAATAACTCGAATTTGATTAAAAAAAGAAAAATTAATGTTTTGTAATTAAATTCTTACCGATACCGGCAACGTGGTGCCATAATCTTTCCACAAATTTCCTCCTATTGTCCATGAAATTTTCAGATCTGAGTACAAATATCCCAATATAACACAGTGACACGTGACAGTCAAGGGTAGAGTCTCTCGAACAGTGATAACAGTCTTTACAGGATGCACGACGAGGGTAACAAGTTTAAATATCATGTGTGTGCCATCGACCCGATGCAACGTAATCGTGTATACCCCGGAATCGTTCACCTCTGCTCTCTTTATTACTGCAAACGTCAAGGTACTTCAAAATATAAGTATTTTCGTAGCTAATTTAAAGTTCACCGAGCATACTTGGCTCAGAATAATTTTCATAAATTTTAAAGTACTTCAAAATATAAGAATTTTCGTTGCTAATTTAAAGTTCACCGAGCATACTTGGCTCAGAATAATTTTCATAAATTTTAAAGTACTTCAAAATATAAGAATTTTCGTTGCTAATTTAAAGTATACTGAGTACACTTTGCTCAGAATAATTTTCACAATTTTTTTTCCTCACAAATATTAAAATCCTCTATCTTCAGTCTCTCTTTATCAGCATACACGAATATTCCGTTGTGCGACCACTCGATTTCCGAGTCCGGAGACTCGGTAGTTATTGCCTTTATGATGTCGGAGTCAGAGGGAATCGTTATCTCGTGTCCTTCTTTCACACTGAGAGCCGTGTGATTTCTTCTTATTCTTCTTTTGATCAGTGTAGCCGTGTCTGTAATATTAATTTCGGAGTAATAAAACCGTTCGTGTAATCTTCAAATTGAAAGAAATTTCTCTGGTGAATATTCTTTATCATTTTTACATACTTTAAATAGTAATTATTAAACATTATTAAAATAGATTTTCAATTTTTTTTTTTTTACAAAGCTTCCTCTATGATTAAGTCTACATTGATGAATATACATTCTCGTTAGAGGTAACATTGTCAAAAAAAAAAAAAGCTTTGTCAAAGGTACAAAATAATGAGGACGCAATTTCCAATGTTTCAATTTGCAGCCTTTTTTGCGTGAGGATAGACCTCAAAACGCGGTATTTATCAGGGTACCTTCGGTTATATCGCCGCATGTAATAGTGTTGCAACGACCAGACATAACACTGGGACCCAAGCATGGCTCTCCTTTGACATTAGGCTCAGGATTATTGCATACCCTTTTTCGCGTGCCAACACCACCGTTGCAACTGGCACTACATGCCCATGGACTCCACTCAGACCAACCACCATCCTCGGGATCACCGTCTATGTCTGCGAAGACAGAAATCAAGTTGAATCAACGCTTTTATGGTACAAAAATAATACACGAAACGCACTTTTAAACTTTCGACCTCTCGGATTTCACCCACGATTTTTTAAAATCATTGTACCAACTCTAAAAAGAGCTCGAAATTTTTTTTCAATTTTTTTTGTTTCGTACTTTTATGATGATAATAATGATAGCCCGATTTTTAAAATCTGAAGAAAATTGTTAGACTGATTTAAAAAATCTGAAGAAAATTGTTAGCCTGATTTTAAAAATCTACAGAAAATTGTTAGCCTGATGTTTAAAATGTGAAAAAAATTGTTAGCCTGATTTTAAAAATGTGAAAAAATTGTTAATCTGATTTTAAAAATCTGAAGAAAATTGTTAGTCTGATTTAAAGAATCCGAAAAAATTCTCAAAAATCCCGTATCAGATATGAACAATGTAACAACCCAGACTCTGAGTGAGCTGATATTTGTTTCTATTTTTGTTCGGAGTTTTTCGCGAATAAAAAATAGAAAAGTATAGAGATATTTATCACCTGAAGGTATACAATTTGCTGCCCAAGTGGCCCAACCTCCGCGATCAACCGCCAATGAGAAATAGTAAAATATCAATGGTTTCGTGTGTTCATAGTGAAAGACTTGTGTCCCATTCCAAAACACGTTGATCGTATGATTGAACCACCTGTCAATTGTCAATAATCACAAAAGCATCTTGAAGGGAAAAAAAAAATCTTCGTATTATTCTGGCATACATTAGCGTGATATTGGTCCAGGTGTTAGAAGTGAAGAGCGAAGCTGGAGCTTTTTGTTTGTGAAAAATTCTCACATTGGGATAAGTATTTTCTAAGAAAAATACCCATTGACCAAGTTCACCCAATGTGAGCGCGTAATAGCCAGGAGTAGCTGGTAAAAGAAGAAGTGGAACTAAAACGACACCCTCAGCTCGTATCATTAGCTCCAGTCTGTTGGGTTTCGATAATCCACTTTTGCTCCAAATTGACAGTGGCAAGATTCTCGAAAATCTTTCTGTCTGCGTGTTTTCTATGTGACATCCTGTAAAGACAATTTTTTTTTTTTGTAGAATCTGAATCGATGTATGTTATATGAGTTGAAAAAATGTTGAAGCTTTTGATTTGTTGATTTAATAATATACTTTTGGGTACAAACTTGTAGCACAATCGAACGCCACACCAATAGTGTGTCCGAGTTCGCTCGTGTAATAGTAATAAATCGGCAAAAATGCTCTCTCCGGTTCCGGATGATCCCACTGAAAAAGTGGATTTGGCGCGCCCTGATAATAAACCAGAACCTTTCCTCGCGGTATTTTAATCACAAAACCGCTCCACTTGCCGAGATACAGTAGATGTGGCAAAGTTTTTTTCTTCACCATTTCCATACCTAGAAATAAAATTTTTAGAAGACTTGCAATTGTATCTGTTGGATGATAAAGTGGTTGTAGAGATAAGATATTCCAGGTGTATAAGATATACCTCCTTCCTCTCCCTGATAGTACAGCAAAACCTTCTCGTTTCCGAGAGCCCCTACTTTAAGTATGTAACGAGACTTGAAGCCATCGTCGGCTGTGAATACGAATGTTATCGAATCCGGTTGATCGGGCTCCCAGGCTTTCAACGAAAAGTGCAAACCCTCTGAACGATGCTCCGGTAAAACGTACAAACGTCTACCTACCCCATGGCCTCTTACCAAAAAAGTGCACTCCTCTTAAAACAGAAGATTATGGTAATATTAAAGAAAATGAAAAAAAAATTACCAACGTTTCTTTTTGTATAAAATGACACTTGATACTTGTGAAATGTCTGATTATTTGTGGATTTATAATTTCCTCTCAAGTCAAAGAACTTGTATTTTTTGTGGGAATTTTTCTTGAGGTTTTAAAAATTAGCAGAGTGCACAAAACATATATGCACGGATAAAAAAAATGTTTGCAAAATTTATAGCGGTCCAATTGATAAAGAATGCCTTGATACGGAAGACAGGAAACCGTAATTACCGAAACAATTAAAATCCTTTGGTAAAAGATAAAAAGGAAAAATCATTTCACCTGGTTTTTCGCAGTCCCTGACATCGCAGAGATCCTGCGGAACGAGAGGATCGGTCGTGTAGCACCAAGTGCCAGCGATATTGCGCGATGGATCTCGGCAATAATTGCTGGCGTTTCTTGCGCTTCGCTCCGGATACAGAGTGTCGTTAAAATATTCCGGATTAACAGGGTGAACGGGCTTGGCTAATTTGCCGATTTTTCGATGAGCTCCGCTCATGTACCGAACGTCTTTTAATTGCTCGAACCAATCCTCGGTGGTTCGAGATTTCGAGGTCGTCGATGAGAGATTTCGCAATTGTGAAGAAGGCATATTATGCAAATCCCACATTTCAAATAACGTGCTAGCTTTGCTAGAAGCCTTTGGCACTGACGTGGTGACATTAGTGATTCCTATTTTCTTTTCTTTCTCTATCTTCGCTTTTTCGAGCTTATCGTAATCGTAATCGCTCAACCATTCGGCACAATTTCGTCCCGAACGTGTTACCGAAAGTGTTCCAATATAATCATTAGCAGTACCGGCTGTTCGGCATTCTTCGAAGTAGTGAAAACGAAGAAAAAAAAAAAAGAATATTTCAAATAATTTTTGTTCGCGAAAATAAATTATTGTGTATACTAAATATATTTTTGAAATATTTGTAACAGAAAAAGATTTTCGAATATGATTATAGATATTTTTTTATGTTCGCCACAATTTGCCCAACGGATTTACAAATGCTGAAATGACAAGATATTTTTTTTTTAGATTTTCAAACATGTTTTTTCTCTATGAAAATTGATTTTTCTTTCCACTTTTCTTTTGAAATCCACTGGGATTGCTAATTGCAATAAATTGAACACACAAGCATCCTGCTTTGAATTATTGATAAAATGCATGATAACAAAAAAAAATCTGTAATGTATTCTTACGTGGAAAATAAAATAATAGTATAAACTGTATACAACTATAATAATTTGCAAATTTTTATTCTACGTACGTGCCCATGAATATTTTTTGAAAAACTTGTAATTGCTTTTTTTTAATTTCAAATTATGGTACAGGTTCATAAATAAGCAGACAAATTTAAAAAAAAAGAAAAACTGTCGATTAAAAAAAAAGGTTATTGATTTTGGTGTTTACTTTTTACTGACTAGAATAACATGTAAAAAATTATTTATTCTAGAGTCTTACCGGATGATCTGCAGCCTCGTATCGAACAATATTGTTTCGACGCAGTTAAGCTATTTTCCAAGGATATGGAGTAGCAGTAAGGTCCTTTGGGATCGCGTCCTGGGTTTCTACATTTATTTATCGCCTTCAGAGCCGATCCCTCGACGAATAAATCGTCTCTTCTGTCGTCCTCTGGTACCTTTGGATTTATTATTTAAAGAACAAATGAGACACGTAGAAAATATGTTGATCGAAGGCATCGGATCGCTAACCTCCGGAGACGTCCACGGAATACAAGGCATCTCGTTGGTGCTCGTCCACTGTGAGCCTTCGTATTTATAGTCCGCAAGATTTGATATGCAATTCGGTGGAGCAGGAGCTTCGACGGGATCGGATTCGGGTGAGCAGAAAAAGGTCCAGTGAGCGATATTATTCCGGGTGCCAACACTGAACCATCTTACAGTGCGAAACAAATCGTCGTTCGCGTAAAAAACTTCCTCGTTTCCGTAAATGCGCTCCGAGAAAATGCGTAAATGTGGTCCAAAGATACTGGACATCAATGAGACATTAGACGTGCCTTTGTAATTATCGTGATTTTTTTTCTCGCTCCTTGAAATGCGCTAATGAGTCCGATTTTTTAAATTTCAAATCGGAGCACTGATGCAGAATAGAAAATACATTTTTTAAATTTAATTGTTATCTTTTTTTTTACATTTTTTTTCTTTTTCGAGGGTGAAAAAATATCTGCGAAAAAAAAGTACTTAAAATTTTTTGAGCATCTTTTTGAAGACTTGGAATTTGTAGATTTGCAATTGAAATATGTACCGTTGGTGCAATGTAATGTACCTGAGAGTGAAATCCTTCCAACTCCAAAAATCGAGCAAACTGTTGCTCGGAGTATCCTTCAGATGCTGCTTCGTTGACTTTTCATTCTGTTGATAGACGAGGCTTATCGTCTCTGCATCCCCAATCGTAATCTAGAGACATTGAGTATTGGATATTAAATCAGGTGGATCGCTTTTTTTTTTAAATCGGTGGCCAATATAACTAGCATTTTCGATTTATGATATTTTTGCTATTTAGTCTCTGATTGACTGTTCTATGGGCCGGAAAAATTTATTCTATTTGATTGGGAACTTTAGTCGTCTGTATTTTAAGATTTTATTCGCTCACTGGCAATGGCAACTGAATAATTTTATGCATTTTGATATATTATTGTGATGCAAAATTGATGTACTTTCAAAGTTTTTAATATACTGTAAATTAATTGTGTATCATTGTGTATGAAATTCAATATACCATTTTATACATCTGAAGGAATCCAGCCCCTTTTTTTATTTAAAGAATTATTTAAAAAATGGAAAAAAGCTGAAGAACTATAAGAAGAAAAATCTTGCCCCCTTTGGCTATAAGCTAGAAAATTTTGATATTGAAGAAAGTATTTTTCAGAATTTTTACAGATTTTTAAATTATGACATTCGATATGTCACTTTAAAAAAATATTTAAAAACAAATTTGCATAGTTTGGAAAAATCTGAAAAAAATCCTAAAAATCTGAACAAAATTCTAAAAAGTCTGGTTTTACATAAATAAACGTTTGACCAATCGCCTGTAGTAGATTAATTTTTTGTTCAATTTTTCAATAATTTTTTAAATCATAAAAGCTTAAAAACTATAAGAAGAAAAATTTTGCCTACTTTGGCTATAAGCTAGAAAATTTTGATATTCAACAAAATATTTTTCAGAATTTTTACAAATTTTTAAATTATGGCATTCGATATGTCACTTTAAAAAAATATTTAAAAACAAATTTGCATAGTTTGGAAAAATCTGAAAAAAATCCTAAAAATCTGAAAAAAATTGTAAAAAGTCTGGTTTTACATAAATAAACATTTGACCAATCGCCTGTAGTAGATTAATTTTTTGTTCAATTTTTCAATAATTCTTTAAATCATAAAAGCTTAAAAACTATAAGAAGAAAAATTTTGCCTACTTTGGTTATAAGCTAGAAAATTTTGATATCGAACAAAGTATTTTTCAGAATTTTTGCAGATTTTTAAATTGTGGCATATTGGATATGTCACTTCAAGAAATTTTTTTTTCAAAAATTGCCATAGAAAAAAAAAATTGGTGGATTTTAGGGTCTAACTAATTCTACAAAAAATGACAAAACTTTCAGTACAACGAAATGAAATTTCACGCAATATTTCTTGCAGAGAATCAGAGACAGAAAATCTTAGGCAGATAAGCAAAGGCAAAGAGAGACGATAGAAACATAAAATGATGTAATACAATTTATGTAACACTGCGTTGAAAAGCACGCAGAGTGTGCGTTTAATGCTACTTATAATTGCAAGAAAAAACGTACAGTGAAGCATGGAAATAACGCTCCGGGACTCTGATATAATCGTATGACAATGTCCTTGCTAGCTCGAACGTTGAAACGAATGTCGTAAGTCGTGTTGCTTGGCTGAAGTGGCCACACTCTCAGAAATTCCATACCAAAGGTCGTATGTACCTCGCAAGCTGCGGATCAACGTTATAGGGATGAATTTTTTTTTTTTTTTGGATATTTGAGCAACACATTTTTGCTCGCACGTCATACCTTCCTGACAAAATTCTGTGCTCCATAAAATGCCCGTTCCCATCATTCCGTAATACAGAAAACCGTCCGGATGGAGACTCGAAATAGTATTCTTCTTTTTGTATTCGTTGAGGAAGAGAGGTTTCGCAGAGCCGTAAATCCCAACGGAGACGAAACCACCGCCCCAATTTATCCAGAATCCGCTCCATTTTGAACCAAGAATAATATTTGGAGTGCTCTCCAAATCCTGCTCGTCCTGAATTTATATTTTAAAAATTAATCACTGTTTTTTTTTTAACACAAATTATATGAATGTACTGTCAAAAAAAAAAAGGAAGCAAAGTAAAAATTTGTACATTGCTTCCTCATTGTTTTTGAATTTTTACAATAAAATATATTATTATATTTCATTAAAAAAAATAAAAAAATACAAAGTATATGAAAACGAAGCTTCCTTCGTAAACAAGCAAAATCTGTTTTTATAAAAAATTATTAAATTATAGGAAATCTAACTTCGGCGTTAGGATGAACTTGACCACTTCCAGCATTCGATATTATTATTTCCACACCAGCTCTCCAGTCGTGAGCAATTTTTTTCGACGACGTAGGAATCTGCACGAGGCTCAAAAGAATCCGAGCTTCGGCCTGGAAAAGCAACGAATATACAAATCGAAATATCAGTTAGAAATGAAAAATTTTGAGAAAAGAAAATATACTTTTTGCTCGTCCATCGGATTCCATAGTTTAATCCACAGAGTTATGTTTCCATAAGTTTCGTTGAGCTTTGTTAAAGTCGAATAGACAGAGGCATTGCGTGCATAAACCAAACAATCTAAAAATCATAGCGAATGTGTAATGAAAATATTGATAACTTAAACTATGCCCTGTGGAATGTAGCCGACCTTTGTCATCGCAAAAAGGAATATCGCAATATTCCTTCTCCACGGTCTCGTAATTTTCCTCCTCAACGTAACACCAAGGACCACCGGTGTCGTCGTTGGGATTTCGGCAAAATCCATTGGCTTTCACTCGCGACAATTCAGGAAAATTTTTGTTCGAGAACTTGTCGGTCTGCACATCATTATTTATTTTAGCATTTTAGTCTGATTGTTGCTATTCATTATACTTGCAAATTTATTATCTTCGCTACAAAAAAAAAAAAAAAAGAAAAGAAATGGAAAAACAAAACTATGACATTAATTTGTCTTGTGACAGATTTTTATAGTTACAGTTCTCATTGAAAAAAGTTTTTTATGTTAAGCTCTCTAGTGCAGATCTCCATTTCTTCCAATTCTCTTTTTTGTCTGATTCTTTATATTCAATCTACTCCAAATTTATTTGCTTCGCTACAAAAAAAAAAAAAAAACAAAACTATGACATGATTTTTTTTTATAGCAGATTTTTATAGCTGCAGTTCTCATTGAAAAAGATTTTTTCATGTTAAAATTTCTAGTGCCGATTTCCATTCCTTCCAATTAGCTCCAAAATTTTTTTACTATTCTATATCCTCGTAAAAACACTTAAAATTTTTTTTCCATTTTTTTAAATCAAACTTCTTTGACGTAAAAATATAAAAATCTTCACTAAATCAATAAAATATAAATTAATCTACCCTTCCATCTGCAAGCTTGTGACGCTTGTCCCACAATTTACACTTTCTTCCAGACACACTCGTCCTCCGACTGCCACCATATTCGGCCCCAGTGCCGGATATTCGACACTCTGTGGAATAAAAAAAGTGTACAGAGCTGAGTGAAAGCTTCTTCATACAGATAGAAAGAATTTTGCTTTTTTACCTCCATAATTGCATAGCGGAATTCCACACTCATCGTCGATGAGTGTAGGCTCCATGGTGTAACACCATGGCCCTTTGGGATCTCTCGTTGGATTCCTGCAGTAATTCTTCGCTGTTCTCATGGATCTCTCGGGGAAATCACTGTCCTTTATATCGGGGCTGATCTGATATAATTGAACGTTGTCTAATCAATGTACATCAACGTCTGTGCTCAATGGCACGTACGTATCGGTGTGGCATAAAAAAAAAATCGTAACCTTATGTAGGGGCTCTTCAGAATGCCACAATTGGCATCGTATACCACCTCCGGTTACTCCTTTAGAGCCCTGGTATTCGCTACCAAATTGAGTGAGCTTACATTGCGTTAGGTCAGTTCTAGTGGCATTTTCAGCTGAAATAATGAACATAAATCAGGGATTTGTTCATAAAAGGCGTTGTGGAGCAACTTATAAGTAATTGAATGCGTACTTTTTTTTTTAATTATAGAAACACAATTACAGGACAATTTTCAATTCAATGTATATATATACATATTTTTTTTTTTTTTAATTCTTTGGAAACGAGTAATCCGATTAAATTGCGAATAACTTTTCACTGAAACGTGAGATTCGAAGAGAATTTCGTACACTTCTCGAAGAGATAAAAATTTGAACAAAAATCAACCATATCGAAGCTGCTGAAATTCTTGATTTTGCATAATAATAATTCTAACATGTTATTAATAAATGACTGAAATAAATAAATTGTTTTTTTTTTCAATTTTCTTTTTTTTTAACTATAATCAAAATTTTATTTTTTAACATTTTCTTTGTACAATGGACCGATTTTTGTGTACAACGAATCGAAAAAAAATTGATGAATAAAAAATCAGTATATGATTCTGGGTGAAATATAGAATGAAAAAATCTGAAATAAATTGTACTTATTCTAGACACGCTGGGCCAATCAGAAAAAAAAATCATTAAATTTTGTTTGGACAATTCGAAACGGGACTGGTCCACTTCGTGTGAAATGCCTCGTACATAAAAATGATAAAAATCGGCTTGAGAGACTTGGGAATATTTTTTTGTAAAAGAGAAAGAACTACCTTAATTCTGCAGCATCTCTTTTTTACAATCAACATTAATAACCTAATACGTTTGAGGTAAACTCAAATAATTGCATTATCATCTGTAAATTCGTTGTGAAGATATATATACAAGTATTTCATAAACTTACTTTTCTCTCCACTTGTGCAAATCACAAAAGTGGCTGGAATGTATAGAAAAATTGCTCTGACAGTCAAATATTTGCATTTATCCATCCTCTTCCAGTTACAAATAAAACGTCATCTGAGTTTTACAAATCTTACACCACAAAAATCGAGGGACGACTGATAATGTCCGAACATATCAGCAGAGAACGTTTTCCTTGTAAATGAGTCACGAATCACAATCAATTGATTTATTTATAAAACTTATTGAATAACAAAAAAAAAGTGAGACATGCTTAGAATAACAAATAACAAGAATAACAAGAATAACCAGAATAATTTCAAAATTTTTTTTACGAAAATCTATTTTAAAAAACACCAGCAAAAAAAAATGTACAGTAAAATAAATAGAATTACAAAAAATAAAATAAAATTCCATACAGAATATAAAAAATTCTCAAAAATCATGTGTCGCAGGCAAAAATTTTCTAGCTGCTTGCCCATCGTAAAGTTACTGTTTTTCGATTTTTTTACCATTTTTTTTATGTTCATAAAAGTCATACATTGACATAACTCTTGAAAAACTAGAAAAAAAAAAAAAAAACAATATTTCAAAATCATGAGCGGTGTTGATAGGCAATATAATAAGATAAGGTTAGATAATAAGGTCAGGATTAGCGTGTTCCAGTGCACTGGGCATGGCCCAGTGATACATACAGCGTTATCATGAAATGTGTGTACTACTGAGATCAATCTAAAAACGCAATTAAAAACTTTTTTGTAAAACGTAATCACATGTAAACCAGTTATTTATATAATGTATCCGCGCTTGCTGCAGCTATTTATGTAATATATGAGTCGAGATCTTTATTCAAGTAGAGGAACTGCATATGTAAGAGGCTCGGATAAAATAGACGTTCATAAACAAGAATAATTTTTTTTTAAAAGCATTTTTTTTTAATATGTAAGAAAATAATTATAATTAATTATTGCGTGGAAATAACAATTTGCTGTTGCAATGTTGCAATAATTGAGAATAAATGAAATAATTAAATAATGAACATATTTTGGAGGCGTAATTATTTCTAGGATTTTTTTTCTTCTTTTTGTTAAAGAAATGTATTTGAGATACTTTTTCCTTCAAATAAATCGCTATTTCAAGAATATATCAGCGAAACGACTTGTACACTCGTGATGTTATAATATAGATCAACGCAGTTTCATATATGAATGAAGTGTGAAAGATCAGTCATTGACCTATATGATATGCATTGTTTAGAAATCAATTGTACGCGGTGTAGAGTTCACAGCGTGTCAATAGCCGATCTCAATAAACTGCTAACAAATTTTCGATTTTATTTTGTGGTATTAAATTTTCGATTTTATTTTGTGGTACAAGATTTTCGATTTTATTTTGTGCCATAAAATTTTCGATTTTATTTTGTGCCATAACATTTTTTATTTTATTTTGTGCCATAAAATTTTCGATTTTATTTTGTGCCATAACATTTTTTATTTTATTTTGTGCCATACAATTTTCGATTTTATTATACATTACAAAATAAAATTTTCGATTTTATTTATAGAAATATCAAACTACCAAAATTGACATATTTTCTGCAAATAACTTTGTTTTCATAAACAAGTCTTGCTCGGATCGACAAAAGCGTTTACAAAAAATTATCAAACTTTTTTATTTACAACAAAGCGTCTGAAAATTCGAACTTTGAACATTGTTTTTTCTCATTGTTATTCATCTCTGTGGATCAACCGATTGCCTGAAGTAGGTGGCAGTAGTCTGGAGATTTGACAAATGTTAAGGCAGTAAATATTCAAAACACGCGTCTTCACAATCTTGTTTTCTTTTGTGGAATGAAACGAGATTAATTTCCACGCCCGTTCACATGATCATATAAAGAGCGCAGTTTGTGTACTCTATATTACAGATTTTTAAAAGTATATTTTGGCGCAGCATATATTTTTTTCTTAACCATTTGGAGCGTTGAAGCCAATTTGGCGAACTCCAACATGTTTATAAAACAAATTTCTAATGCATCCAGATTTGAAGTTATGAAACTCAAACTCGCCTCTTCATAAATGCATAAATTTCACGCGCGATTGAAGCAGTTCTTATCCAATAAACCTGAATACATTCAATTAAAATTAATAGCGACACCAAGATTTCATCAGCTACCTTTTTTTTTTTATAATAGTCTTTGATAAAAATATCAAAGACTATAAAACCAACATTTTCTGCCAAATTTTTGCAGAATAATTTTGACCAAATCGACAAAGCGGTTCAAAAGTTATCAATTTTTTTTTTTTTTTACTTTAAGTCACAAGGGTGCAATGTCTAATGAGGAAGCCTAAGTCGATCAACAGTTTTATTTCCTAAAAATAGGTGTGACGAAGTACGGAAAGTTAAAAATAATTAAGCCGTAATATGCATAATACGATTTGACAATCTTGTTTTCTTATGGAATGAGACACACGAGATTAATGCACGAATATTGTCGTGATAATTGTACCAGCGTATTACGTGGAAGGGGTACACCGTTCCATTCTCTCAAGAGCGTAGCTTGTGTACTTTGGCTTACAGTTGCCAAGCGTTGAACAATCTGAGTGGATACGAAAGTCTCTGTTCGTACGGTGTGGTTACATAGTAATTACGTTTATTATGTGCTATTATAGTAAATTAAGCACCCATAGCCGCGAATCCCGTCAATTAATAGACGTGAACTCAAAAAGACATAACGAAACGCTATAGAGTTCTTTTCCTACCGGCGGTAAATCAGTTTTACGCTGAATCTCCATCTAGTGATTCCATAATGAAAGGAGGTTTTTGCATCCAGTAACACGTATCTTAGACGAAATATAAATCTTTAAGGAAGTTGAAAGCAGGCACTCTATACTCGAAATCAGTGCTTAATTTTTAAAAGCGTTTAACCCGCGTAATAAAAATTATTATGTCATATTGAGATCATAAATTGACATATTTTAAAAAGTGCCATTTTTGAGATGCGTCAAGACGAAATATCTTGGAAATATTTTAGAAAATTTCAAAACGTTTTTCAGATCGATTTCATATCACGTTTAATTACTAATTTGTGACTTGATTTTAGAACCTTTTTAAGACGATTTTATAGTGGATCAAAAATTTTACGATTTGTCTAATTTGAGGGCAATTTGTGACTTGATTTTAGGAACTTTTTCAGACGATTTTATAGTGGATCAAAAATTTTACGATTTGTCTAATTTGAGCGTAATTTGTGACTTGATTTTAGGAACTTTTTAAGACGATTTTATGGTGGATCAAAAATTTTACGATTTGTCTAATTTGAGTGCAATTTGTGACTTGATTTTAGGAACTTTTTAAGACGATTTTATGGTGGATCGAAAATCTTACGATTTTACTAATTTGAGGGCAATATGTGACTTGATTTTGACAACTTTTTAACACGATTTTATGGTGGATCTAAATTTTTATGATTTAACTAATTTGAGCGTAATTTGTGACTTGATTTTAGGAACTTTTTAAGACAATTTTATGGTGGATCGAAAATGTTACGATTTTATTAATTTGAGGGAAATTTGTGACTTGATTTTAGGAACTTGTTAAGGCGATTTTATTGTGGATCGAAAATCTTACAATAATAATAATACATTTGCCACGTCGCAGTAAATTATATTTTTCTTCCAGGTTTATAAATTCCGTATAAAAATGGATGTATCTCAGATGAATGGGTTCAAAAAATACGATTCAATGAACGGTGTATGCGTTACTAATGGATTTACACCATCTCATTCGATGGAATGTCGGACTCTCGTTTTTTACGTCAACGGCAAGGAGGTAGATAAACATTACTCGAGTGCATGTCATTTTGTGATGATTTCGTTTCACGAGATAAATTATATATTTTAGATATCAGACTCTTCAGTGGAACCCGAATGGACGTTACTTTATTATCTCCGTAACAAGCGTATCCTTTACAAAAAAAAAAAAAAAAAAAAGATAGAGTAGAATAGAATAGCTAAATCATTTTTGCTGATAAATGTAACTTAACTACGATAAGATAGTGCGATTATGCGGCACTAAGCTCGGCTGTGCGGAAGGAGGCTGTGGAGCATGTACCGTCATGGTTTCAAGAATTGATCGACGGACTGGAAAAATTATGTATCCTTCAGTAAACAATTTTTTATAAACTGGGCTTGAAAAAAAAAATGGTACGCTTTAAAAAAAAACGGCTTTGGCTATCACAGACCCAGAAAAAAACTCAAAATTTGAGTCCCATTTATCAAATCGTTTGAAAAAAAAAGAAAAAAGATTTGTAAATTTTAAAAAGTGTGGAGTAAGTGACACTGCCTCTTAAGGTTCCTCAAGAAGGATTTTCCTGAATTAAGGATCACAGTCACTTAGCAGTGAACGCCTGTTTGGCTCCGTTATGCAGTTTGCACGGTATGTCAGTGACCACGATCGAAGGAATCGGTAGTACGAGAACAAGACTTCATCCGGTTCAAGAACGAATTGCCAAAGCGCACGGAACCCAGTGCGGTTTTTGTACGCCCGGTATCGTTATGTCGATGTACACTTTGTTGCGTTCAATACCGAAGCCAACGATGGAGAATTTAGAGACAGCATTCCAAGGTTCTTGTTCTTCGATCTTAAAAATAAAAGAAAAAATTTAAATGAGAAAATTAAAAATGTTACCTCAGGCAATAATTTTTATTCAAACTTTCAGGCAATCTCTGCAGGTGTACCGGTTACCGTCCGATCATCGAAGGATTTCGAACTTTCACAGAGGACTGGGAGCTTTCACAGTTGTCTTCGAAAATCGTCGATGAAAATTGCAGCGATAAATCGAGAGCTTGTGGCATGGGTGAAAATTGCTGCAAGAAAAAAGCGTTCACGTCAGAACCAACGGAAATCTTTAATTCGCGAGAATTCTGCCCTTACGATCCCAGCCAAGAACCCATATTTCCGCCAATAATAAAAGTGAGCTTTAGTCTCAGGAATAATCTCCTTCAAACGACTGATTACGTTAAGATCGACGAAAATATTAAAATGCCATTTATATTCTTAGCTTTCGTCTGAATTAGACGAACAATATTTGGTACTCAAAGGCAAGGAGGTCACTTGGTACAGACCAACGAGTCTCAGACAGATTCTACAGCTTAAACAACAGTATCCCAATGCGAAAATAATTGTCGGGAATACCGAAGTCGGTAAGAAATTCTCGGTTGAGATATCAAATTGAGGTATTTCCTGGCCAATTCAGTATGCGTTCAAGCAGCTTCCAATACGCTCCATTATTTTTTTTTATACTATTCTATACGCTTGAAAAAAAACCCTTTTTTAATGATTTTTTTCGCTTAAACATTTTTTTCATGAATTTTTTTTTACTGCAATTTAAAATGTTAATTTTTTCTCCAAAAATGTAAGTTTAATAAAAAATTATCAAATAAGGTCTAAAAAAATTTGAAGTCTTTTTTCGAGCACACAGAATAGTATAAAAAATTATGGAGCGTATTGGGAGGGATCAGGTTTGAAAGCTTAGTGAATTGGCCAGGAATACCTCATTACAATTACCTTTTCCTCTTTGTACAATTTTTTTGCGTCCTACTTTTTACAGGTGTGGAGGTAAAATTCAAAAATTGCACCTATCCAGTGCTGATATATCCACTGCAAGTGAAGGAAATGCGTGAAGTCGTAAGCATGAAGGATGGAATACGCATTGGAGCAAGCGTGACTCTGGTGGAAATGGAAGAGGCTCTTCGAAAACAGATCAATATCCAGCCAGGTATGAAAGACACTGGAAAAAAAAGTATCTTGGATTATTTAACATTCTGCTGTAATTTCATATGAGCTTGAAACATTAACATATTGGCTTAAAATTTTCAAAGTTATTTTTAATTTAATCTCTTAAACAGAATTGTAAGAAATTAAAGTAGTCAATTACTTTCTTCAGAATATTAATATATTATATTAGAGAGCTCATTATTTTTTAATTGTATTTATTATTAGTCTTTCACGAAATATTTTTGCAGAAAGTAGAACACTTGTAGAGATTTAATTCTCGAATCTGAAGATTTGTGTCCTACACAAATTTATTCATAATAAATAAATTTTGATGAAATATTAGAGAAAATAGGAAGCTTCTTGCTCAACTTGAACGCCAAATTTCAGCTCGATTGGCGTAGTAGTTCATAAAATACAAATGGCTTCAAATTTTCAAGGTTTTGAGCTTACATACATTTTATGCCACATTTCTGAAGATTTCACCATTATTTCAAGATACATTATCAATGACACCAATTAAAATGAAGTATATTGAAATTTTACAGAATTTCGTACGAGGATACTCGTCGAAGTAGTGAATATGATGCATTGGTTTGCCGGCAAGCAAATTCGAAACGTTGCTGTAAGTTTATACATTGCAATTTGAAGATGAACACATTTTTTTTATAGGCTCTTCAAGACATTTACAGTATAATTCGTTTATAATTCAGGCGATCGGAGGAAATATAATGACAGGAAGTCCAATATCGGATCAGGTGCCAGTTCTCATGGCAGCTAATGCCAAATTAATTGTGTCCAGTCTGAAACGTGGGACGAAAATAATTCCCCTGGATCACACATTTTTCGTGGGATACCGTCAAAACGTAATTCATCCCGACGAAGTTTTAATCTCCATCGACATACCCTATACTAAAGAGTCGCAGTATTTCGTCGCTTACAAACAAGCCAGGAGAAGGGACGACGATATAGCGATCGTGAATATGGCTTTGAATGTAAAATTTAAATCGGGAACGAATGTGGTCGAGGAATCGCATTTGGTGTACGGTGGCATGGCTTCGATTACCAAATCGGCCGTAAATACTTGTCGTGAAATGGTCGGAAAGTACGTACATTTTTTTATTGTGATAATTTTTTTTTTTTTTTTTAAGTGGTTTAATGTAAAAATATTTGTGATTTAAGAAAATGGGACAATGATATGTTGGAATCGACTTATCAGTCAATCGCAGATGAATTCCCGCTGCCTGATAGTACACCTGGAGGACATGTTCACTATCGTCGATCATTGACATTAAGGTATATATTGTTGTAATATATATTATTTATTCAAAAACTTACTAGAAAGAGCTCGACATTTTTTACCGATTTTTTTTTTTTCAAATTTGTATTAGTTACAATTTTTCAAAAATCCTGTATAAGATTTGAAAAAAATTGTAAGCCCGGACTCAGAGTGAGCTGACATTTGTTTCTATTTTTTTTTCGGAGCTTTCCTTTTTCGAAACGAAAAAATCAAAAATCATTTTTTTGTATATGAAAAAAAAAAAAAAATTTCTGTATTTTTTGAGATTTCAGAAAAGGGAAGATTTTAATTTTTTTTTCTTTAGAAAAATTATATCTTAGAAACAAAGCGCTTTAAAAAATCGAAAAAAAAATTGAGTTTTTCAATATGTATACATCTACATAAAAAATAACGGGTTAAATCGAAGAAATTAACGCCAGACCTTGTATTTTTTTTTGCAGCTTATTCTTTAAGGGTTTCATTGAAATTACTAAGCAAATGCACAAAAGCCTGCCAGGTCTGCAATCTCTGCCACAGGAATTGATATCCGCTGCAAACGGATTTCATTATATACCACCGAAGAGTTCGCAGTACTATCAAGTGGTACGTAACAAATTTTTCTTTCAAATATCTGAATGCATTACAAAAAAATGTGAAATAATCTTGATCTCAGGTTCCCAAAGACCAAAATTCAGACGACTTGGTCGGCAGACCAATAATGCACTCCAGTGCTTACAAGCACGCGACCGGGGAAGCTGTATATTGCGACGATATTCCATGTATAAATAACGAATTATACATGGCACTTGTGCTATCGACTAAAGCTCACGCAAAAATAATTAAAATCGAGGCATCGAAGGCTCTGGCACTTAAAGGCGTCGTGGCCTTTTTCAGCGCCAGTGATATTCCGGATAACAGAAGATGGATAGGACCGATTATTAAAGACGAACAAGTATTTGCATCGAAAAAGGTAATTGATTATTACTACAAATGAGAATTAATTTAAATACAAAAATCTGTGATTGCTTCAACAGGTCACTAGTCAAGGACAAATTATAGGAGCTATCATAGCAGAGGATCAATTCGTTGCTCAGAAAGCTGCAAGAATAGTGAAAATCGAATATGAAGAGCTCCAACCGATAATCCTGACTATAGAGGTATTTATTTAAAAAAAAAACCAAAATAATACTGATCAATCATGAGCAATTTAAAATTGACACTAGAAATGTTACTCCATTTAGGAGGCCATAAAAGCGAATTCGTATATAGCCAACTGTCCAATGCGGATGACCAGAGGAGACCCTGTAAAGGCCTTCGCCGAGTCCGATCATATTTTGGAAGGTGAAGTGCGAACTGGCGGCCAAGAGCATTTCTACCTCGAGACTCATTGCGTCCTGGCTATACCGAAGGAGGTCGATGAATTGGAGGTTTACTGCTCGACTCAGGATCCAACGGGAATACAGAAATTAATTTCCGAAGTCCTTGAAGTGCCTATCAACAGGGTGAATGTTCGGGTGAAACGCATGGGTGGTGGTTTCGGTGGGAAGGAAACGCGCGCGGCGTTGATAGCTTTGCCAGCGGCCTTTGCGGCGTACAAGTATGTGAAGAAAGTCCATTTATTTTTCTTTTTTAAAAAAAAGAATGACTTTATTTACTGAACGATTTATCGTTGTTGGAAACAGATTGCAAAGACCGGTGCGTTGCATGCTGGATCGAAACGAGGATATGTTGATAACTGGTGGAAGACATCCATTCTTGTTTAGATACAAGGTGGGATTTTCCAACGAGGGTTTGCTCAATGTCGTGAAAATGTATATATACAATAACGTCGGCAATTCATTTGACATATCTGGCGCGGTTTTGGAGCGAGCGATTTGTCACTTTGAAAATGCTTACAAGATACCAGTTTCGGACGTCTACGGATACGGTTGCATTACGAATCTACCATCGAACACAGCGTTTCGGGGCTTTGGTGGGCCTCAAGGAATGTTTGCAGCTGAGAATATTATGTGGCACGTCGCGAATTATCTTCAACTCGATGTTACCAAGGTACACAATTGTCACATGTTAATCAAATGTAAAATGGATTTGTGTCGTCATTAATTTGTACTGCGTTTTTTTTTTTTTTTCTATTGATTTAGCTCTCGGAATTGAATCTCTACAAGGAAGGTGATAGAACGCACTACAATCAACCGCTCATCAACTGTCCTATAAGACAATGCTGGAAAGAGTGCATCAACTCCGTTAATTACAACGAACGTGTTTCGGCGATACATCGCTACAACAAGTGAGTTTGATGAGCTCTGCGAAATTTTGGTGTGTGATTGATATAACGAAAATGGAATATTGGGTGAACCGGTCAAGTCAAATTTTGAGCAATAGGCGTTTTTAAAAAAAGAACCTTTTTCTTAACTCGTCTGAAAAAATTTCACTGCATTAGTATCGTAATGTACTATTTAAGCGCTGTGTTGAATATGACAAGCCCGCTTATTTGTGAACTGTTTGGTTTAACGATCTACTGCTTTCAGAGAACATCGGTACAAGAAGAAAGGAATCTCTGTGATACCAACGAAATTTGGAGTTGGATTCGAAACGCCTTTCCTCAATCAAGCTGGAGCTCTTGTTCATGTTTACACCGATGGTTCGGTACTGATCAGTCACGGTGGTACGGAAATGGGACAGGGACTTCACACGAAAATGATACAACTCGCGAGTAGGATACTTAAAGCTAGTCCCGAAAAAATTCACATATCTGAAGCGGCAACGGACAAAGTGCCAAACACGACAGCTACCGCGGCTAGTGTTAGTTCTGATCTAAATGGGATAGCAGTGATGGTTAGTAAAAATATGTACTTATTGACATTTATAAACGCTAATTTTTTGTTTGGCAAAACGTACGAAATTGGCTTCCTTTTTTTCGGCAGTTCCTTATTGCTGTGTTAAAATTTCATTTACTTTCCAGTTTTAGCTATATGGGAAGCTAGCCATTTTATTGAATTTATTGATTTTATTGAATTTATTGAATTTATTGAATTTATTGATTTTATTGAATTTATTGAATTTATTGATTTTATTGAATTTATTGAATTTATTGAATTTATTGAATTTATTGAATTTATTGAATTTATTGAATTTATTGAATTTATTTGCCGCCGCTTTCAGAATGCATGCAATGAAATAATGACACGTATGAAGCACATAATCGACGCAAATCCAAACGACACGTGGGAACAATGGGTGATAAAGGCCTATTTTGAAAGAATAAGTCTCTCAGCGACGGGTTTCTACAAAACGCCTGACATTGGAAGATCTGCCGAAACGAATTGGAATCACTTCAATTATTTCACAAACGGTGTGGCATGCACGGAAGTAGAGATTGATTGTCTGACCGGTGATCATCAGGTATAGAAAAATAAGCGATTAGTTTATGGGACAGCAATATTATTTTTAATAAAGAATCGAGAAAGATTGAGTTATTTTTTGGAGTATTTGAAAAAAAAGAAAACGTTTTCTCGAAAAAAAAAAAATTCAGTTATCTTTGAAAAATATTAATATGAATTAAAAAATTAAAAAAATTTTTTTTTTAAAGTGATTCAACAATATAAATATAAAAATAGCGATTATAAAAATTGAGTTATTTTCTGGAATATTTGAAAATATATTTTTCATATATTTCAGAAATATTTGTTAATATATTGGAAAGATTAAAAATATTTTGCTGAAATATTTTCGAAACGTTTAACGCTATAATTCGCACAGTTTGGACTTTAATACAGCTAAGTAATAACGATTGTATAAGTATAATTAAATATTTGTCTGCTTAGGTATTACGAACCGACATCGTTATGGATTTGGGAAACAGCTTGAATCCGGCTATCGATATCGGTCAAATAGAGGGTGCATTCATGCAAGGATACGGATTATTTACCCTCGAAGAGCTCATCTATTCACCGAGCGGTTCTCTGTACAGTCGTGGACCTGGTGCGTACAAGATACCAGGATTTACAGACATACCGCTACAATTTAACGTCTCGTTGCTCAAAAATGCATCCAATCCGCGCGCCGTATATTCATCGAAGGTAAAAACGGTATTCACCAAAAGCTTTTCTATAACAAACAAACAAAAAAAAATGCATAATTAAATAATCATTTCAGGCTGTTGGTGAACCACCTCTGTTTTTGGCGTCGTCCGTATTTTTCGCAATTAAGGAAGCAATTAAAGCGGCTCGGAAGGACATGAATATCACAGGACATTTTCAACTGGATGCTCCCGCAACTTCCGCCCGTATACGCATGTCTTGTACGGATCATTTAACGCAAAAGGTATTTAAAAACATGATTAACAGTGTTATAATCGCAATATCGTCACAAAGTGGCAAAATGGTGTGTCAATATTTTGTTTAAAAACTTCATTATATAATGTATCTCTTGGATGTCCCAAAAGTTATGCAGCTTCCGATACTGGTGACCATCCGAAAGCACACTCGTGAGCTTTGAGGCGTCTAAATTCGCAATAGTAATTTATCGAGTGGGACGCGATTGGCGTCGACCAATCAGGACGCTCAGTTAGCTCTCCGGTCTCTTCAGATAAATCTCGTGAAAGATACGAATGTCCATTAGGATCGAGAATCTCAGTAGCTCAATAGATGAAACATCTACCGTGCCTAAGCACCGAATGAACTGTAAAACAATGTACTAACAGAGATGAGTCTCTGGTATTAATAAGAATAATGTTACTATCAATATTAATGACTCAAGGCAAGTTTCCTTCCATGAAATTAGCCGACCAAACTTGACTTTTTACATTTTTATTTTATATCGTTTGATATTGATTGATTTTCAATAGTTTTTTTAAAATCAAAATCACAATTTACTCTGTTTTTTTTTTCTGCCGAGTCGAATTTTTGTTAACGCTCAATCGAAGCGAAATCGTTTGATAGTTACGAATTCATTGATAAAAACGTTTGATAGTCCACGGCTCGACAGAAGAGAGATCAAATTTCGTACTTTTCTCGGGAATCATCTGAAGACCGCTTGGCCTATCTGGAAATTGACAACAGGCCACAGTTTCATAACGTCGAGGAGCTTGAGTGCAACTCAACTGGCTTCAGCATTTTTTTTTTTTTGAACATACATATTATTTATAAATATATATATATATTTGTTTTTATGAAAGAGGATAGACGCATATAGAAGCACAGGACCTACTGTGGGACCTCTGCTCTGAATGCATCTATCGTTCTTTGGTTTCTATATAAGCTAATGCAATTTTATTGTTTGTCACAGTTCCCAGAACCGGATGTGTCGAAATCGTGGAATATAGTCCCTTAACAATATCGTGTAATTTATAGCCCAAAGGAAGCTCGACTAGCCTTACAAATATAGCTATTGCATCTTTAACAATTTATCGACTTTTTTTTTCATTTGTAATCATATAAAATTGTTGATCATTAAACCTATAACGAAATTACAATTCAAACGTACGACAAATTCAATTATCAAAAATTGAAATAAATACGTTTTTTTTAGGAAAATTGTTCATCGTTCATCAAACTACCTCAAAGAAAATAAAAGTGTGTTTTTTCAGTACGATAAAAAAAAAATACGAATTTCAGTTCTTATCCGCAAAATATCCGCTTGCGTGAGTCAATAATTCAGCAAAACAACACTCCAATTCATAAACATGTTTTATGTACAAGTACACATCGAAACATCGTATTTTCTGTGGGAATACAAATCTCGATGCACAAGCAACAATAAAAATCTTACAGATCCACGGTGTCATCCGATATTTGTTTATACCCGCTCATAAATGCTACTCGCATCACAATCATTGTATATACATATATATTCGAGCGTTCGTTTCTTTTTCGCACTTAATTCCTAGTTAGTTCATTCGTAGAAATTATAAATAGTGAGCAAAATATAATGTACAGCACGTGCGAGTGGAAATATCCAATTTCTTACGAGATCTCCCTTCGTCGCTCAAGGGCTTAAATTCTTCCTGTATCGTTTTGCTTAAAGACTGATCTAAAAATAACGTCTCAAGTGAACAACTATTGTACATTAGCGATTATCGATGCCGATTTTTTTTCTCGCTGCATCATTTTTTGTTTTTTTTTTTTTTTTCATTTTCCTCGGAGATTGCTAAAACGTTGGAGAATTAAGAATGAACAGTCTATCCTCTTCCTTCTTAATCCACTTCAATAGCGTACCAACTGCGTCTATCGCAGCGGGTTTTGTTACCAGTGGCTCGAATGTTACGTATAACTCAAATCCCGAAGTTACCTTCAAGAAAATACAAAACATTTTGGTTATTCGTGCTCATTTTGTATTTCAATATTTTTTCGTTTACTTTGAATTCTTACCCATGCCAGCATTGTTTCCCTGTCCAACTGCTGGAATATTAATTTTAGTGGTCGACTGGGAGCGTGTAATCTATGATGTAGACACTGGTAGAGGCCAAGCAATCTATATTTTAAAAAAAATATACATTAAAGTTTCTATGCAGAGTATGTAATATGATTATTATTTTAAGTTGATTTTATCCTTTAAAATTAATAAGTATAATGGAAAATGAATCTACCCGATGTATTACCAAACACTATATCACCGATATTTTTGTACCACTTTAAAACGTCCCAAAAGGGAAAAAAATGAAGTTTACAGGCATGTCGATTTGGCATAACATATAAAAAAAAAATCCAGTTGACTTAATTCAGGCTCAAAGCCACAGCTTAGCATAAACAACGTTACCGTTCAATCTCTTTATCCGTAGTGTAGGGTGGCTGAAATCCGGGACTCCAAAATTGCGCAGTACTACGGCATTTGTATAAGACGTGACGCATCTGCGGTAGACCGATTTCTGCTGTCGTCACAGACGCTCTATTCATCGATTCGTTTATCGCTTCGAGACAATTTGTTCGCCGCAATTTTTCCACAATTTTCTGCAGGTGAAATCATTAAAAAATATTATATTGAATTCAACGGTATATTCAAATGAATAACAAAAAATTGAGATTAAAGTGGTTGAATAAAGTATTTTTATTTAAAGCGCCTGATGGCTAGTATTTTTTATATTTTTTAAATGAGATTCCCAATTTTTTAGAATTTTTTATATTTAGTCTCGAAGATTTTTTTGCATGATCAAAATACCGTTATGAATGATAAATCATGAAGAATTTCTTTAACCGACAAAAAAAAATAATTAAGAGACGTTTTAGTTAACAGCTTCCTCTGTCCCATATTAAAAGATTGCCCAACTGTAATTTTTCACGTTCTCTTACTTGTTTGGCTTCTGAGAGTGTGGAGAAGACGTCCCTGTCGACGGTAAGCAGCAACAAACATGCCTGGCAGTCTTCAGCAAGATAGGAAACGTGGCCGTGCATAAAACCATTGGCATCGAATTTTGGTAGACATATCGGTGTCCAACCCTCCATCGCTTTGAAGGACTCCGAGCTGTCTACCAAATTTTGGATCAGGTGCAGATCAGCCGGATGTATGAAGAACTTTTTCATTCTTACCAACGTGACCAATTGGTTATTAGCTAAGAGTATTGCGAACACTAAATTCTGCAAAAAAAAAAAAAAAGGTAAAGAAAATTTGACAATTTATTTGTTGCCTGATTTAAATACGTAAGAAAGAGGGCTGCACCAGCCATATTCGAAGAGCAGGGTGGTAAATTTCAGAAATTTTAGATTTTTATGTACTAAATTAGTCCGTCAATAAAATTTAAAAAGCTCTAAAATACATGTATTTTAAACGGGGAACTTCAACCCCTGTGAGCAGAGGGTAAATTTTTTTTTTTATTTAAAAAAAATGTGTTCTGTTATTTTTTTAATTATTTGAAACAAATTTAGGGGGTAAAGCAATTAAAATTCGCTTTCATCCCGTTTAAGAACCACCGTCCTGTGAGAAGAATTTTCTAATTAATATAACATTTTTCGATCTTTCTAAATATTATAAATAACATAAACTGTTATATCCGTTTTAAAAAAATCCTAGTCTCCTCTTTTTCATGTATTGATACCGTAAAAAAAGTTCCATTCGATAAAAAAAAAAGTACGATGTTCAAAAAACACCGAAATCCGGTCGATTTGAAAAAAAAAAAAAAAAAAAAAAGAAATGCCTCATATCGCTGATTAAAAGTAATGATCAGCACCTTTATTTTACCGCATGTTTGAACGATGGTTTGTGTAATTGAGTCTCTCATCGATGGTACAAGTGGCAGACATTTAACGGCACCTAAGAAAAATGCAGGCTCCCTGTCCATAAAATTTAACAAATGATCTATCAGTCGTTCGCTCCCGCTCAACAGTCTTCTAAGATCAAAGTTTCTTCTCTGGTCGTATACTCGCGTCAACTGCGATTGCGTCAGAACGAAAAGTATTTGATTATATACATATCTGCAAAAGAAAAAAAAAGAAAAAAAAAAAGATAAAAACGATAATACACATGAGTAAATACCGTCGTGAAAATAAAAAATAATAAATCGTTGGATTTACATCGTACATACGTTAATTGCAACACGAGTTGCGGTACGCTCTCAAGAGTTTTGGAAACAGCTACCAGAATCAACGGTCCTTTCAGGACAAAAACGAAATTCGTATCACCGGCATGAACCGATCTTATCATATCATTTCCAGCTTGAACAAAGGAAACAAGTGCCTGCATCACGCCCATCACCGTCACGAGTTTATCCTCTGGACTGTGCCTCGAATACACAGGTTTACCAGCTTGCGAAAGCACAAATATATGTTTTCTCTGCGCTAGCCATGTCTTGCAACGAAGCGGATCTGTGTCTAAGCTACTTAGGGCCAGCTGGTGAGCTGCGTCATCCTGCAAATAAATGCATATAATCTCTTAGGTATTGTTCAATGATTTTTCTGTGAAAAAAAAAAGAAAAAGTTCTTAAACGTCATGAAAAGGAGGTTCAAATGAAAAGCTTTTACATATCCTGCAGCAACTAAAATTGTTATACTTATATTTTATATTCTTGAATAAATTTAATTTTTTTTTTTCATTTCTGGAATTATATTAATATTTTGCAAAGTTTTTTTTTTTCAAGAAAAACTCCCAAATTTAGGCTAAAAATATATTCATTTTGGAAAATTGTAACTAATTCAAATTTGAAAATAAAAAACGTAAAAAAAAGAATATGAGTGCTTTTTAAGAGTTGGTTCAACTAATTGTTTTTTTTTTCTTTCGAGAAAAATTTCGAAATTTCGACTAAAATATTTTCATTTTGAACTGTAACTAAAAATTGAAAATAAAAATCGTGTTTTTTTTTTACAATGTTTAGAGCCCTTTGAAAACCAAAACTGCTCTATTTTTGTACACATTTTGTAAACAGCAAGATTGACTATTTTTTTCACACGAAAAAAAAAAAAAAAAAAACAATAAAAAAAAAGTCGACAGAAATGTGAAAAATCTTGAGTTGACTGTATCTTAATCGAGTAGCCAGAAATAAGGAGGTTATGCAAACGTACGAGTTCGCCCTCATCGAGAAAATTTGTCGTTTTGTGTGCAGCCGGACTGGTTGCAATCGGTGGAACCTCTTGGACATCTTCCTGTATCTCCGATATAGTGCTAGCTGAGCTTTCCTTCATGCTACTGCTCATCTCCTGTTCGTATTCCTCGAAGCTATCGGTGGTAACGAGCATAGTTTCGGCCGAGGCACCGGGCTCGATGCCCGGTTCGACGATCCCGTCGTCCACGACCACTGGATCGTTCGAAGCCATTTATCCTTTTTTCTTTTAGTTTGTTCGTGTAAACCGATACCTCGACGCGTAAATCTTACTTTATAATCCACCGTAACTGACATTTAATCGCTAGCCATGACAGCTTTGCCGCCATAGCTAAGACTCTGACACGGACAGTACGTGATGAGGGGGTGGAAATTCGTATCCACATGCATGCACGTGAATCTCTCCTGCAGTGTTTATCACTGCGATAGAAAATTCGTGATGAAACTACAGCGACAGGTATATCTAACGTACTCAAGTCGGTAATATCACTGAATTTAAGGTGGGCCCGATCACAACCGAGTTATCAAATATGCAAAAATGAAATTTAATAACGTAATACACGATAAAAAAGCGTGTGTTGGCTCCTTATACTGACTTCCTCGCAGAGCAAGGTTTATAAAATTTTTTTTTATCTATAAAATAATCAGGAAGCAATGTGCAAAGTTCTACTTATTTTGCTTCCTCATAGAGGAAGCTTTGTTTTGAAAAAATATAATAAAAGCTTCCTTTATGACGCTACGATGAGGAAATAAATGGAATAATATCCAAATTTTATATCGAAGTGAAAAAATCGATCAACGACTAATCGAACATTTCAATTTTCTCGATACCATCCATCCATCTACACACACACACACAAACACAAAGTTCTCTCCTACATACATGTGCATAAACACACAGTGCCGAAAAGTGTCTCCTACAGTCGACTGAAGTGTCTGCAATGTCTGCTCAGGAAAATGATATTTCGTGGGCACTCAAATTGCTCGAGCGAGAGCCCGAATATGAACAGAATTATATTGCGAAAAATTGGGCATACATATCTGCAACATTGGTGGGTCTGTCTATGCCGTTGTCAATGAATGCCTGGTTAAGACGACCTTTATGGGCTGGTATGCCATTTTTACGTTTTTTTTTGTTTGTTTGTTTGTTAGCAATCCACCACGAATATTCATCTGTCACAACGATTCTCGCATGCTTTTTCTATCGACAAGCAATCTATTAATTTCTTATTAACGTTATAAGACTGTCAATTAATCGCAGAATATGCTTTAACGTTTATAAAACAACCTAACCTCTTTTCAGTATTATGCAATAAGTGGAAATTCGTTAATGTAATCGACTTCTTCAAGGTATTCAACGTCATATTGCCTGTAGCATTATTGGCTTTGGAGTAGGACATTTACTTACCGAACGCGAGAAATTTGTACTCGCTCGCAGAGACGCAATAATGCGCGATTACGTACGACTCCATCCCGAAGATTTTCCACCACCAGGTACAGAATTGCATTGACAAATGATTTACAATTAAACAATGAGAATAGAAATATTTCAAACAAAAATATTTTCACAAATAATTTTTTTTCTATTAAATGGCAATGATTCATTAAAATATTATATGTTTTAATATTAAAGTATAAGGCATTACAATGAACTGTCACAAATAAAGATTCTGATGATATGAATGAATTCAGATTTTTTTCTAACATCTTCATATTACTTTAATTATATTGAAGCAGATATGAGACATTCCATACCAATTCAGTAAAAAAAAATACTTTATCAAAAAAATTTCTAAAATTCAGATTCAGTGGTTCCGACAGATTCACCAAATTTCAAATTTTTAAATTAAAACATTGTACCGGAAACAATTAATTGTATCAAGATCTCTAAATAAAAACAACAATGCGTATTTTTTAATGTCCATGAGGGAAAAAAAATTATTTGTGATTGTGTAATTTCATGCATTTTATGGTAAAATCAATGAAATTATTTTTTGTTTTTTCAGCATAATTTAGTATAAATTTTTATTGCAATTATCAAAAGTATGAGAATTCATAGTATTATTTTACAAAAATTATTGAATCACTTTTAATTATATTTCAATTCAATATTTTTGTCGTTAGTAATCTGAAAAACTATTGATTGAAAATGTAATGTTTATTCACTGTATTAGTAGCATTTCAATAATTGTTTACTTCAGTATTTCCATTGTTTTTTGAAAATAAGCATTTCAATGAATCACTTGAATTTAATGTTCAAATAAAAATTTCTCAATGCGTATCAATAATCATAAAAACCTATTTATCTAAAATTTAATGTTTATTCTTTGTTTTTAATATTTCAATAATTTTTTTTATCCCGATTATGCTTCGCTATATTTTATTATGCTTGATTGTTTCAGAGAGAAAAAAGTACAAGGATCTCTTTGAACGTTGGACTCCGGTTCGTTAAATTGTGAAATATTTTTTAGAGCTCAATTAAATAATTGCCCCCTCATGGCTCTTGCCGCAAAGAGGGAATGTTAGAAGGACACAACCCCCCTGTAAATGAGTCCTGTGATTAATGAAAATACATGCTTATCTGAAAACAGAACAAAAACGCTTCATTTTGTAAAATATGTTTTTTTTTTTTTTTTTTTTTTAATTCCACATTTGCTTTTACAAAATTTAAGCAATGGTCTTAACAAGGAAAAAAAAGAATATGCAATAATTACTTATACACAGACTTTGGAGGGTGTCGATATATGAGATATCGTCGATTAATGCAGTCACTCATAACACAAATGTTCAAAAATCAGAGTCACACGAATGACCGTACTGATGCACATAGACAAATATAATTCTAGCCAAAGGGACGACTTTTAGGCGCTACAATAAAATATAACATAGTAAAAAAAAGAAAAAAAAAAAAAACAAAACGCAATATCGTTCGGCTATAATTATTAAATCGGATGAAATTTTCGTCGATTCTATTATCTAGTGGTCTCTCGCGTACAGTTACGCGCAGAATTTATGGCGTATGATGATGACAAAAAAAACTGCGAATTATTTCCTCTCTGGATTATAATTATCATTGGCTAGGCCGGTACCTTTCGCGTCTCCCAGCCAGGGATACTTGTTGGGACATTCCCTACACGTCTCCAGATACCTGTGTGAAATATTCTTTATTAGTCGCAAATTACCAAAAATATTAGTACACTATTTATTCTAGCTTAAGGGAGAGATACAAGTAAAATCTACAATTAAACGGGCATCTGGCTACTTATTGTTGCGCCTTAAAAAGTAAGAACAACCGCTCTCAAAAATTAAAAAAAAACAAGTTATTTAGAAATACGTATCTGTGATTGGTTGGAAAATTCTAAAACTAGTTGGGCGAATTATTAATTGTTTAATTTACCGTGTCGCTGTGTGATTGGAGTCTGCAGTCTTGAAGTCAAGGGCACACTTATTGGCATTGTTGCACGATGGACCAGGACGATTTTCCTTTGATTTACAATCCCAGCCTTCAAAATTGGCCAGTGATTTTAAAGGTTTGGGATCGGTCATCCAAGTGAGTGCTTGCGTTGCTGTGACAAAGTACACATCGGGTCTGCAAAATAAACATTTTATATTAATGTAGGTCGCGACAACGGCAATTCTAAGACGCAGTTGTTGGCATTTGTTACTTGCAAATATTTGAATATATTTACGAACCAGTTTGTAATTTATGCATCAAAGTAAAAAGATCGTAAATAATACTGCAATTAAAAATATTAAGACATTACCTTAAGTACGTAAATTGATATAAACAAACAGGATTTTTTTATAAAATAAATAAAATAAATTTTTCTCCGACTTTTTTTTTCAAATTTGAATTAGTTACAATTTGTTTTCATGAAAATATTGTTAACCCGAATTTAAAAATCTGAAAAAATTCTCATTTTTCCGATGTTTTTTTTTGTCGTTTTTTCATGCAAATAAAAAATCAACGTTAAATAAAAATGAATGAAAACCGTCGATTAAAGAATTTTATATCATTTTGCATTAACTCGATGCCCGATTTTATTTCTGCTTTGGAATGTCTATCTACACGCGTTAAGGAATTAAAAAAAAAAATGTTGGGATGTTCTCGTAAAAATTCAGCTACGATAATTTAAAAAAAATAAAACGAATTTCGAACAAATAGAAGAAATTAATATTAAGCATTGATACGTACAACGTGACTGCCCAGTCGAGGAATTTTGCGAGGCCTCGTTCGAGCTCCTTAATCTGGAACCAATTCGTGTGGAAGGGCATCATGTATGGTGCACGATTCTGTTCGTAATAACGATTGAAGTCTTCCCTCAACCATTCAAAAACTTCTTCGGGATCGTGGTTATGAAGCACGCACTGATCAAGATAGGGACAGTGTCCACCCTCGTAACTTTCGACGTAATGAGCGTTTAGCGGTAATTCCCAAACACCTGTAACGCAAAGAAGTTGTCAGTTATTTTGCTTGAAAAAATCGAAAGTTCATACACTCACATAGATTTTTTTTACATTGTAAAAAAAATAAAAAAATAGTTTATTTTGCAATCAGCGGAAAATGATTAAAAGCAATAAAAGAGGAGTCACGTTTCTGTTTTAGTGTGTAAATATAGTACTCACCTGGGAATGATTTCGTTGGGCAAGTACCAGCTTTGCATTCATGTGGAATTTTGTAATCGAGAGTGTACGGCCAAATTGGTGTTTTCAGGGGCGAAATTCCAACACTGCTGTCATAAATGTATCCGAAGTCTTCGATAACTTTGTATTGCGTGTTGCGACCAGGTTTTAAGTATGGCGCTCTCATACCGACGATTTCGCTGCTTGTTATTTCACTGAAGTGCTTGAGAATCTCTCGCATCCCAATCATTTCACCAACCCACTCTTCGTAGCCCTTGTCTTCCAATCCTTTCTGAAGTCTTCAGGGTGAAAATATTTAAAAACACAGGTTATTACTCTGGGTTCGATTATTTTCAACAGGAATAAAATTAGGGTGTTTCAGAATAAATTTAAACTTTATTGCTGAAGTTATCTTTTTTGTAAAAAAAAGCAACGTCAGACTTTTTCCAATTAGATGAGAGTGAGATGAGCCATTTTTATTTTTTCGCAAAAAAAAAAAAAAATGTGGAAATTTTCGTCAGTATTAAGATCAAAATTTTACTTACGAAATAGTTTCCGTCGCGATCTCGTGACCATCATGAGCAAAACTCTGCACCATATTGTAATTGCAATACTCGTGCGAAATGAAGAACGTTCCCTTCAACGGACAATTATTTGGATTCACGCGATCTTTGTTGAATATTTTTTGATAATGATCAAAATTATTGTGATTAATCGCTCCGTCGAAAGTCAGAAGTATCATTTGCGGCGTCTGTGAATACAATTGTTAATCTCAGTTTCATGGTTTTCTTCAATTTCAAGAAATTATCCTTTTAAATTTTAATACTGAATGCAAATAATATCAAAATATTGAATGTATTTGGATCATTCCTTTTCCGATCGGAATATAACACCAGCATATATGATAGAGTAATTTTACTTTTAATTAAACATTAAAATTTCACCTCCTCTGGCTTAAGACCGCCAGGAATAATTGTTCCATCGCGAGAACAGAAGCAGTAGGGAAGCTGGCAGTTAGCTGTGTCACATCTTTCTGCCAAATCCGTAGGAGCTTCAGTAATGGGAGCGGGTGCTGCAAAAAAAAAAAAGGTTTTCTTTTGTCAATAAATGTGTTGAAATTAATGTTAATTATTATGTCTCCATAATCGAAAAGGCTTACTTGTTGGAATTGGGCCGCAACGAGCCTCGTTCTTGAAAGTACAGAATTTGCTAATATCATCGAAATGCAGTCCTGATGGACACCTGTTTAAATAGGGATATCCATCGACGCACTGTAATTTAAAAAAAAGGTAATTAGTTGGAGGGTCTTCATTAATTCAGTCCCTTTTTTTTCTAATTATATATTTTTCAGCACGCTTTCGGACTGGTTTTATTTTGCTTTTAATTTTATATAATCTAGAGTGGTATCTACAGAATCATTAGGAAAGTTGGAAGAGTGGACAAAAATATTCGGAGTGGTAAAAAAAAAGTTTTATACAAATATTTTAATTCATACCTGATAAAATCTTCTGCACGTAGCGGGATCAGCGAAGTTGCCATTACCCTGTCCCTCAGGACAGACAAATTCCTCTTTTTCATCGGACTTCTTCTGTGAGTTTACTAAAAAAAAAAAAAAGCAGCGACATTAAATAAGCATCAGAATAATTTTATCGAAAGATCCCTGAGAAGAGATTATTCGAGATTGTTAATTTGCGGAGAAATCTAACTCTTTGGAAATATATCATTGACTATCGATACGGGAATAAATTATAGTATTGCGTGTGCCTTCTCTTTACAAATGTATACGCACACGTGTTATTCTATGAAAAAGTAGTTGCAACAGAGATTATCCGAAGTTATAAGCCATAAAAATGAATTACGAAGCGACGACAGACGAAGAAATGTCAAGGTTGGTTGATCATTCGAAGATCCTGTCCCCGTCGACACATCATCCCTCCTTGCATTAGTAAATTACCAATTTAAATATATTACGTAATCATTTTTATGTTTTAGTGTTATTTCAATTGGTTTTATAATTTATTTAGAAATTATTTATGATAGAAAATATTTTTCAGAATTACTGCGTTTCTTTTCGGAAAATTTACAGCAAGAATTTCTGCTGATTTAATGGGACACCGATGTGAAAACTACGATATTCTTTGAAAGCAAATTGTGAGATGATTTTTCAATTTTTTTTTCGAAATATCACGATTTTTACAATGATTTAGAATTAGTTCAGAATTTATCATTTTTTCTTTTTTTACAATAACATTTCTTTTTAGTTACGCGATTTTCTCAAGTCAGTTTGATACATTAAAAAAAAAAAACGTGGTTACTGGATAACTTTGGTATTTTGTTTCCTTACAAAAGAAGCTTTGTTTTCAGGGGAAAAAATAGTTTTCAAGATTTTTATGCCAATATACACCCAGGGAAAGAAGTGAAATAAATTTATTTGAATATGCAAATACAAAATAATATTATTCTAATTTTGGCATTCCAATTATCATTGTGGTGAATTCCTATATTATGTAATTCTTGTGAATTCTCATAATAGTTTGAATTTAATATTTTACTAGGTATATAAACAGGCCTGCTTAGAATTTCCAATTAAAATGCTAGAAGCTGATCAACTGGGTAAAATTCCGAATAAAAACTAATCGATTTCAAAAAGTTTCGATACCATTTCTGTCCGTTTAATTGGTTTTAATGGGATCATTTATTTAGAATAATAATAAAATATATAATGAATCTATAATCTGTACTTAGACATCTTGTCAGATCTCAACGAAAAAAAAAAATACAGTTATGCTACACAAGCACAGAGAATCGTTGATTGCTTTTAGAAAATAAACGGAAGAAATTCCTTGAGACGGTCCCAGAAAAGAGGCGCTCACGAGAAAGCGCGTGGTGAAGCATCGAACACAAGAGACATTCCAACCGAACGAACCGTGCACGCATATAAGTGACAGCCTCCAGGCATATATATATGGATTCGACGGTCAATTGATGTTTTCATACAAATCGCCGTTATGCATATTTCTAAACATCTCTAAAGACTTTTAATAAAATGCAACATTTTTTTCTTCTTAAGAATTCATTTGGTGTTAAGCTTACTCAATGGCAAAATTAAAAAAAAAAAATCTATTTATCCCCAATCACGATCACGTCCATATGTTAATGAGCTGTCGAATTGTACGCCCCTTGTTTTCCAATTTATTCCAAGGCGACATTAAAGCATACATCCGAAAAAACGTGACTGGATTTGTTTATAAGAAAAACCGGACTGTGAGAGATCAATCTAACAGAGAATTTTAAGCAAAGAATATTTGCGAGCAAGACATCAATGAAAATACAGCTTGGCAAAATAAATGATGAATTGATTTTATAAAAAAAATATTAGCATAAAAAAAGAATCATGAGACAATATTTTTAACGGCTTTAAAGAAATTATCATTCGAATTTTAAGAACAGATTATGATTATGTTTTTTTTCTGAAAAATAATTAGTGTTATATAAAAATCATAAGAGTGTTATTTTTTAAAATATAATAATAAAAAAGGATATGAAAAAATGGTCATATTTAAAAATAACAATTTTGAACGTTTTATCATTATTATTAATTTATCTCATTAGTATATGGGGGTCAGGAAAATTTCAGCTAAATCGGAAATGCCGTTTCGGAGAGTAAAAAGTGGCAACTTTATTTAATTGAAAAATAGCATAAAATAAAATCGGAGAATTTTACAAAAAATGTTGTTGGAACGTACGCTGAAAATCCAAAATTTGATATTCTTATGATTTTTTTGTGTGAGCCGCAGTATTGGCGTTACAAAATAAACAATGATTATTTTCAGAAATTTTTTATAGCTGAAATATGCAATAAAAAATCTGAAAAAAATTCCTACGTTTTTTCTTCAACCAGACCAACATTCTGATTAATTTTGAGGAAGTTTTGTCGACATAAAAAATTGGGGTGGCCGACTTGACGTGTTTTGCCTCATATTGACCTTTCAAATACATGTTGTACCCATTTTCCTGCTTAAGAAACACATCAGACGGCCGCACTTTTGCAATATTTATAGGAAGTCTGAGCTAGATTGGTAACGGATAAATATATCGCATAACGATTAATAGTTGACTGAGAGATTAACGCGCTGGCCGTCTGCCGCGGAGTGTTTGCAAGTGAAAGTAAGCGGTAATTATAGTGACCTTACTTATGATATTAATCGAAGAACCGGCAATGGCCGAGAGCTTCGATTATTATTATTATTACCATTATTATTATTAATATTATTATTATTATCATCGTCATTTTATCAATGATAGAATATTAGTAAATTTTTGCGAGCGCTAAGCGAAATCCCCATCAGAGCTTAAAAGCGTGTCGTTTAGCGAGTGGAAAGTGAATGGTACGACAGTATGATGCCAAGAGGCGAATTCTGCCTGAGAAACAACATTCCCATAGCCCGAGATGTATAGCTATACGTTTTTCGCGCTCGCTATATCGTATACACAAGCGTATACATGTCCCGCAATTCGCGACTCTCCGGACGATAAACTTATATAAAGACAGACAATTACATACCGGAGAGCACAGTGAAATTGCAACGAAATTAGGATATCAATGTTTTTTCTTTTTTTCTTTTTTTTTTTTTCATTTCGAATGAATTTTCGTTACTTCATCGCATTCCACAACTGAATACAACTCGTAATTTCACAAGTTGCGCGCATTATACTCGTTCTCCAGCCGCGGCTCGAGAGTCACGAGCAATTTACAAATCTGCGAAATTGTTTTTTCAATGATGTAAATTAATTCATCCCGGCGTGTTTTATGACAAAATACACGTTGTGGAGGAGGTAGAAGGATCGTAGAAAGATCGTATAACGGTACCGCGTTGATTCTATTTAAAAAAAAAAAACCACAAGAAAAGTTACACGAAATTCTCGAGATCAACATCACGTAACGGTTCTTTTCACTCTTTACATTATTCTGGCTATAATTTTCTCAAACTGAAAGTACAATCTTTTCGTCTATAATTTATTACCAATATCGCAATGACTCTTTTTTTTAAAGACAATTTTGAGGTATTTCTATATTAAGATTTTGAATTATAAATTTAAATGCAATTTATTTTTAAAAAATTGATTACTAAAAAATTATAGTGAACGAAGGGAAAGTTAAAGTTGGATATGACTCTTACCTGCGAGAACCGTTAAGGCGCAGACGATTACCGTCCCGTACAACTTCATATTAAGAACTAACAGCTACCAGGTAAATCTCAAAGGTGTGTAAAGGCCCTCTGCCGCGGCTTATGAGCTCGACGCACACTTTGGCCTTTGAGTTTGAAAAGATATACCACAAACGTAGCACGTATCATCTGCCTTGGTTGCAATGGGAACACCAGCTCTCACGATACTGGCCACAGGTTCGTCTGGAAAGAGTATCGTTGATGCGATGTGGTGATCCCTCCTTCCCAAAGTTCCACCTTCCCTTCTTCCTCTTCTTTCAATGCTACTTTTCCTCTTCTTCTTCCTCTTCTACTTCTTCTTCTTCTTACACTCTCCCGCAGCAACAGCCAACAGCTTGACAATCTACTGCAACAAACTGTCGAGCCTATTGGCTTGACCACTTTCTACCACTGGTCTCAACAGCGGTGAAAAGTTTCTTTATTGGTATCCACCGTCGGTGGTATTGGATATATAGCCCTCTCCTTCGTCTTTAGTTAATTCTGATGGACGTATTTTTATTTTTATTCTCTGTAAAATAAAAATATTCGGTGATAAAATTAGCTTAATAAAAATTGTGAAAGCATGTCTTTGAGAATTTTGTATAGTTTTGAATTTTGATTGGATTTTAGTACATATTTTTCTTTGGTGTTTTTCTCTTAAAGGGCTCCATCGATTTCAAGCAAAGAAAACGAGTATTACAAAACTCGTGATGAACTAAAATATTTCGTGGCGTATTAGTTTAAATATGAGGCACTCCAGAATTCTGCCAGAGAAAACAAAAGTTTCTCAAAAAATGTCTAAAAATCAGGATCAATGGTTTCCAATAGATACACCAAATTTCAAATTTAAAAAAAAATCCTGCTGGAATATGGCAATTTTTTTCAATTTTTATTTAATCTGTTATATTTTAGAAACAGAATAAAAATATTCAGAATTCATTGTGTAATTTAAAGTAAGATTTTGTGGCAATACGAACAATTTTTTTACGGTTTGGACATCAGATATCATAAAAAAAAATTGCCTCAAATTCGGTAAGTGAATGCCGAAATTTTAGTACTTTTTTATTGATAGAAAAATCAAATGTTCAATAGGTTTAAAATTTAAAAGAAAAAAATTCTTTTTTCAAAATATCAGGACAAAATATCATTATCGTTCACCCGAAGTAATTTCATTTTTGCAGAGCTTCCTTTATGAGGAATCCAAAATTAATAAACGTCCTGCCACATGTGGCTTTATGAAAAATGAAATTCAATGAGGAAGCAGTGTGCCAAGTTCTACTTTGCATTATTTTTTTTTTGTGAGTATATTCAATATTACCGATTTTTCTAAGCACTTTGAGAATTCGGTTGAATTGGCGGGGAATGCCTAAAATTTGGATATTTTCCCAAAGATCCCATATCGAGGTCAGTGGCTTTTCATGACCGTAGGCGATTATTGAACCAGGTGAAAGTTCGAAAAGCTCGTGACACAGTCTCTCGTTTCCCATCAAAGCAAAAATCATCGTAAATAAATTCCGGCACAATTTCCATGTATCGTTAACCGGACGAGAGGACAAAACTAAAATTTCCAATGCACCTGTACCCGCGTGGTAGCATATGCGTCCTTCTATGTTCGTGAATCTCCCGACCTTAGCACGCTAGAACAGGAGAAACCGGCTATACAGCGCTCACACTTTCGGCTAAAGTAGGCGTAACCCGTTTGAATCTTGTTGCTTTTTTTCTTCTCCTCTTTCTTTCAACATTTTATTTTCTCTTAGTCGCTTTTATACATCGCAGCCGTATTGTATTAACAAAAAATAGATATATATATATATATATATATATTACTGGATGAAATCTCTTGGGGATCGAATTTTTCGAATGACAATAAGATAATCCATTGCATTAGATATAAAAATATGTATTTTATATGATATCAATGAACATCTATCACAATTCGATATTGACCATTCGAGGTGCCTTTTTTCTTGTGTAGTCCTTTGAATCTTTTTTCCGATTTTTCTTATCTTTATCAGTCGTTTCTTTATCATTATTTTTCGACCAATGGGGATTTACATAAGTCGGCGATCGAGGTGTAATTTTCAGTTCCTGGCGAACCAAATCAAACATAACAAGAGTTTTCTCATCAACGAGGTGTCTTGTTTCATTGACGAAGTTAAAGCCCCATACAATGGTGGTCTTGAAATTTTTCTGACTTTTTATCAGTCTGTGCGTTATATCCGGCAATCGAAGTGCAACATCGCCGAACAATGCACAACTTTCCAGTATTGCCGATAGCGCTGAAAACAAGGAATTTATATCAATTTACGAGACGTATAATCTGACCATAATATTTTGTAATATTGAATATATATATATATATAAAATTCACCAGCCCTGAGGTTCATATTTTTTAATGGTGCGCTGTCTCCTGGCACGAAGTTAGTGGATCCAATAACGGCGCGACTTGATTCTATAATGTTCAACGTATTCTCTGTGAGAATCTTTATCATTTCGTATTGTTTTTCGTAGCTCTTCAGGTTTAGAATGATTCTTACTGCCTTCAAGTGTTCCTTCCGACTGCGGAGGAAAGATTTTATAACTGAATATTATTAAGGATATTATTAGGTCGAAAAATCAAAAATCTGTGGATTTAGGATCTGTTTACTCAGACTATTGCTGACTTTGATTGGCTACATAAAAAAAAAGAAATATATATATGTACATACATATAGACGAGGCGTTTTCAACAGTTAGAGTCTGCGCGGAATTTGAGATTCCGGGCGGACATTAACGGTCTGTGATTGGTTAACTCTAATTGTTAATAAACTTGGCCAATTTTGGTCGTAGAAAATATTGACCACAGACTTTTTTGTTTAGCGCGATGTGAAGGGACTCCCTGTATGTTTATATATATATGGGGCATTCCAAGTCAATTCACTTGGCCATCGACCTGACCCTATTGGATTCAGTTGACAAATTTTTTTTTGGCATATTTTGGTCTAAAAAAAGAGGATACTTTTTTTCAGATTTTTATTACTTGTTTTACCTTTTAAAATAATTTTTTTCCATAAATTTGGAGTAAAAATTAATTTCGACCAGGTATGAAATTCTAAAAAAAATTTCCATAAAATCTAGGACTAAAAATAAATATTTCCATTGCAGTTCGACAGTGGACAAAGAATAATTTCTATTTTTTTTTTTAATTTAAGAAAAAAAATTTCCCATATTTTGAAACTTAAAAATTTCAATAATGGTTTCTTGTAGGAAAAAAAAGAAAAATAAAACATGTTAAGTTAAAAGAAAAATTTCCCATATTTTAAGAGTAAAATGCTTTGAATTCGCCCAATAATTAAAATAAAATTGAAAAAAGCTATTTCAATTACAACAAAAATTAGGGAAATTTTTTTTTTCTTAAAACAAAAAAATATATAAATTATTCTAAGCCCTCTCTTCAACTACGATGGATATACTTTTTTTTAGTCCTAGATTGTCTGGAAAAAAAATTCAGAATTTTAAAACCGGTCGAAATTTATTTTTACTCAAAAATTAAGGAAAAAAATTATTTTATAGGGTAAAACAAGTGATAACAATCTGAAAAAAAGCTTCTTTTTTTTGGACCGAAATAGGAAATAAAAATTCGTCAACTGAATCCCAGAGGGTCAGGCAAATGACCACGTGAATTGACTTGGAATACCCCATATGTATATATATATTTCACCGAAAGTAAAATACAATACATAGCCGCGTTTAATTATCCGAGATTATTTACCGACTCACGAAAATAAATAATCCGGCAACCTTATAAAAGCGTTAACAATCATTATTGTAATGCATTAATTAGTAGGGATAAATGGAATTCTATAGTCCATATAACTTTATTTTATAAATAAAAAAAGAGGATACACGAGCGTTCATTGATATCATCTTCATTCTCATCGCTGATTGGCTCCGACAACGTATCTGATGCCGGTTCTTGCGCAAGCGCAACACTTGTCAGCGACATAGCCACAAAAATCATCAATGAGTACGACAAAAACATTTTCATAAACCCTGATGTTACTTTTCACAAAAATCTTGCAATTTAGTAAACAACAACAAGAAAATTAATATAACCGGACGACAATGTTTGCGCTATTGACGCTCGATAATTCCACAAATTATCGTTAATTGACAGAACCAAAGAAGAACGTCTATCTTCTGTAATACTGTGTGCGTGTGTGCGCATGCGCAACCAGATGCGGCCATTTTGAAATCTGCGCCATCTGGCCACATAGTAAGTCGCGGAGTGTCGATGTGCTGTCAAAATGACGAAGTATTTCGTTAAAATCGTAAATATTACAGCAATCGTTTGATAAATAAACTAAGTGACATTAAACATTAATCTTTATTACCATTTCGTTGTCGCGAAACCCGAGTGTTTCAAAGTCTAACGTTATTCCTTAAAACAGGATATGCGACCGTCCAGACAGCCAACCTTTTGCTACTCATACGCATAATCCTGATAAATAATCATTCGAAATAAATTCTTCCTCGCATCGGAATCTTTATTTGTATTTAAAACAAAAATAATAATCATAATAATAATTTAAAAAATTTTAAGAAACCGGCTAAGCGGTTCCCGAAAAACACACAAGAATATAATTTATCGATTATTTGAGGTTAATCGTTGAAAACGAAACGTCAACAATCAGGACGACGATGGAGGCTAAACTCGATGTAAGTAAATTTCATTACGTATATTTCAGTTAATAGCTACGATTTCTACGTGATATTTGTAAAGTCATCATTTTTTCAAAGCTGTCAAACATTTTTTCGAGATTTTCTGCCTTACTTTGCGATTTGCTAAAACCTAACCTCAATTCGTGACTGTAAAACAGAGCCAAAGCATCGCAAAGTGTCGTCAAATATTTAGTTTTCTGTGATCTAACATTATGTTATTTATTAACTATTGCATAAAATAATAGTAATAATATAAAATTTAAAGCTCTACAAAAAAAGGTCTCGCAAAAAAAATTATAAATCCAACCATTTGAAATTTATACTATTATAGAGAAACTATTATTTTTACTATCAACATTTCTTAATTCCTTTTTCTTTTTTTACTTAGCATTAAATACTGAACAAATGGACTCTTGAGAAGGATTTCAACCAATGTCATAGATTAGAAATTGTAAGCCGATGAAAAAAAATAAAAATTCTTTACATGAAAATTTTCTATTTTTTCAGATGTACGACGATGCCATGTACAATGTTGATCCCCAAAGTATCGAGGGAGAGATGACCGTAGACGCGATAAAACAAAAAGCCAACCTTGGAGAGCCTGAATTCAATACGTTAGATGAGCCTATTAGGGATACAATTGTAAGTTGTGTACACAAAAGGTAAAATGGTGTGATTTGACTGTTGCACCTTCCCAAAAGTCTAAATTTTTTTGAGGAGTAAAAATGGAAAAGCACTGATTTTCATGGACTCTAGTGGATAAAAATATTTAGACCTCTAAAATTTGATGTGCGATATCCTTGTGCTATAAAGTCGTCATGTTAAAAAAAAAAATTTAAGTATTGGTCAGAAAGTGGTTCACTTCACTTTTTTAGGTTTAATTCATTTTTATTGATGTTCACAATTAATTTTTTCTTAAATCTAGCTCAGGGATGTCAGAGCTGTCGGGAAAAAATTCTACCACGTCATTTATCCAGTAGAGAAAAAAAGTCTGTTGAAAGAATGTAAGTATTATTAATTGCGCTATTAATTAATGATGTTATTAGGTATATAAACGGATGTCTTCTATTTTTTTTTTTTTCTATTTCAGGGGATCTTTGGGGACCATTGGTACTCTGCACATTTATGGCAATGTGAGAAAAAAGTTCTACTCAACTTGCGCTGTTATAAATGTTGTGAAATTTACTGTATAAGTTTGTCTAATATTTATGGTTATACCAAATATATTGTACAAATAACTTTGCAATTATTTAGGATTTTGCAAGGTTCTTCCGACACCGCAGATAATTCAAACGACGGAGGTCCTGAATTCGCCGAGGTCTTTGTGATAGTATGGATCGGCTCCATGATAGTAACGTTAAACTCGAAACTCTTGGGTGGCAATATGTAAGCAGACACCATATTTTAGAAAAAAAAGAAAGCATTCATTTTTTTTTTTTTTTTTTTTTGATAATGTTATAAATACTAAGTACGCTCTTGTTCTGTATTTACAGATCTTTCTTCCAGAGTGTTTGCGTCTTAGGATACTGTCTACTACCGACCACCATTGCACTCATTCTTTGTAGAATAATATTGATGATGGAGCATACAACTTTCCTGTTTATGCTCAGATTCATAATTGCGATGATTGGATTCTTGTGGGCAACTTATGGTATGTTTCCGTTTTTTTAATATATATATTTATAGATATATATGGAGCATTCCAAGTCAATTCACTTGGTCATCGGGTTGACACTCACGGATTCAGTTGACGATTTTTTTTTTTTTTTTTGCATATTTTGGTCCAAAAAAACATGATATTTTTCAGTTTTTTTATCACTTGTTTTATCCTTTAATACCTCATATATATTCATCTCCACTCAAATGTATGTGTCATTCAAATAGAAATTAATTACATTCAAACAAAAGAAAAATTATTTTAAAAATCAACAACGTTTACGATAATAAGCACATTTTTAAAAATTACAATAATACCAAAATTAAAAAAAAAACACATTATTTTCTAATAAATTAGTTTTTACAAAGTTTAACACATTTCCAGAGAACTTTATTATCATTTATTTTTTTATAAAGTGAAATCACTTCATTCTGAACACATATAATTTAAAAAATTCAATATTTTTGTATATTTGTTTTCGCAAAAATTTGGAGTAATGGTTGTATGTTTAATTTTCTTTTAAATCTTTTCAGCGTCTATGGCGTTTCTGGGAGACAGTCAACCTCCGGGAAGGAAGGTATTAGCGGTCTACCCAATCTTCTTGTTCTATTTTATAATCTCGTGGCTCGTTATATCTCACACAACATGAAACCACTCGCGGTTTCGTCACGGGACTGTAAAACTCCTATGAAATGAAATCCTGCACAAACCTAACACAATATATTTTTTTTTAATTATTAAAATTTCGGAAAAATTATTTTATGAGTACAGAGAGGCGCTGACTTGGGTGTATGATCGTTAAAAAAAAGAGAGAGCGAGAGAAAATAATCTCATTCCAATTGCCGTAACGTAAATCTCTTCCCAGCGGAAGTCGTAAATCGAACTTTTCGTTCGCATTCCACTTTGTCAATTAGTGTCAAAGAATTATAAATATCACGTTCATTTTTTCTCTGATTATTATTTCTCAATTTCTCATCCATCGCGTCATATATAATTCGTTTTCTACAATCAAACGCAGTAAAGGCGATTTGTAGTTCCTTCTTTCTTTTTTTTTTTTTTTACATTAAGCCATTTAGCCAGTATGTACACCAATTAACAATAATATTCTTACCAAGTCGCGGTTCCGCAATCGCATTCATGTTTGGTATTCATGTACATTGTATATAATATTTATGTATAGACAGAATTGTGTATTAAAGAGAAAAAAAAAACAATCGAACAGATTTTCAAAGACAGATGATGCAAAAGTCAATAACACGACAATTTACATGTGAAAAAAGTATCGCTCTAATTTCCTGAAGAGTTCTTTACTGTCGCAGTGATCGGGATAAACGTGCAGTGACTTTTGTATTGCGATGTAACTCGTTTGTAAATCACCGACGTCGTACGCAAGATTTGCACTGTTGAAGTGTGGCTCGTACATGTATCCAGCTATTCCAGCCGCTGCGTGAAAATACGTTCGCGCCGCCGTCACATTTCCCTTTTTCATTTCCAGTACTCCGAGATTATTGTAGGAATTTGCGTGTCTGTTGTCCGCAGCGGTTGACAAACGCAGGCACTCTTCTGCCATCACCAAATCGCCTAAACACTTTAAAAAAAAAATCATTGTTAATATTTTTACTTTCTTCTCTAACGATTTTATCCACACTATCAAAAAAGTTGTTATACAAAAAATATGATGCAAAAGTAATATAATTTATAGTGAGAACATTAAAAAGTCGTGTTTAAAATACAAGTGATTCAATATTAAATCGTATATTACATGTAAAAATAAAGTTTTTGCACAAAATCTCGTTGGATAAAAATATTAATATCCGAAAAATATGTTTTTTTTTTTTTAACAGTGTTGGACGAATTTAAAATATTCGGCATATTGCATTTTGAATATTTTTATTTGAATTTTTTTATTCAATTGGTTGAATTATATAATTCTGATTGAGCAAAACCAGGTCTTTCATTTTTTAAATGTTAAGTACAACATCATTTTTGTCGAACAAAATGAAAAATTTCCGAACCAAAACTCTAAACTATTTCACATAGTTTTTGTCATTCGAATGTGGTTCCTGTCTTTGCTTCAGAAGTAGGAATTTTCATCACTCTCGTTACTTACGATTGCAATGTGAGAAATGTTGTACCATATATCAGCGATATTCTCATCGGTTGAGAGACTAATAGCCCTCTCGAAGCATGATATCGTAAAGTCATATTGTTGTGCGTAAAAACAGCATAGACCAAGATTATTCAACAATTCGGCGTTATAGACGCCCATCTGAAGAAGTCTCCTGAATCAGATTAACGCAATAATTACTATATTGTTGCCTCTTTTTTCATTTTTGTTTTTTTAAAGCTATTTTGCTTTCTGGACCATTCTAAGTGTCCTAATATGAAAATCGGAAAAAAAAATTTTTTACTTAAAAACAAAGCTTCCTCTATGAGGAATAAGCAAAAATAGGAAATATGTTCAGCTACAGAGGAATTTTAAAAGCTTACCTGTAATAACGCAATGCCAGTTCTGGTTGATCATTGTAAAAATGATGCATTCCAATGCTGGCGATTGCTTCTGTGTTCGATGCATCTTCCTGTACAACAGATCTGTAATATTTAACCGACATTGGTATACTGTTGAGTCCCTCGAAAACTCGAGCCATTTCTACGAGAATCGTCACATCATTAGGAAAGAACTCGAGTCCTCGTTTACAGAGATCTAGCGCAGCAAGCGGTTGATCCAGTCTTATGTATACTCTGATTAATCGCAAAACTGTTTCAATGTTTTTGCACTCCTTGAGTGCTGATTTAAATTGCTGCTCCGCATCTCTCACCAATCCGAGGGTGTAATAACACTTTCCCAATTGAACCTTCCACCACCAATCTTTGTACTGACATGCTTGAGTCGCTTGAACCGCCAAATCAAGAGCCTGAAATTTTGCACATTATTTCAGTCAATTATAACGCATTCAGGATTATTGAAAATATGAATAAAAAATTCACTGAAGCCTGCTTTTTATTCGTCACATTATTTTATTATTTTAAACGTCCAAATTATAGTCTTATAATTATTTAATAAATAGTCACTATTATAGATAATAGTTACTTTTTATTAAACTCCTAAAATTTGTAATATTTGAAACGTGTCATTTTTTTATAATCAAAACACTGTTATGAAGCGTTAATAAGTTCTAAAAAATATACAAAAAAAATATTTTTTGAATTGAAAATTTAATTTAATATTATAAATGCATTTTTCGATATTTGTGTATTTAATTCAAGGCAAACTAGCTCCATCGCTAAAATTAAGATATTTATTATTAGTCGCCTATAAAATACTCACACATCGGACGTCATGTTCGTGATAATAAATGTACTCGAAGAGTGGCTTAGCGATTCCGGGTTTGCTTGCATATTTTGTTATATTGAGTCTTGAAAGTTGAATAAAAGGTCCGTCAGGCTCCGTCAGCATGGACGCGGTCCCTAATCTGAAAATTAATTATCAAGTAACATTTGAATTTCTCTTAAGAGATGATTTCAGTCATTTCGATCATTGGAGCAATAAGAAAAAAATATATATATTCAAACGACTATAATATTTTTTAATTATCTTCTTATCGAATAAATATATATCCATATAATAATAATATGAACAATATAGAAAAATTAATTTAATGAATTTACAAATATTTGTGAAAATAAAAAATACTAAATTAAACGAAATAATTTTGTTAAATAAGAAAACGATACAAAAATCGTGCAAAAATAAAGTTTCTGTGGACACAATTTTTGTATTAAAAATATCTAATTTCTATTTTAGTTTTTTTACAGTGATATACCTCACGCTACGTCCAGTTATCGCTGTAATTGGTCTTGCAGTCATAGCAGTTCTTGGAGTCCTCAGAGCTTGTTCCACAGTCTGTGATACCGATGATTGCGTAGCAGGTCGAACTACCCCAGTCACAGGTCTTCCAGATTGTGTTTTTGGTCGAAAGCCTTGACCGGCTATAGCTGTGCCAGGATTCTTTAGCGATGTCCCGGGTCTTGGCATTGAGGCAATCATATAATTGTCTAATAAACTCTCTGCGATACCTTCCTCCTCGCTCTCGATATCGTCTATGTAAAGTTGCATAGTTAAGGCACGCATTTTCAAGACCCATACCGCCTGGAATTAATGAAATATTAATTTTTATCATCACTTTTTCAATGAGAGGAAGTTTTGTTTTCAAGAAAAAAATGTATTAATTTTCTTACCTGATCCAGTGGACTCTTTCTCAACAAATTCGTGCACACAGTTGTGCATTCTTCGTACTTACGTTTACTAAATAAACTGAGAGCATTGAAAAGCTCCATTGTATTTCAGTGAAGGCGAGAAAAGCACCTAACATCGACCCACTGAAAGGTACAACTGAATAGAGTGGCAGGTGTGTACGTGAACCAGAGGCGACTTCACCTGTTACTTCTTGTAGAAAAATATTGATTATTTTCTACCTGAACGTTGTACTTATAGCTGCACGTTTCCTATCGTGCAGCATTTATGGAATCACGAATCGTAGTAGCTCTTAAAATCCGCTGTAACATTCATTTGTTCGCTCAGTGAACAAACTAGATTTGATGCAATATGGCAACTTTCAAAATTATTTGACATGAAACTAATGATATAATAAAAATACAATGGATTTTATAATCGAATCTCGTTCCAGGTACATTAATAATAATCTACTAAATATTTTGAGACCAATTTTTCTAATTGCTGCTTTTGATCATTTAATTTTCATGTATTAGTATTCAACGAAAATTCAATGATTTCTTTGGGAAGAAAAATATTGAAGAACAGTGTTCTAAAGAGACACTAGAAAAGTTACATGAAGCTTTCATGGTGAGAATATTACTGCAGATATATTACAATAAAATGTTCTTCATAAAAAAAATTCATTCCTATCGATAAGTCTGCGGAAAATGAACGGATGGATGAGACTCAATTTCAAGAAACCTTTCGGAATACATTAAAAATTCACATGGATGCTGAAGAGCTCCAGATTTTATTCAAGAAGGTATATCAAATGAAGATCCAAACAGAGCAATAATCTTTTATAACTGACGATAATTTACAGGTTTAATTTAATGATAATAATTGTAAATATCCATACTGATAGATAAATTTGGATCGAAATGGATTTGTCAATTGGGACGAATTCGTATCTTATATGCTCGTAGAATTTCAAGAAAAAGATGTAGGTATGCAGAGGCAAACTTTAGAGTCTCCATTAACTGGATTGCCTGTGACGATGAGGACCCATCATCGTTCTCCCATAAGCAGAATTCTCTTCTGTCCAGAAGTTCTTCCGGTACGAAAATAACAACTGATCCAATTGTTCGACGATAGCCGAAGAACAATTATTTGATGCAAAAATTTCACATAGGACAGAACCTCGAGTTTTAATCGAGGATGCTACATCACAGCTAGCAAGGATGGAGTGATAAATTATTGGTCCCTGGATCTTGTCTATGAGCGAAGTGTGCAGTCTGTGAACCGTAGGAATTTATTATTTTACACATACTAGACCCTTAAGGGAAAGGGAGTCTGGTCAAATTTATAGATATTTAAAGATTAAAATCTCCTTCACTTGGCTTCTAGTATTATTTGGAAAAAAAAGTACCAGTGACGTCGGACAAGCATATTTTTTGTCGGGTGACAAAATAATGCGGTTAATGGGGATGAAAAATAGTTGATTTTCGCGACTTTTTATTTCGATGCTTAAAATGCGATAATCAGTCTGATCTTTCAAATTTCAAATCAAAGCACTCATGAAGAACAGAAAATAAATTTTTAAACGTTTATTTTTTTTTACATTTTTTTTAACGGTTGAAAATGTCTTAAAAAAAAGAAGTCCTCACGGTGTACATGGTTGTGGCGGTAAATATTATCTGAAACAAAATTGGTAAAAAGATTATTAATCAGTATGAAAGCCGCTGTCTTGCTATGGATATTTTTTAAAATCAATATTGACAACAAAAAAAAGTATCAGATTTAGCCTATTTTTTGGACATTTTTTCGTTAAAAAAAGAATAAAGATTTAAAAAAACAGCTTATTTAATAATCTGCTTACAAATTTTATTTTATACTGTTGACACCACATTTTTACGTTATTAGCATTTCTAAAAATACGACCCACAACTATAACCGATTGTATAGCGATGCCCGATATCCAAATTGTGTGTACAAGTTCGACCGAGCGGGACCTACGATTCTACGACACAGTGGCGAAAAAATTTGATCTCAGAGTTATGGTATGACTTGGATCTGTTTTTCCCGGCTACAGAATTCACACTTGTCAAACTGAGTCACATCTTAAGAGTATTAACCCAAATATTTAACTACAAAATATGAAAATGAAATTTTTTTTTTAATATTAAATATTTTTATTTTATTTTTAAAAACCGCCGATTAATGAGATTAAATGATTTAATAATATATTCTCAGATATCCAGTTTGGAGTATGCCGTGGTTTGCATGAGCTACCACTTCAGCGTAGATATAAAAAAGGAATCCTATATAATTCTAGGCAACATGAGCGGTTCGATTATCGTCATGTCGTTTAGTTCTATTGAGAAAGGACCGTTTAGGCATTTAACCGATCGTGATCTTACACATAATCGCTACGCGGACGTTGTGAGGGTTGGTGGAAATATATTTATTTCTCAGAGAAGAAACAAGATTGTATAACGAAGGGTTCGGATTGCAGGGTGACTTGAAAGGATTGACAGTAACGGAATTTAAAAACATCCACGGGAATTGGGTGTCCCAAGTGGCGTATCTCGAGACATTGAGAGCTTTCGTCTCATGCAGTAAATGTAGCAATTGTTCGCTTCTCGTGAGCGATCCAACGGGTACGAAGATGAAGTACAAATTCACCGTAGCGAAGGGCATATCGTGCTTTACCTTCTGCAAAGGTTTGTAATAAAGTCGCACGTTAAAATATACGTGAAAAATTAAAAAAATCCTACACAAAAAAATATCTCGCAAAAAATGCTCTACCACAAAAGTATTCAGTAAAAAATATCCGAAAAAAATATGCCACTACAAAAATATCTCGAGATTAATTTATATATTTTTTTTTATTAAGTTATAAGTTGTAAGTTTGGAGCTTATTATTATTGATAGAAACATTTGTTTAGAGAATCAGTTGCTGATAACTGGAGGCCCAGATTGCATGATCCGTATTTGGAACCCTTTCGTCACTAATAAGCCAATTATGATTTTGCGGGGTCATCATGCGGCGATTTGTGCGATAGTCGTACAAAATTCAGGCCAGCGACTTTATACCGTGGCTAAGGATCGCTGTATCAAAGTGTGGGACGTTGGATCTCAGCAATGCATTCAAGTACTTTATAAAAATATCATCTTAATCATGTAGGGCATTCTTTTAAAAAAATTAAACAACCGTGGACCTCATGGTTTCCATTTATGGATTGTTGCTTCAGGAAATGATACATTTTTCCAAATATTTAATCCCAATTTTTGTCTTTCTTCCTTTTATTACTGCAGAGTTTTGATAAATTGAACATTTTTGAATATCATAGCAAAAAATAAATAGAATGATTAAATTTAATTAAAATAGAATTAATTAGAAGATGCTTGTATGAAATTGGTGGAAAATTCAATCCAAAAAATATGATTTTTTCCAGACGTACAACAGTCTTCCAAGCGAACTTGGCGAGCACACAGATCTCTCAATAATGTACAACGATGTCACGCATAAAATGATAATAGCAAGTATGATGATTGCCGTGATCGTTTGCGAGCGTTTAGTCGATAAAGAAGCAACCGACGGATTTACACACAGTCAACCGGTGTCCTGCGTTCTCTACAATTCCCTGTTCAAATTGGTTCGTTCCAGTTCGAACAATTTAAGAGGTAGTCGACTGGATGAATAACTTCTTTTTTTTTACAGATAGTCACAATCGGTTTGGATTCGTGTATAATAGTCTGGGATCCTTGGCTCGGTCGTCGTTTATCTTTGGTAACTAATGCACATAGCCAATTGCTGTTTGGACAAGAAATTGGAATCGAGATAACGACAGCCTGCTTTGACACTTCGGAACACTTTTTATTGACCGGAGCCAGTGATGGAACCCTGAAGATGTGGAATTTCAACACAGGCATCTGCATAAGAAATATGGCTATCGAGGAGAACTGGTAAACAAGGCGATTAACCCTTGTACGAGAAGCTTTTGAGAGCAAATTTATTGTACGTTCCTTCAAACAGCGAAGTAACGGGCTTAATCTGGTTGAAGAACAGAATTTTGTGCACCGGTTGGAACCGGCACATCACCGAATTTGCGGATACCGAGACGGGAATACACAAGAAGAACTGGGAAACGCGACATACCGAAGATGTACTGTGCACTGCGGTGAGATATCCACAAGCTCTGGCCACAGCTTCTTACAATGGCGAGATGGTACTCTGGCGTCTTGAGACGGGCCAGCCTTACAGAAGATACCAAGTTAGCGATCCAACACGACGGTAAGATTTTCATAATATTTAATTTAACCGAGTAAGCTAAAAAAAGGCTCCTAATTCAGCGCAAAGGCAAATGAGAAAGTACGCGTTGGTCAATTTTGGCTTGCTCATAAAGAGGTAGCTTTGTGGATTATTTATTTATTTTATACTTTTATAAAAAGCAATCTTTCCGGATAGTTTCCAGACCCTCTCGATTGGTTCCGCAATTTTTTTTATATAATTGACATGACTCTAAAAAGCGCTAAATCAAACAAAAAAAGTTCTACACTTTTTAGTTGTCTACGATTTTTAAAAAATTATAGCTAAAGTCACTATAATTTCTGTGTTTTAGCTATACTATCGTTTACAAAGAGGAACCGAGGCACAAGCACACAGCACATTCGCTTAAATCAGCGAATCGAAAAATTGACGAAAAATATAACGAAAGCAAAAATATTGGGCCATCGATCTCGACTATTCTTCTGCACGAGGATTCCTCTATCGACAAATCGGCACTTGGAATCACAAGAACAATTCCCGTGAGGGCAATCATTTTTTTAACATCTCGACAAATGGCACCGAATATCGGCAGTCTGCTCGTATCCTTGGAATCCGGTTTAATTCAAGTGTGGACACATCACACGGCGGCAGGATTTCTAATGGCATTCTCAGTTAATCACACTCGAGGAGATTACGCTTCATCACTCGCGACTGATCCAGAAAATGAGTTTCTTCTGACCGGTGCGCTGTGATAAAATGTCAATAATGTGATGTATAATTGTGGAAAGTTGATACATATGGATTTTTCAGGTCACGCTGTTGGTTATATAAAAGTGTGGCTTCTTAAAAATTATGCGTTAGCAAATACACCGAAGGTATCCGTGCCTCAACTGAGATTGGAATTTCCATTCTTGTGGAAAGATCGAATAAACGGGCGCGCTAAACGAGCGATACGAGATCAACCATTGCCGCTGTTGTTATCATCTCTGCGAGGACATACGAAGGCTGTTACCAGTATTGAATTTATACCAGCAGCTCGAATTATAGTCAGGTATAAATATTAGGATTAGGGTTGCTCAAAATAAGTCAATGATTTTTCTCTACGCTCTTCCTCAGGAATTGCGCTTCTATGAACCTAAAATAACGATCCTGAAGTAAAAAAATGTAGAACTTTGCACATTGTTTCCTCATATAGAATTTGTTAAAATTATAAAAGTAGAACTTTGGGCATTTTTATTTTTCACAAAGCTACCTATATGAGAATGATTATTTATCAATTTTGACTTCCTTGACATTTTTTTTTTTTATCTAGCGGCAGTGCGGATCACTCAGTACGACTGTGGACCTTAGGTGGAAGATACATTTCAACCCTTAGCACATTCAGATCCTGGTCCACGATTTTACCCGACACCCCGGTGCATATGTATTTCACAAATTATCAGATTCCCCCTGACGTGAAACGGGTCGCTAGTTCCACCACTTTAAAGGTAATTATAATTTCACGCCACCGATTGCGTTGCTAAAAATGTGACTCGAACAGGTTTTAAACGGAGGCTCGACAGGAGAGGAGACCAAAGGTAAAATCGACGAAATTGACTCAACCGTCGAAGTCCCCGAAAACGAGCGTTATCTCTTGTACGGCAAACCACTTGATACTCCCCTTCTTGGGGAATATTATGAATTGCCGTCTCGGGCAAAAGTTTACGAGGAAACCCCGGTTTTCGACACAACAATGGAATACGTAAGTAACAGAATACATAACAGTTGGGAAAAAGTAAAAAAAAAATAGATGTGACTAATACATTTTAATGTATCTTAAGTTTTTAAATAACTAAAAAATATTCGCCCTTGACTAAATGCCACAAAAAGTGCCACATTGTTGTAATCGTATCTGTTAAGATTTATGATTTCAAAGTGGAATATAGTATCTTTTCTTTTCCCAAGAATAATCCATATTTTCGATTGAATATTGGAGGGTAAGAGATCCATTTTGGAGGGTAAGATCAGTACTTAGTAATTTTGTCTAAACTTTCGACTAAAAATGAAGTTTCATTGCGGTAAATTAGTCTCTAAGACTTTATAAAAACCATAAAGAATATTTAACTTTGTCTTGACAAACGTGGAGCGCTCCAGTTTTTGTAACTAGACTTATTACCGATATACTTACGTACAAATATGATTCGTCAATTAGATTCCGGTGTTTTCTCATTTGGCTACACACGACTTGGAACCCATCAAGGAACCGGTAATGCCGGAAATTTTGAAAAAACAGGGTACGACCCGAAGTCTGATGATGTAAGTTTAATCCGGGACTCTCAAAGGGTGACTATAGAGATTTTTTTCACTAATATGATTATTTTCGAAAAACTCGATTTCGGTTTCTTAGCGCAATCTCAAAGCTGAAAGCAAGATCCCAAAAGACAAAGGCACGTGAAGTTGGTCTCAGGAAAGATTCCAAAATCGAGGGAATCCCATCTACGCGCGAAGGTCGCACAGTTTTATAAATAATAAGTGTTTATTTGTAAAACGATTAAAAAAGTATGTATTAAAAAAAACGTCTCAGTGACAATGTTTTTTTTTAACTGGTTACAATGAAAGTGTCGGATATAATTAAAATCTAATGGGGACAATTCGGTATCATGTGATCGTATTAAAAAAAAAAAAAAAAAAAAAGAAAAAAAAATAAGACCGGACATACTAGATTAAAATTATATCGCATCGCCACGGCTACAAGATTCATAATACGAACTCAGTGATACTTTTGGGTTTGTAATATTATTCAATGTTTTACACGCGCACAAGCACAATTTCCTCTCTAACGCTTCTCATCGAGGAGATGAATGAGTGGAACTCTGTGTCAAGGCCCAGTATCCTTTATAAACTGCATACGTTGGCACATGAATTTTGAATATATTAATTTTGAAACTGTGACAGAGACTCACAGGCGATTCTCATTCGTCAACCATCATGGAATAACGCGGTGGTGGCTTCCAAATTGCGCTCGACGTACGCTGCAAGCGCTCCTTCTTTATTCCTTTGAAAAGTTCTGTCAAGTCGGGCGTGCACTTTTGCGAACCGAAAAATAGTAGCGCCGGACCGAGCGGCATGTACTGCTGAGTTATCAATCGACCCTTTCGAACGCTCGCTGAAACATTTAAATAGGCTGTGAATTTTGTTGTTCATATATCGTCAATTATGGTAGTTCAAGACAATCGAGTACTAATATTTAAAAAAAAAAAAAAACAGTTCGCCGACTTTTCAAAGGAAAATTTAGTATGAAGTGGATTAAAGAGTTTCTCCTTAATGTAGAAAAAAATGTGGGCATATTTTTACGCTGCTTTCGTGAAGTTGAAATTGTAATTTTTGGTTCACTTTGAGCTCAAATTTTGACACAAATATTAAAAAAAAAAAAAAAATGTCGGGAGCGCGGAGGTCAATTATAGGGGATTATTATATATAATAATAATTATTATTATTATTAAAGATCAGTGTCTTAATCTTCCATTACGTTGATTTTTTTTTTGTTAGATTTTTTACATTTTGTTTTTCTAGTGACTTCTAGTGAGATCAAACTTTAATTTGGGAATATATTCTTGAGGTTTTTTTTAAGCGCTTTTACTTACGTTGTGCCCAATAAGGTATTACGTGCTTCGGCTTGGTTTCGTCGTCGGAGGCATCATCATCATCGGGGTCGCTGTCTAACTTATAACTGGTTGGGCCTGGATGATTTTTACTTGCCGCAATTTTTGCCTAAAATCGAGGAAACACTGATTTTTAAATAATGCACAACATAGAAAGTAAGCTATAGGATGTTGGAAGCCCATCACGACCCTCTTCAGAAATTTATTTAGTCTAAAAAAAATATTTACAAATAAAATGACAAAAAGAAAATTAATTTGTAATGTTTTGAAAAAATAAATATATATATATGGGGCAATTTTTTTTTGGGTTCTTTGGAGTTCTCTACCTCTGAATTTTTTCAGATAGAGACCTATTCTCTGAAGTATATAACGGTAGTTTTTGCTAGAACTCCAAGTTGGACATTTTTTTAAATTTTCCCCCTTAAATTCGCTGGATCAAAAGATAAAGATTTTATATGACTTCAAATGGTTTCTATCTTTCTTTTAAGGATTTTTTCTTTTCGAAATTTGTATTACTGTCTTCTTTTTACTGACCAAAGAATAATCACATCATCAAGAGTATGAATAGAATAATGTTGAATTCTTACCTTTGCGAGTAAGTGAGCTTTCATTCTATTAGCCTCCGCGGCTGCCAACTGCTGAGCTCTAGCTTCAATGAGTTTTCTTCGTTCAGCCTCCTGTTCACGACGTTTTTGTTCACCGAGCTGTCTCTCCGCCTCTTCCTGCTCTTGCAAACGCAGCTGTCTCAATTGCTCCTCCTGTCTTCGCCTCTCCTCCTTTTCCTGCAAAAATAAATAAATCATTTTTCACTCAATCCATAGTTTTGATTGTGTTTATAATTTCAAACTGTCGTATCGACAAACCTGCGCCCTCTGTAATTGATAAAGCCTCTTTCTCTCCGACTCTTCGCGTTGCTTTTCCTGCAATAACTGTGCAGCCCTCGCTTTTTCCTCTCGTTCGCGCTCCTGTTTCAGCCTCTTTTCCATGTCAAGCTTCTCCTTAGCTTCCCTCGCCAATTTGTTCTTCAGCTCTTTCTCCTCACGTTTTCTACGAATAAGAAATCAAATTATAAACTCAAATAGGCATTCAAACAGTTGGATAAATAGCGTCAATATCAGTTCACAAGAATCAGCAAATTACCTTCTTTTCTCTTCGCTTTGTGCCTTGAGTGCTTCGTCCCTCTTTCGTCGCACATCCTCGTCATTTATTTTCCTCTTCTTTTCAGTTAAATTGTCATTCGAACTCGATTTCGTGAGAGTTTTCGGCGGAATCAGAAGCGATTCTACTCCCGATATCATATTTGTTTTCGACGCCGTCAAAGCTTTGTTTTGCTAAAATTACAAAATGTTGGTTAAATTTTTTTTTATCTTACAGCTCGGGAGCGACACAAGCGATGTAAAAAATGGCTCTGCGAATTTTTTTGGCTCAAGCGTTATGATAAAAAGACATGCGAAATATTAGAATATCATCGTAGTTCTTACGTTGACAATTTGATTGCCCGCGGGAGTGTGATAAATACGATTCACGGACATAGGCATTTGCAGTCGACTCTTGCCGACGGGTGTAGTTCTTTGCTGCTGTTTCTGAGCCAATTTATCATTCATTGCCAAGAGCCTACTAGGTTTCTGGGCCGAGTTTAAGGCGTTATTCTAGAAAGAAAGAAAGAAAGTAGAGAAAAATAAATAGGCGTTCGAGTTCGAAGAATATTGTTATTTCCACACAGAGAAAAAGAATTTTACCACATGAAATATTAAGGAAAATTAAAATTTGTGGATGTTAAGGATACAATTTTAGACTGAAAGTTTAGTTCGATTAGAATGTGGGAACTATGTGACGAGATTTAAAAAAAAGGTCAGCACGAGATTGAAAACACTCATAATGAATAAAAATGCAATAAGATTGTTCATAATTCGTTTTAGAAAAAAAGAAATAATAAAAAATTTCAAATTTTTTTTTCTCGTGCACAATAAATTCGCTGATTTTTCGATTAATAGTTATTACTTTTAGAATAAAAAAAAATTGTCTTAGTGAGTTCACGAAAACAGGAACGTTTCAATTTTAAAAGAAATCCTTTATATTATCTTACCCACAAGGAAAAATCAGCGAATTCATTGCACAAAATAAAATAAAAATAAAGAAATTATTTCTCAGCATTATTATTTTTTAAAGTCGATGTTAAAAAAATCAACGTCATTGAAGATGCCAACACTTAGAATTGGAATAAAAATAATAATGTCAAGAAGTTATTGATAAACAAGTAATCAAGAAATTGTTTCACAAGTTCGATAGAAAGCTTAATTTTATTTCTATGAAATGAACTCCCGGATTTTTCTGAAAGAATTAAAAAAAAAGATATTATTAAAAATCAAAGTTTTTCGCCCGACAATATAATTTTCAAAATTGTTCTCTCCTTCAAAAGTACTCAAATTCTAATAAAATAAAAACATTTAATCGGGAAATATATGTGTAAATAACATCCTCGAGTTTCACATTTATTTCCAAGTGCGCCAGGGATAAAATGTTAGAAAGCAATGAATAAAATTGAATAAGGCCTTAAAAGAGTGCAAAAAAAAAAAAAAACAATCGTAAGACCCACCTCTTTGCTCTCCTCGTGTTCCTTCATTTGCTTCATAATCGATATCTTTTTCGCTTTAGCCAACGATTTCCTCGCTGCTTTTTGCGCGTCTGATATGGAGCTTTGGGTGGTGCCAGACTCGGCAGCGGCCATAGCTCGAGTCTTGGTCCTGGTGACCCTGGCAGGAGCATCGACATCAACAGCTTTAGGACTATTGAGTCTAGCTTGTTCGAACGCTTCAACGCGTTTTTTCACCGAGTCTTTGGCGTACGGACTGAAAAGTGCGCTAGCTTTAAACGCATTTTTCAACAATTTCAGCCCATTCGCGTTATTCAAAGCACTCTTCAGCGGTGGTGTAGCCATAACATCATCATCGTCATCATCATCGTCATCGCTAATTATAGCCGATCGTGTGAATCTCTGTTTCTTCTTTTTCTGCTTGTTATCTTTCTTCGACGTTGTTTCATCGTACTGCTCGGACGACGATTCATCCTCGGTGATCAAAGCGTCGAACTCATTGTTCGCCATTGTTTCCTTAAGCATTTGTATCTTTTGCTGCATCTTTTGCTTGCTGTGAATGACATTTTTCGATATTTGCGGTGACCCAGGAAGAACATTACTCTTGATCGGTTCCTCGTTAACGAGAGTGCTTCTTCTCGAGCTTTGACTGCTCTTTTTCTTCTTAACTATCGTCACCGTTTCATTAATTTTCATCGATTTTGGAATAGGCTCAAGTACAACGGTAACATTCATCATTTTCTTGTCTATCGTTACAGTCGTATTCGGATTCATTGTCGAATTCATGGGTATCGATTTTCCAACAGCGTCCTCGTACAACGAGGGCTCCACAGTTACGTCCATATTATCAGGAATATCCATCGTCTCTTCGATCATGTTGGCTTTCTTTATCGTACCTTCGTGCGATTTTTTCGTAAAACTCTTCGTCGTTCCTGTGGATGACATTCCGTTCGATTGCTCGCGCGTACGTTTATTACGTGAAACGCGTTTCGAAGCCTCGACAATGCTTGTCTCCTCCTCCTCAACGTCCTCGTTCTTCGAACCGCCGGTAGCGACGTAAGTCTCGTTTGGCTCTGTTTTAGTAACAATTTTCAACATACTCACATCGTCCAGTCTCTGTTTTGTCTTGCTAACTTTTGAGGGCCTTTTGTGTTCCTCTTCGTCCGAGCTCGTAGCCGCCGACTTTGTTCTCTTGGAACGACTAGCTTGCAAAATCTTCGCAACAGGCGCATCCTCCTCCTCGTCGTCCGACGACGGTCTGCGCAATTTCTTTTTCATCAATGCCGCGGATTTCTTCATGTTGACCGTCGCTTTTTGCGACGCTGCTCTTCGCGACATTCTCGCGGGAGCCGCGTCTTCCTCCTCCTCCATCTTGCTGTCCTCGATGAAGTAATTTGGCACTTTTGACTCATCTTGCGCTACGTCGTGCTCCGGTATGGTCTCGATACGCTTAACGTCTTTCTTACGAGGTACTTTTGGCGTTTTTGGTATTAACGGACCGCACATAGAGCGTGGAATTTGCTCCAAGAGACTGTTCAGATATTCCAGCGTTTCATTGTAAGTAAGATCGGTGTTACTCTTAATTTCTTGCGCACTTTTGTGAATGTTGTTTAAATCAGCTTTTATGATATCTAGGAATTCCTTCTTTGACCAGCAGCTCATGATGAAACCTTTTGAAAATTAACGAGATATCAGAATCATTTGGAAGCGTCAATTATGACATATGTGCCAACATGCAGATATTGTCAAAAAAAAAAAAAAAAAAAAAAAAAAAAAGATTGAATTTCCGAGTAAAAGAAAAAAAAATCTCGAGAAACTCGAGAAATATTTAAATGATCCTAAAAATGTGTAATTTGTTGGGGAAAAAAAAAACTTACCGATATCAGAGATGTGTTTATGGCGGGCGAATGTAAGCAAATAATGCTGATGCTTGTTGAGACCCGTCTTAACCTCACATTAAACCGTTAAAATCTATGTAACACTAGTTTACTAAGGCACAATTGAACGTTGTAATAAGAAATTAGTTAAAAAACACTCGTGAAAAAAAAAAAAAAACGACTAATATCGCGGAAGGCACATAATTAAAATAAGCTTAACTCCGATTTATGTGGCAGCGGTCCCACACACCTTCCACAATCGCCTTCCTAGCTGGTTTAAATAACGTCTTTTCCAGTTTAAATCGCGGCCACGAGCGCCATCTAGATCGCGCCGAGAACGCGCGCGCATGCGCGCCACGCTTGTTTTAGCCAGAGATGAGTTGAGACTCTCATCTCTTTGGCAGCATATCTCTGTCTCTTTGGTACGGCAAAGAGCCGTCACTTGTTTGCGCAGAGGTTTGCGAATTGTGCAAATTTAGGGACGTGAAAATACACCGGTATTTTAATTTTTTATACGGTCACGAAAATTGCTCGTAAATTTCACGGATCACAATTTTTTTTAGTAAATTTACCGTAAAAAATGTTTAGGTCACGCTAATCATGTCATATGACCCAAATTTGCCTGACGGTCATTTTACGTCCCTGCTTGCTCGAGCCAATGATAAATCGTCATTAGTTTTTCCGATAGATAACAAAACGGAATTGCGGATACGCGGTTGGCTGAGCAAGTTTTACGCGGTACGCAAACTACGCTCCATGTGAACGCCAGCCTTTGACAAATAACCGGTTAATTAACCACGGCTAACGACATATTTTTCCGAACGGTAATTTATTCCGTGGTTGGCAGTTGGCAGCCACGAGTGTTTTTGAACAGTGAGTGGAAAGCACAAATGAGAATATCGGAAACGATCGGAAACTGTCGGTGAATTCGACTTCCCCCCACCAAGCGGCGCGTCCACCCGAGACTGTGGCTGCTTTGTAAAGAAGGCTTCCCGGCAGAGTTGGTGTGTTGTGTAGCAAAATGGCCGCCTGGATCACAACGAGTGTGTGACGTTCCCTCGAGAGGTGTTGTGTTTGTGTCGTCCTACTGTGCCCTTTTTTTTTTTTTGTTCTTGTGAATAGTTGATTGAGAAAAAAAAAACGCCAAAAAAGAAAAAAACGTGAATAGAGTGACAGTGGCAAGGGTTGAGAAAGAATTCTCGTTAACCCTCGCGAAACGTTTACGCCAGTTTGACAAAATCGTAAGTGATCCATTTTCTTAGCCGAAAGGCCCTTCATTGCGCTCTGTAAAATTGTAATCGCGTCAGGTTGTACGTCTTGTACTTGTTATATTTCTCTGTTCCGGTGACTCGAGTCTCCTCGTTTAACATTCAACAATTCAATATCATCATTTGTTTCAACGATCAAATTTTGCAATCTCGAGATTTTGTATTTTTGTCTCTCTCTGAAACGTTTCCAGATTAGTTTCTGCTTTTTTTTTTTCTTTTTTTTTTTTTACGAGACAAGGTGTGTGTATCGCCTTTGGTTTTATGGTAATGACAAATGCTGACATATCAGCGTGCTGAACGGTTAATTAAAATCTGCCCAACTTCTCGGCTTTAAAGTATCCTGAAATAGAAGGAAACTTGAGTTTCTATTCTGAATATAGAGAAAGAGTGAGAGAGAGAGAAAGAGAGAGATGATGGAGAGGGGATAGAGAGAGAGAGAGAAAGATAGAGTGCACTGAATCTTCTGTGCAAACATCTGGGATGACACATGTTTCTGCACCTGACTGAAATATAAAGCGTTAAATGAGCCGCGTTTTTTTGTATTTTTTCTAATCACTGACTAACATCTTTGTACAGAAATATTGGAGCACCATTGATGTTTGCTACTGTGAATTTTTATTGCACAATTTTCATTTCAGAGACAATTGGCTTTGGGAAGTTCTTCGGTGTACTGAATGTAGAATTATTTTTTTTTCTTTTTTTTTTTTTTTTTTTTCTATTAGTCTCTCAGTAGGAGTCGCTGAGTTACATTAGCATAAGTATTTTAAATACCTAATGGGACATAAACTCATGACGAGCGTCTGTGTCTCAAGTTGCCTTGAACATTATAAATAACAGGCTGTACCTAAAAACAGCGCAGACATTTGACCTTCTCTGTTGCAAAGAACTATAAGCATAATGCGTCGAAGCTACAGAGATATTAAAACAGAGCCATTAGCTTCTAGGCGCATTGGAAAATAAGCAAAATTTGTTATGTAAAGTAGTTAACATGAGCTGATTTGCACAGAAAATCATCAGTTGTATCATTTTTTTTTTTTTTTTTTGAAAATTATTTATTGTATATTTTTAGTATAATATATCTTTCATGTTTTCTATCTGTATCGAATGTAAGATATGTAAACATTTTTCTGGACAATCTTAAGATTGTATAAAAAATGTTTGGGGAACCTTGAAAATTTGGAAAATCTGAAGATTGTCAAAACAAATTTTTGGGAAACTTTGAAAATTTGGAAAATCTAAAGATTGTCTAAACATTTTTTTGGGGAAACCTTGAAAATTTGGAAAATCTAAAGATTGTCCAAAAAAAATTTTGGGGAACTTGAAAATTTGGAAAATGTAAAGATTTTACTTACTATTACTATTATTTTATTATCTATTATTTTACTTACTATTACTATTACAAATTTACTAGTTAATAAATTCTTAAATTGTTTTTCTTAGCATAATATAATTTGATATTTTGAGAAAAATTTCCCAATGTCATAGATTGGAAATTTTAGGTTCGCGAATTTTGCACCATTATTATATCCATGCATATGTACTGAAAAAAAATTTGAAGCTCATATTTTTGAGTCCTCATTTGCACTATTAAAAATTATTTACAAACTTTTATTACAGAATTTTTTTTTTCAATCAACTGGAATTTTAAATTGAATACACAAATGAGCTCAAATTACAAATTTCTATATTAAACTTCCTGATTCTCGAAATATTTAGTACAAAATTCTGGTAATTTTATACATATCACATATTAAATTTATTATACACGTTTATATTTTTTTTAAATGCTTCTTTCGTCTGTGTGCTCGCTGTAATAAAATAAGAACTAAGAATCCCGACAGCTGTTCGAGAGACAGATGTTTATCTCTGAGTGGCGCGTTACGAAATTACGCGCAATTTGAATTTGTAAATGCAAAACAACAATAAAATATGCTCGTCGAGTCATGTTTTCTCTTCGAAGATATAACTTAAAATACTCGTTTCAGAATTTTGATTTAAAACACTTCAATTATCGATTTATAAAAAATTATCTTGATGAACGATAATGAAATTTCGAAATTTTCAGCTAACAGCCGGTAGAATCAATATTGATAAATCGAATATTTTCCGGGGACGACGAGACCTCACAATTAACCGAGTGAGAGAGGCTGCTTCGAATTTTTAGAACGCGTCTGGCGTCGTAGCAAGGCTTCCTCCAAACTCTCGGTATAATTATGGAAACGGGGGCGTGAGAATTTCGCTCCCTGTCCGGAAGTCTTCCCGGTTAGCTCGAGGGCACTTGTAGGTATATACACTTCTATATAGTTACCGTATATTCGCCTGGGAGCTGGATGAGCGCATCGTTTTCCAAGCATAATTAAGCGGAGCAAGTAGATTATATTCGTCTCGGTAATATCCCGACTGCGAGGCATCAACGGCAGCTTGAGAGGCTCCACAAACAATATACAGGGTGATAATTATAGTCAATCGCTTATTATGGTATTATCCGGGATTAGCGATATTACATACGTCGCAGTTACTTCATGGAGGTCCTGTCGAAACTATCATATTTCAAGGCATGACAATTTTTTATTTTATAGTTGAGCGATTCTGAATTTAATTACAAAATTTTGAAAGGTCCGTCACCGACGAAATTGTTGAGAAATAAGACATTACAAACGGTGGATTATATAAGAAATTTTGACTTTAGACGGTAAATTAACATATGGGGTCCAAGTCAATTTACTCGGCCATCGGCCTGACTCTCTCGAATTCAGATGAGGATTTTTTTTGCCTGTTTTAGTCCGAAAAAAGAGGATTTTTTTTCAGATTTTTATCACTGTTTTTACCTTTGAAAATAATGTTTTTTTTCCATAACTTTTGAAACTTACAAATGTCAATAATGGTTTCCATTTTTTCCTTGTAGTATAAAATATACCATTTCCATATTCTGACTTTTCTTCTGGGCCGGTTTTTATTTGATCGGGCTTTAAGGTGATGTGAAACATGTATGTGCGAAAGAGAGATAGAAATACTGGCGCTCACGCGCGTAGTGAGAGAGGAAAAACTAAGAATATGGTTCACATCCTCTTAAACTCATTGCTCGTTCGTTGCTGGGTTGCGGTCTCTCGTCTCGTCGACAAGGAATGCCGTTGATCCAGAGTACACGGTTGTACGACTAGACAGTATCCACGAAGTCAAGTAGAGGGATATACCAGAGTCTCGGGCATTTGCGGTATGCGGTTCGAGGGCGATTCTTCGAATGAGCATTACAGAAAGTACACGTGTTGGGTAAACTGTGAAGAACGATCGATAAATTGTGAATCTCCAGGATTTTTCTAATAAATAAAGAATTTATTAGATTTTCACTTTTACATTTTAACTTAAAAAAATGTCGAGTAAAATTTATACGGACAAATAGTGTACGTCCTAATTTTGTTTTCAATAATTTTGTAATAGATACAGAAAATCAATTAAATATTTCGGTAAAATAATAAAATTAATCGTCGAGAAAAGTGTTGAAGTTTTGCAGATTCTTTAAGTCCATATTAGGCAATTGTTGGTATGAATCATCTAAAAAAATTAAAATTAACAAAAACCAAAAGCGAAAAGAATGCTTAAACAATATCTAATAATTGGACCTCTTATATGTTTCAGGAAGCAAGACGGAGATGCGTACGGAGGATGGACTGTGAATCTAAGATTTAGGTAAACATCGTCGAGCGTTGAGAAACACGGGTTGGTTGTTTTCCTCTCGTCGCCGCAGTTGAATTCCTCATCTTCGTTATGTCACACGGCTTTGGATCGTGCTTGTTTGCGCGAATCCAAAAGTGACGTCGTACTTTCGTTTACGAGCAGTCATCGAGCGAACAGTGTCGTCTACCCCGCACAGCAAAAGGAGCGCACTGTCTTCACACTGAGAGGTGGCCCTTTCTCTCCCTCCTTTTCGTGCTTGGCAATGGTGACGCGAAAAAGAAACCTCGGAGAGTTATCGGAGACTCGACCGAGGAACGAAGAGCCGCGGAGCCTTCACTCGTGACCAGTCAGCTGGCCGAGTTGAATAGAAACAGGAAATAGTGTAGCTATATTGCACGACACGGTAACGTACCGGACGCGTGATATCTTTTCGAAATGGACACTGAGAGAAAATAAAAATCTAAAAGTACCTGAAGAAAGATATTCGCAAAAGAAAAAAAAGAGTTATCTTTTACACGAGGCATTCCAATATCATTTTTTGCTTTGTCTCGGAAAGATAATTTCCTCGGTCGATGCTGAATATCGCTAAACTCTAAATATTATTTTTTTCTTGTGGGCCATGAAATAATGCACATTTTTGTGTTTTATAGTTGTCGATACGATTAATCGTTCGTAAGATATTACCGATTAAATGAAAAATGAAAAAATTGGCATCTATTGGAATCACTGAGCGTGATTTAAATTTTTTTTGTGGCTGAATTGAAATGGAATGCCTTACATAACAACAGAGACTTCATTGACTTAACAATAACTATTTAAGATACAATGATAATTTGATTATGCAAATTTTAATTTAAATAATCAAGTTACTAAATATTTTCAATTTTTGTTCCCAGCGAAACTTTCGATGAACAAACGCGAATGTTCCAGTTATTGATGATGGACTAGAATGGACAGCAATTTTTCAATTAGTCTTCCTATTAGCCACTCGTTTATCGGAAACGATTAGAGCCTCTTGTATAACGTTTCCGACCGCTATACATTTTGGTTATTATTGTTGTTTATGCGTCGTTGCTGAACAGCTTAAAAATTCGTTGAGATAATTCTCGAGAGTTGATGCTCCCTCGAGCCGCAAGTAAAAACTTATCTTAAGATCTCGAGTTGAAGTCGTTGAACCTCCGGTTTCCGTGAGTTAATTACAACGGGATTTTCTTGTTTCTATAGAAATCGAAGTACTGAACAATCGCGTTCTAAACACTAGTTGCGAATTTTTTTTCTTATGCTCATATTTCACAGATGATTGATATACATTTTTCAAAATAATAATTGTGATATAAGTCTTACATACGATTTTTTAATTATGAAACTACAAATTTTGGAAACAGAAACAATTAAAAAAGTTATATCTACTGTTGATGCCATATAACTAGTAGAATCATTTTATGTGCAATTGACAAAAATTAAATACAGATAACAGACTTAAAAAAAATTATAATAAATATCTCTGAAAATAATTTTTTTTCACTGACTCGCCTCCCTTAAAATTGTAGGATCTCCGTAAAAATAATAATCTACTGGAAATTTGCCGATATTACTTACCGGCAAATTTCGAAACAATTATTACGCAGTCTTCCTTTTCGCGAACCCAAACAACACGCTAGACACGCGTAAGCCGATTGCGTTGAGTAAGTTCGTAGACGATCGACGGGAGTCAACTTGCTACTTTTGCCAGACGTTCGGAACACCAGATGGAAAATGCACGACGTTATACACACGGGTCATGGTACAGTAACATGTACTGTTAAAGAGGACACACAGCTCGGTGGAGGTGTGGAATCTGTTGTACATTTTCCGACTGGAGAGCGAGGCAACAGCAGCAACACCGGCACTTCATTAATGCGTCGACGAAGCGTGCACGTTGGGGTATATAGAGAGAGCGACGAGTCGCTTGGTATTTCCGAGTAATCACGACAATCGGACAAGCCCTTCATTACGTGTATAAGTACGATGGGCGTAATGCTAGACGGCACGAACAGAATACGTGCAGTATGCCCACGCTGTACCAAACGCTTTGCACACACACACACACACAGTTCATTAAGATCACATTCGTCCGTTCTTTCGAGAACATAGTTTCTTTATCTTGTTTTTAATTTCTCGTCTCTCACCATCAGAACAACCATTCCATTGCTATCCTACTAGGTTATTTTTGTCATGAATAAAATGATTTTTTTTTGCTTATTCATATATACGAAGCTTTGTTTTCGTGAAATTTTTTTTTTCGTTCTTTGTGTATATATAATAAGAATTGTCTAAAACGTCGAGAAAAATCGTTTAGAAAAAAATCTGTATGTGTGTGTGAGTGTGTCAATTGTCTTGTCGGAATGATAAGTCTTGAATTTTTTTAGAGTACCTGTTTTTTGGGATTGTACCTGAATTTTTGGGATTGTATTTGGTGTGAATTGGTCAAAAGGATTAAATTTTGATGGCATGTTGAATTTTTTTTTTTAAATTCTTTTCACGGTATAATTTTTAAAATATGAATACATCTGGCTGAAATGTTCTACTCAATTGGAGAAACATTGAGTCAGTGCTGTTGAATTTGGCGAGAACCGATTTTATTTTTTTTTGGAAACAAGTAGGACTATTATTATGTTTATTACCCATTATCGATTCATTTCATTCTATTTATTAAAATGCCATTTTAAATATCTTTGGATTGAACACGAAAAAAATATATTTTTCTACATCGATTTGTTTAAGAATTGCATAAACTGACAAAAATAATGGAAAATTTACTCCAATATTTTGTCAATTTTTAAATACGTTTAAAAAAATGCCAAAAAAAGCTGCCTCCTCACCGAGGAAGCTATGTTTACATTAAATTTTCGTTCCAAAATTCTGATCCAAAATTTTGCACAAAACTTGAATATAATTTTTTAGTCGCTTGATACTGAATTCGGTGAGAATCCAACAAACAGTTCATATTTCATAGAATTTTTTTTTCACAAACTTTCCTCTATGAGGAAGTCAAAATTGATCAACATACTTTCTCCTACAAGTAGTTTTGTAAAAATTCAAAAATAATGAGGAAGCATTGTGCAAAATTCTACTTTGCGTCCTTTTACTTTTTTGTTTTATTAAAAATCTTATTTTTTTTTCTATTATAGGGTATCAATAAAAAAGAATTAATATCAAATAATTCATGGAGTGAATGAACAACTATCAGTTTGATAGTAATGTGATGGTTTCAACTCTGTCTGAAGATAATGGGATCTTTGACTCGACATACGTTCGATACATCAAGAGAATCGCACAACGACTACGCTATATGGAACTTTTTTTTTAATAATCTTTCAAAAGCATCCGTTCACACTTTCTGCCTCGGTCTTCATTAACGCGACCACCGAGTGAGTGTCTGCGGCCGCTCTCGATGGTATTACATTCGTGAAACGATGAATGGCACAAAAAAAAACCCCGCCGCTTCAAGCTCATTAATGAATGACAAGAGAGAAGCCAACGCACGAGGCTAGAAACGGAGAGAAAAAAAAAGATGAAAATAACAAAGTTCTGCGTAGAATCAGAGGCAGAAGGGGATATCTTGTGTGTTTTCTCCCGGAGAATATAATTCGTGGAACACAACGTTATGAATCATAACCGCAGCGCAATTATAACGCAAGGACAAAATTCCAGGGAGTGGGAGAAAGAATAATAAAGCGAATTCAGATCGGCTTACACAGCATCACAAGACAGACACACACATATACTGCGTTCAGTTTCGTTCGATAGTTCAGCAGCTATGAGTGCCATAATTTTTTGTAACTCGAGAGTCGAATACACTATGGAAGAACAGGGAGAAAAATCTGCTTGGCGTGTAAAATTCGATACGGAAACTTGACGTTGAAACGTGCCTTCTGAACAGCGAATCGAATAGAAAAAGAAAGAAAAAAAAACGTGGTTCGTGCTCGTTTTGTTATCACCATATACAATCAGCTTCGCTTTACTGTCGAACCGGCTATCCTGTGGGTAACTTTAGTTTTCGTTGAATAGCAGTATAGCTAAGCCAGGTCTAAGATCAGTCATGAAATTGTAATTCAATGGGTTTTAACCACTTTAGAGAAGAAAAAAAAAGAATAATATAGGAAGTTTTTTTTAAAACAAAAAACGATTTTTATTGTGGTTTTCATGTATATTCAGAATTTTCTAAAAAGTCGAAAAAGTTGATTTAGGAAAAATGTGTCTGTGTCAATTTTTCTTGTCTGCACGATAAGTCGCAAAGAAAATTGTTTTCATTGAAAAATCCTACGTCAAAGTTGACAAGATATAAAAATTTAACTAAAGAATTTTATCGGGCTGGAAATCCTTAAATGGGCCGAATGATATTTTGATTACAATTATAATTGTTAGAGGCAAAGAACACAAAAAATTGTCCTTGAATCTCGAGTCTCTATGCAGAAGACTGCTGGATCCGAAAACCTGAGGATGGAACGAAGCACTGAAAATCTTGCCGAGCTCCACTTTACTCTAGTGTCGTTTGGTTATTGCGCGCGACAACCTTGAGTGGAGAGCGAGTGACATCACTCGCGAACATGCACGAAGCCGTGATGCAACTGTATGGATGTCCGAAACGTGAAAAATTTCCTGCGAGACTCCAGTGTACCTATCCTCCGATTCGTATAACAACAGCAAAAAGAAAAAAATTCGTTGCCGAGAGAAGTTGACGAGAAAATCCATCTCGTCGAACTCGAGCGGGTTTAGTGCTCGCGATTCATACAAAAAGGCGACGAATTTCGAGCGAAAAGTTTTAAATGAACGGATTTCTCGATGCTGTAAAACATGGTATGGCTTTTTGCGCGTGTCCGGAGACAAACGAATAAATTAATCACGAGTGCCACGCAATGTCCAGTTTTCTTTGACGAAAGCCAAAGTTCGCCGGAGATCCCACTGTGAGAAATTCCGACGACTCTGATGCATTCGTTCAACGCCACCGGATATCCTATTAACACATTTTAAATCATCGCGATCGGCGATTTTCACTCTGGGGCCAAATCCTTACAATACCGGACTTAATTCTTATTTTCTCAAATGACTTCCAAGCCAATCATTTGTTTTATATCAAAATAAGCATTGAATTACACGACATTTTTTACTTTCCTTTTTTTTTTTGCTACCAAGAGACCATCATTGAAATTTTTCATTTTCAAAATTTGGAAATAAAATATATTTCTTCTTAAATAAAAAAAAAATAGAAATTATTCTCTGCTCAATGTCGAGCTACGATGGAAATACTTGTTTTAAGTCCCAGATATTGTGGAAAAAATTTCAGAATTTTAAACCTGATCGAAATTCATTATTACTCAAAAGTTATGGAATTTTTTCCTATAACATTACTCAATTGTTATCAATTTTATTTGTTTCTATTTTTCAATAAAAATTTGTTTACCTCCAAATGCAAGATTTTTTTCTTCGGTGAAAAGAAATATTTTATGGCATAAAACAAGTGATAAATATCTGAAAAAATGCTCTTTTTTGGATCAAAACATAAAGAAAAAAAAAATTCGTCAACTGAATCCAAGGTGGTCAGGCCGGTGACCAAGTGACTTGACTTGGAATGCCCCATATGTATATATATATTTTTACGTCACGTTAATTCGTATATTAGTATGTATGGCTTTAACTATATGGCTGTATAGATTTTTGCGTGACACCACGCACTCGTAGTCGTCGCCGTCACACCCGCCAAGCACCAAGGATAAACTACGTTTGAATTATTCAATATTTGCCGGTGCAACGGATTTGCTCTTTAGTTAGCATCGCAACGCGTCTCGCTGTACGATTCACAACGAATTCTGAAGCGGAGCAAGTTTAGTGAGGAGATGTCGTTATGTTTTTCCTTGTGTATCTCGTCAAGCCGTAAAAGTACCTCCGTTGCACCTGTTGAACGCTACTCCGAATTGGTCGACATCTAGCGCAATAAATTTCATCTGTAGCAAAAAATGGACTAAAGAAAAATCAAATAAATCTAAGTTTTTGTTACTACACAATCATTGAAGATTCAAAGAATACAGTTATAAATACTCTTAGAATTTACAATAAAAAAAGAGAATCTCAAGTTTACGTTAACATATAAAAATGCAAACAAATTATAATTATACTTCTACTTTGCTTTCTTGTTTTTAAAAAAATTGAAAAACTGAACTTAAGGGATACTAATAATAAAGGACGATTGTAAATGTAAAATTTTAATTTTCTATAAAATTCGAAAGCATCTTGCCGATATTCACCAAAAATTGTGTACCAAATATCATTGGGCATTATTTTACATGTCTAAAGTTTTATCCAGTTTTGTTACATGTTTTGAAAGTCAAAACAATTTAAAAAAAATTCTTAAAATCGAATTTTTTTAAAATCCAATCTTGACCAAATTCAGCTACCCAACATCGCCGAATATTGTTAAATTTCTGTTGAAAATTTGAGCCAAAATTTTTTTTCCACACTTCAAATTGTCATAATATTTAATCACGTTTACCGATTTTTCAACGTTTTAGATTATTTTTAGTCACCTGACATGAAAGTCAATTTTTTGTTAAACTTTTTTTTTCAACTCTACGCGATACTAATGATTTCTTGTTTGTCTTTTTTTGTCAACAGGTCGATAAGGACTACCTAGAATAAGAGCTGCAGTAATGCCCACGTATCACAATGCGGGTGGTGGCTACCCGAACGTGTCAGTGCCAGCGCGCCAGGGAAAGCTCGACGGCAACCAAAATCACCACACCACCATTCCCTCGAACGTAACGACCCATTCCCTATTACAGAACGCAATTCAACAGTCCATTGCAACGAATCTAATAGGTTCGAGCATGCTGCCCCATCCGGTGTCACCGATAATGTCGACCCACGCCGGTGTCACGTCCCAGAATCTGACGACCCACATGAATCCCGCACCTTCGCCTGTAATTCTCACCCCAAATGTTACCAATCCCGGCAACACGACAGCCCTTTCGGCCAATCCAAGACACGAAGTCAAACTCAATGCTATGCCGTACGTACCAAAACTTATTTATCTTTTTAAAGAAGGCTTTGAGCCTGGTACAACATTTTTTTTTCATTTCGCAACATTAGAATTTTACTTATTCTACACTTAAAACTATCAATTAATCAAAAAAATATATTAGAATGAAGTCTTGAATTATAAGACTGAATTTTTTTTTACAATTTTTAGAACTAAAATGCGCATTGTCATAAACAAAGTTACGTGTTTCTCTGAAAGTTACAAATTACTTTTGAAATTACAAGTTGAAAGTATATATAATTTTTTCAAAAAACTGCAATTTATGTCGCGAAATATTGAGAATGAATATTCATTTTTATTTCAACCCAATTATTAATACTATTTTCTAATTGATAAAAATTCTGTTTTGCAGTTGGTTTCACGGAAAGATATCAAGGGAAACGGCAGAGAGACTGTTACGGCCGAGGGAGGACGGTCTCTTTCTAGTCAGAGAATCGACAAATTTCCCAGGGGATTATACGCTGTGCGTGTGTTACCAGGGTCGCGTGCAGCACTACAGAGTTAAATATAAAAACAATCAATTGACTATCGACGACGAGGAGTTTTTCGAAAATCTTGCGTTGCTCGTCGAGCATTACGAGCAAGACGCCGACGGTCTGTGTACACAGCTGACAAAGTCATTGCCTAAGCAAGGAAAGCAAGATTTTTGCGTCGATCCAAAAGCGTTCGTGGAAGCTGGATGGGTGATTCAGACCCACGAATTGGAGCTTCGCGAGTGCATAGGAAAAGGGGAATTCGGTGACGTTCTGTTGGGTGTCTATCGGGGCGAGAGAGTGGCCGTTAAAATGTTAAAAGACAATAGTGAAGCGGCACAAAGGTTTCTCGCCGAGGCGAGCTTAATGACCTCGTTGATACACGACAATCTCGTTAAACTACTTGGTCTCGTATTCAACAATCAACATATGTACCTGGTTACGGAGTATATGAGTAAAGGATCCCTGGTGGATTATTTGAGATCTAGAGGGAGATTACACGTTACCAAAAAGGATCAAATCAACTTTGCATAGTGAGTAAAAGTATACGTAATTCTAAAGATCCAAACGGTTTTTTTTCAGCTTTCCTGAATGCCGTGTAATACGCTTTGTCAATATACAATTTTGAAGTTACTGTTCCGCTAATGCTGCCAAGGATTGTGTGTTGGGGTGGTCTTTGCGATCGTTCGACATTTATCACAATCGAATAATTAATTGTCTAATTGATTGTATTCATAATCAGTGACACCTGTGCCGGAATGGCGTATCTGGAGTCAAGGCATGTCGTGCATCGGGATCTCGCAGCGAGAAACGTCCTCGTAGCTGAAGACAACTCGGCTAAGGTTTCGGATTTTGGATTGGCGCGGGACGAAAATTTCTCACTCGACGGCGGCAAATTACCTATTAAGTGGACCGCGCCCGAAGCTCTCAAACAAAATGTAAAGATCTAAAAGAAATTAACGTTTCGTAGAAAAACGTTTATGTTTATTTTTTATATATTAGGGTGATTTAAAAAAAACGCCTTATTTTGTTTGGCCTACATTTTGGTGCAAAAAAAGAAAGTTAAATAAGAGTGAAAATAAAACTCGAATCTAGTGAACGTAGAATTTTTCTTTACGTAAAAATGGTTTTCGAAGGAAAGAAAAATGGTTATAAATTACTATTTTTGTTTTTGTTTTTAAATGACATATATACATTATTTAAAAAATACGAATTGAGATTTGAAGTCAACTCTGTCGGACCAAATTTGAAAATAACCGAGCAATCTATCTGTTTGCAGAAATTCTCGAACAAGTCGGATATGTGGAGCTTCGGAATTCTACTGTGGGAAATTTATTCCTTCGGTCGTGTGCCGTATCCAAGGATAGTGAGTATATCTGCGTCAAATGCATTTTTTAAACTACGTTTTTTTCCGCGCTATTCTTGTGTCTGACCAAAGTTTAAATAAATTTTCAGCCGTTGGCAGACGTTGTGAAATGTGTGGAAAAGGGATACAAAATGGAACCACCTGATGGATGCCCCTTTGAAGTTTACGACATTATGAAACAGGTAGGCAGGAGATATTCTGTAAAATCCGACAGTCAGCAGTTGTCAACTCGCAAATGGCTTTTAACGATTTCAATGTTGCTTCTTGTTTTCCATGTTACGCGGACAGGCGTGGGATTTACAACCGGAAAAGAGACCATCGTTTCACGACATAAAGGCTAAGCTCGGACTGCTCAAGGCCGAGTACACCAAATGTGCGAATTAAGCAAGGATACTTATTTCATACGGTAGGATCAATGAGAAAAAAAACAGGGAAAATTGGAATTAGTTTCCAAGGTTTAAAAAAAAAAGAAACAAACAATCACCTACCTTTTTTTTGTGTTCTTTTGTCTCGAGGCGATAGATAGTGACTCTAAATACTCTTGATGCGAAGAAAAATAATTTTGGCTGTATATCGCAACAAAGACAACAAAAAAGAAAAAAAAAAACACAAAAACTTAGGAATCGCGTTGACAGTCTTTAATTTTAATTCAAGCTTATTTACAACGGGGAGATGAGCATTTTTTTTATTGCTATGTGACAATATATTTGACGAATGTTACCTATGTCGAGAGTGCCTTTGTTCAATCGAATATGTTCAGCGGAAGAAAAAAAGAAAAAAAGAAAAAAAGAAAAAAAGACTTGAACGCAAGTTTTCACGTGGTCTCGACGAATCAAACGATTAGCGACGATTTCCTATATTATATCCCCAGTTCACTGAGAATCATTGCAACGATTTATCATTAAAGATTTTTTTTAAAAAGAAGCCAAAGCTCTCCGAAGAAACGACAGGGAAGCTTTGTTTTTTTTTTTCAACGATTCATTCGCGCGTATAATTTTTATCATCAGACTAGAAAACATCCTCTTTACTATCGTTATGTGGCACAAATTTAAACTTAATGTAAGCACGATACGATTAGAGCCTAGTTGCTACGATCTGTAGATTTTGCAACAAAAAACCTTTAAACTCTACGCATTATTATTAAGGGCGGTTTCATCGATTTCAAGCAAAAAAAAAAAGATTTCATTTTTTTTTAATCGGTAAAAAAAATCGTACAAAAAATCCCATGCAATTTTTTATAAATTATTTTTTTTTACACTCCTGTAATTTGTTATTTTAGGATTTAGGGATTTTCTTGCATTATGAGAATACCGTTTCGAATTGTTAGTCACAGGGGATTTTACGTATGATTTTTTTTTGTGATAAAATTGTTGAAACGCTTTTTATTTTCTTTGAAATTCGTGGAGCCGATCTCTTAAGTATTTTACGACAGAAAACGAAGGAACTATCATTCGATCTTACGATCCACATGGCTGTCACATCGCCCAACAACTACGCTATATCATCGGCGTGACCGAATGAATTCTATCCCAGTCGATCTGACATTTGGTGACGTTAGAATATTACGAATTTTGGATGTAGCGGTTTAAGTTTTTTTTTTTTTTTTTTTTTTTTTTTTTTTTTTAATCAAAGATTTACTGTAGGTTAGAGTTAAGAGCAGCTAAATTATTGAAAGAAAAAAAGAAGAAAACTTAAAAAAAAAAAAAACAAAACGATTAATCGACAGATAATTTGTAATGTGTCTCGGAATATTTCGACTTGTAATGTTAGACGTGTAAATGTAATGTGTAAATACTCCTGTATATACTTGCCTAACGGGAAATAATAATCCCACGAGAGACGTTGAAAATGATTAGAGATTTAACACGAATGTTCATAAATGTATTTAAGTTTTTCGTTAAATTATCGGTGACTGAGGTCCACATTTTTTCGTGTTTTTACACGAAAGAAATGCCTCCTGGTGGTCCGAATTCATTTTCATTTTTTTTTTTCTTTTTTTTTTCCTCTTGTAAAAGATCACAGAAATTGTTGCGGTCGATGAACAAAACTGTAGCTGCTAAATTGTAGATGTGGAAAGAATCGTGTGAGTGTTTAGAATCCCTCTAAAAGCGAAAAATGCGAATAAGAACTTTGCAAAAAGGTGGAAAGCGAATGATAATAAGTAAAATGTAGTAGCCCCCTTTCATTCCAGCGGTTTCTTAATGAAATTCCATGCACTAACGGGTGTGCCGTGACTCTATGCTGCAAAGGTGATTTCGCCCATAGCTCGCGCGAGCGCTGATCTGTAGGTATGCAAAAGCGCGTGACCTATTTATACTTTGATATCGCGGTATACGATTTTGAATGATGATTTTGATGCGTAGTCATCTAAATGTTCGAGGCACGAATTTTGCTTTTGCAGTATCGGGTCCATCTTTCGGTAATTACAATCTTACGAGGTCAAAAAAAAAGAAGTATTTTTTGCTTGAGTATTTCATTGACATATTATCTCCTTTTTTATTAAAAAAAAACAGGCTTATGCAAAATTTAGGCCGGCAAAAAAAAATGTTTACTAACACAATGCAAATTTTAGAATCGTGAAAAAAAACCCTCAAACGGGGTCAAATCGAATTTTAATCGTTTCACCCCCTAAATCGGTTTCAAATAATTAAAAAAATACACCCGGATTCTTTTCAAAATATAAAAAAAATATTTATCCTCTGTCCACAGAGTTTAAAGTTTCCCTTTTGAAATACGTGTTTTTGAGCTTCTTTCGGCATAAATTTTATTGACAGACTAATTGAGTACCATACAAATCTGAAATTTACTGGGTATCTTTGTTCAAGTATATCGCTATTAGATAAAAAAATTTCAAGCACCCTGCTCTTCGAATATGACTGGTGCAGCGGAAAATCTGTTTTTTTTTTTTAATGACGAGGAACAATAATTTCGATGAATAGCTTAACCAAAAAATAGTATTTTTTTTTAATCGCTCTAATAATGTGCTATGATAAAGATAAAACGCTGATAGCCATTTTCAATTTCATTTGTTGATTGTTTTGAGAGACCCACAAACGTGAAACACTTTAGTAGCTAAAATTTAGCTAAAGTGTCACGTGTAAATGAATCGTAATCGCGTATTACTTGAATAAATTCTAATAGATTTTACATTCGTCACAAAGACGCTTCAGGTAATATGTAATGATTTATTAAAATTTCGCTCAACTCCACCACGTGTAACACGCGCTTCGTAAAATTGTATATCTTTTATACAGAACAATAATGCCACGAGTTTCGGACTGTTTTTAAGCGCAAATTGTTCCGACGATCAGCAATCGACGTGGTCAATTCTTGAAACTCTTCTTCTTTCTTTTTTTTTTTTTTTTTCTTTTTTTTAATTATAACCAATCCATTAGTTTGTAAGAAATTTAATATATATTGAAATCAAATTACACAAATATATCATGCGATTGAACTAACAACTGTGTCTGAATTCTCAGTTTTTTTTCCTGTTCCACGCAATAAATGTGTCACATACAATTCGACGGGACCGAAATTTTCGTGTATTCGTGAATTTCTACGACGTGCTCGTCGTTGACGGACGTGCCAGAATCAGCAGTTGACGATTTTTTCGCATCAACAGAATTTGTCATCAATTTAAATGTTTCAGGTCGTGATCCACTGGCGACAAATTCGTCATTCACATTCGTCTCGACAGGCTGTTGATCGCGTGTTTCCGTGCGGAACCAAAACTTGTCGCTGCTTTTAAGATCGCGATGGCATCGATTTTTCTTCGAGGATTTCGGTGAGACAAAGTGTAGAGCAAGACAATTGTTGTGTCTTTGCCTCGGGCTCTTCACCACTGTGAATGGGCCTGATTGTTCCGACGACGATGATTGTGGACTCTTCGGACGACTCCTTATTATCAAGCTCCTGCCGGTTCTATAAGGCTCGCCCAATTCTCGTCGCAATTCATCGCTCGGTTCTTCGATCACGACGTATTTACTACCTCGGCTCTTGTCCACGATAACCGAATGCTTAATTTTCGGCAGAGCATAAGTCTCGTTATTTGAAGTTTCTTCAGGAGAACTGGCGCTTAAAGTGTCGTCGAACTCCGCGAATTTTATGTACTTCCACTTGCCAATTTCTTTTTTCATTTCGTCGTCAGATTTCATTGGTTTGCCTCGAGCAGTAGCGCTGCTTCCAGCCACATTTTCGTTCACGTTTCGATCAGTAACATTCAATTGGTTGGTCGAATTTTCACCGAAGATTGATCGTGAACTTTCTGCCACTTGATGCAGCTTCAAGGTCGCTATTTTTCCAATTATCGAGCCAAATGACGCAACGTGATTACCAATAGTCGTGAGAGCACCGGAAATCAAGTCATCCTCGGTGCCTTGTTGATTGTTCACCGGAGTGTCTTTTTCGGGTTGATCTTCGTCGGAAGACGCATCTTCGGTTTCATCATTATCTGGAGATTACGTTTTCCTCTTATATTCGCCAGGAACCTATTCCACGTCTACGTTTGAAACAAGTGATGGGAAGAGACTTGTGTCGATATAGAATCATTGAATTATTGATCTGATTTTACAGTGCGTGTGACAATAGAATGCAAGAAATAATTAATTGAAAAACGGAATTTTTTTTTTAAATTCCAAATCTATGAATACTTGATTTTCCTATAAATAAAACAATAATACTCAAAATTCGGCATTCGCTTACGGAAATTTGAGGCAATTATTTCGAAGACGATATCTGACGTCCAAACCGTAAAAAAAGAAAAAAATTCATTGGTTTTGCCGTAAAATTTTGCGTGAAATTACACAATTAATTCTGAATATTTTTTTTTCTTGTGGGCCATGGAGAAATGCACATTTTCGTTTTTTAGAGTTGTCGATACGATTAATCGTTCCTAAGATATTACAGATTAAATAATAAATGAAAAAATTGGCACATACCGACACGATTTTTTTTTATTTGAATTTTGGTATATCTATTGGAACCACTGATCTTGGTTTTTAGACATTTTTTCATTTTTTTTTTGCGGCTGAATTGATATGGAATGCGCTATTTTGTGACCTGATAAGAAGTTGGAGTGCTTCACAATAATGTCAAATCAGATTATACTAAAATATTTCAAAATGCTTATATATCGTAAGCTCAGACATTGGCACAATATGAGAACTACACATTCTCTTCACAAAAGACCTTTTTTGAGTGAGTTAGATAAAAAGCTTCAAGGAAAAAAAAATCAACCGTACAAATGATCAGACGGAGATATTCGTTTGATTTGTGAACTTACAACGACTTGGGCTCGATCGATGAAGTCTTCTAGAAACGTTGTTGATTGTATCCTTCATTCGACTTTCTTGTTTCAATTTTTCATCTTCAATCGAAGTTTCTGCCTTCTGAAGATCGTCGATTGGTTGGAAGGCTTCAACAATATGTTCTTCGTCATCGGCTACTAGAATTGGATTGGAAGAAGCCTCATCGAATTCTTCGGTTTGCAGCGATATTAACTCCGGCGTACGATTGGAATTCACATTGCTTTCGGTGCTGGTACTCTTCAAAGAGTCCTCGGTGAAGGATCCTTTGAAACGTTCTTCGATAACGCTATCTTTCTCAGGTGGCTCATCGGCAGGATTGATAAAAGCTCGAAAGACGGAAGGTTCGTAATCAATCTTGGTGATCATCCGGACAGTTTGTTCCATGATTGGTTCTGGTCCATCAGATTTGCGATAGTAATCGACATTTTCCTGTTTAACGTCTTCGACAGGTTGTACAATCTCATAATTATCTTCAGTCTTAATCTCCACTTTCTCCTCCACTTCCGAATGATTAAGATCCTTCTTATCCGAGCTTTCATCTACAATTTTATCTTTTTTCTTTCCCCACTTGAATTTCTTCATTTTCTCAAGCATAATTTCTGCGGTGGTCTTATCTTTATCGTTCATCATCGTCTCACCAGAATTCAGAGTCTTGGACTCTGAATTCGTCTCTTCTGGTCTCTCTGAGTCGTCAACTACTGTTTTTACCTCATTCCTCACTTTTTCCTCTACGACTCTCTCGATATCACCAGAATCTTCATTCCTTCTTCTTCCGGCGCAAGGATTGTCAATGACGATAACGACATTCTTCGACAATTTAACTATAGAAACTCCATGATGCATTTGCTGATCACCTTCGTTCATACTGCCGAGATCTTTTCCTACGACTATTTTTCCGCCGAGTTTTTTTTTACCCTCATCAGCGCTATCATCTTCCGAAGATTTCTCGCAGGCGCATCGATTATTTTCCGTACTGGGATCTCTGGCGGAATTTTTCGTACTGTCTTCGCAGTCATCATCGTCGCTATCCTTTCTGGTTCTGGATGGCCTCGGTGTTGATGATTTCTTTGGTCGTTCGTAGGTTGTCTCGGGGCTGCCAACATGAGGTTGTAGATTTAGACGTTTGGGATTTCTCACTTGAAACTGAAAAGGATCAGGTGAGACATAATTCTGCGTCGTTCTCATAGGACCACCGCCGCCGGAGGAGCTGGTATTGCTAACGTCACCGGTATAACCGTACCATCCTGGATCAGAAAATTGTTGAGCAACCGAAGTTCTCGGTAGAGTCGCTGCGCCTCTTCGTCTTTCCATTTCCGTTTCAATCTGAGATATTTTATTCTGTATATTGCTAAGTCGACTCTCGGCAATAACGCGTTGCGATTGATAAGCTGCGAAATTCAAATTAACACGTTCCTCGCACTCCTTCTGTCTGAGTGTACCAAGCAGATCTCTCAATTCCTGATCGGACTTGAGTGCAAGAATAACAGGATCGAGAGATCCATTTCCATCGGCTCCTTGACTCTCGCTCAGTCGACGATTGATCGACGAGTCCACGTGTGCTTTCAGGAGATTCACCTTTAGCTGAACAGTCGTCAGAATTGGAATCACGTTTGGCGGTGGATTTGCTGTCATATGAAGATTGATCAATGCATTGACCTGCTGAGCGTGTCTTGTCTCAGAAAGCAATTGTTCTTGGGTCAATGTACCGAGGGATCTTTTAGCACGTTCGATCGTCTCTTCCACGGTTGATGTTATATTGGAGCCAGCGACTTTACGTAGCACTAGCCTCGTCGTTGCGCAAGCTATTATTCCTTGAATAGCGAGTAATTGCGAGGCCAGAGCTTGAAGATTAATCGCCGATGGACAATTGCGCTTGGTACAAATTGTATCGTCATTACCACCGTTGCAATGATGTTCATCAGTGTCATTTGTCATATACGTGGACGTCGTCTGAACCTCGCTATTCCCTGGAGTTTTTCTCGAGCAGCAACCACAATTTTTGCTGGATTCTTTGGAATTATGATTTGAAGACACGAATGGACTGAAAACTGGCATTGCCATTGGATAAGGATAACAGCTACCAGGCGGGCAATACATCGACGCGGTGGGATAATTTATTCCAACTCCAGGACAACCCTGTCCCATCGAAGGGCTTGGAGTTATAGCAGGTTGCGGGGATGATGCCGGACTGGGGCAGTTGTTCGGGAGGATGAATATCGGCGCTGCTGGAGTACCGATGTAAGCCCGTATCTGATCGAGAATATGTGCTGGCAAGGAACCGTAACCGTGGGCTTGGCTCTGCATTATTGATGGTATGTTGTACGCGGTTTGGCCTATCGGCTGACCAACATTTCCTACCCCAGACCTTGGTATCTGCTGATGCGGCTGAACACCGTATGCCTCCTGCTGATACGGTTGGCCGTACTGGTTCGGTGCGTAGTTTCCTAACAACACATTTTTTTTTATTAAATCTGCATTGTACTCGAGAATTTAAAAAAAATGCAATACTCACTTAGCTAGTTAATTAAAAAAAAAGGGTTGCAACGTAGAATTTTGCACATTGCTTCCTCATTAATTTCGATTTCACTGAATATTCGAATAATTCAACGATTTCTATTTACTAGAATCGTAAATCAACTTCTTCTCGTTACATTGAAACTATGGAATTAGGTGTGCAGGAGGTACTAAAAGTATATTGAATTTACCTTGTTGATTAGTGGGATAACAGTAGTACTGCTGAGACTGCATGGGTTGATTGTTCAACTGCTGTTGCTGCTGTTGCTGTTGCTGAAGAAGATTTATTTGGCTGGTCTGGGCAACAACGTTGTGATACATCGGTGAGGGCTGTGATAACGAGTTGACGTGAGACTGTGACCAGCCTGTGATAACAATTTTATATTAAATTAAATTAAATAATAGGCAATCACTATTTTTCACGAAAATCATTTTGATTATTATACATTTGTCACTTAGGCTCATTTAATCGAGACACCGCTGTGCATTTCACTGTAATTTGATTCTCGATTATGCCAAAAGGGTCGAATTTTTTTTTTTAGAGAAGAGATTTTTTTTACTTGAGATTTAGAATTTGTTGATTGACATGTTTGTGACGAAATTCAGGAAGCGAAAGATGAAGATCGTTGAGCGGCTTTTGTCATTTATGTATCGTATCGACTGATTTCAGAGAGATGAAATACCTGATTATATCATAAATGCATTTCTTATTTATTTATTATTAATCTATAATCTATATGACAAATGTTGTAATTTCTTCCTTGTGATACGAATTATTAAATATTCTTCGAAAATAATTAATATAATAATTTTATTTAACGAATTTCTTCTGCCATTTTATTTGTAATATTTATACTTAAAAATATTAAGCCAATATTAAGTACAGAAATTATCAAACAAATTATTTGATAAAAAAATAATTATTTGTAATTATAAATTGTATTTAAAAAAAAAAAAAAATTTTTGAATTTAGAACCTCGCTTCCTCGATGTATTCTTTACCTTCCACAAAGTAATGACGAAGTTTTATCGATCGATTTTGAATTCCTCATTGAAGAAGTTTCGCTACACACAAAAAAAAAAAAACTTTATGACGCTTATTAAATTTTCGTGACTTCGTCGTAACTAATACTCACGAAGAAAGTTTAATAGTTTGAAACTTGTCCGGGCAGTGTGCTAACGTCGTTTAGCAATTTTAAATATAATCAAAATTATTATGACCGCATCAATTTGAAAGAGAAAAGAAGTATGATAACAAATAGAGTTATGTGACTGCTCTACTTGCGTTCTGAAATTCATGCCGATAATTCAACACGTTTTTTAAATATAAGAACATAAAAATAAGACGTTTCCGCAGTATTCGTGATATTTTGGAGATGATGAAAATATTACACCCCAATTTTTCATGCCAACAAAACGTCCTCACAAGTCGAAAAAAGTGGCAACTTTATTTAATTGAAAAATAGGATAAAATAAAATCGGATAATTTTCGAAAAAATGTTGTTGAAAAGTACATAAAAAATCCAAAATTTCATGTTCTTATGATTTTTTTGAGTGAGGCGTAGTATTGACGTTAAAAAATAAACAATAATTACTTTCAGAACTTTGTAATAGCTGAAATATGCAATAAGAAATCTAAAAAAATTCCTGCGTTTTTCCGTCGTCCAGACAAATATCCTGAATAAATTTGAGGACGTTTTGTTAATATGAAAAATTCGAATGACTTTTTTTCCCCGCAAAAGCAGAGCTTCCTCCCCATGAAGAAGCAATAATTAAAATTAAATAAATCTTGAGATAAATAATTATCAAAGACCTATTTCATATATCGTCGTGAGGTGCCCATTCTACTGTGAAGGCTCAGAACTCGTTTATGACGACAGAGTCCAACACTCGAGTTACGCGTGCTGAAATGTCTGACTCGTTATCTGACTAGTGGGGATACATATTTGCAGGGCAATGCTTGCTATGATACAGCCTACACGCGTCACAACACATCTTGAACTGGTTCGAAGAAGGTATCTGCGGAATGCGAGTTAATTGATAATAATAATAGTAAATAATATAGATGATAAAGTGTCAACGACTTGCGTCTCATTGTGAGTTGATCTGGCGAAGATCAATTTGCAGCATCGATATATTTCATTCGCGAAAATTAATACAGAAGGTAGGTAAATTGATTTGATCAATAAATCTGAATAATTCGATTTATAATCGCAAATGTATCCATCGAATCAGGGCAGTAATTGTGGATATCGGAAATTGTAATGTAAAAGTGTTTCCTTTATTTATGTCATTATTATTTTTTTTTTTTTTTTTCATCTCATTATTTTAATTCCTCATAGAGGAAGTTTTATCTTCACGAAAAAAAAAAATCCAGATTTTCATGTCAAGGTTCTCAACAAAAAGCCTGCAAAATAGAAGCTTCCTCATTATTTTACATCTTTCACGAAGCCACCTCTATATGACGAAGTATGTTGATTAATTTTCGCTTCCTCGGCAGAGGAAGCTTTGTCAAAGATCTAAAATAATGAGGAAGCATCTACATCTCAGAATTCACAGAATTTACAAGTGTTTACAGATATTTAAAAATAAATTGTAATTGTCATAACATTGAAACGGCTTGGTCGTTCTTTGTATATCCACCAGTCATCATTGAATGTTGCTCAATTTGTGTGTGTGTACATTTTTGCTTCCTCGCAAAAGAAGTTTTGTTTTCGTAAATAAAGACAAATTTTCGACATTTTCATGTATGCAAGTATTTTTTTTGGTACCTTGAATTTTTTTTTAAACAGTTTGTTTTCGCTTCAATTTCCATAATTTTTTTTTTTTTCAAATTCTGGGCAGAAATTTGGTTTATGCAAATAGACTATCGTTAGACCAAGTTTGGGATTCAATTTGACGTTAATCTGTTCAGAGATTCAAATTTTATAGAATTCTGAATTTCTGAGCTTCTACAGTTTTTTAAAAATATTTTGGTATGTCTAAAATGTATATGACTGAGTAATCTATGTAAATTCATCGATGAATTAAGCTACAAAAAGAAATTGCCCTTACAAAAATGTTGCATTATTTGTGTTTGCATGATAGTAATTCTTATCAACGTAAAAAAGGTGTAAAATATGGTTCCAAGTATTTTGGTTCCCTTAACAAATCAATTAACGGTAAATAACTTATTTACAAAACTAATTATTCTCTCCATAAATCCCAGACATTTGATATCGTTGGTTTTTTTTTTTCCCTATTAACGTTGACTAACAAATGAAATATTTTCTTTCAGACTTATTGGATTGGCTTTTGCGGTCGAACAGAAAAAGACTCTTTTTAATTACGTTGGAAAAAAAAAAAAGATAAAAATGAACAAACATGAAGAGGAGAGTGTAGAGTTTGTGAAGTCAGATTTATTGCCCGAAGCAGTGCAGAATCGTTGTTTCTGTGATGCTGATTCACGAGAATTCGTTGAATTTATTTCGGCGAGCGTTGAACCGCTAAAATTACCAAAATTACAGAATACCGAGACTGAATATTACAAAGCACGTTTGTCAGTCAATTTTTCCGGCGTAACCAGCACATTTCCACTGATAATAAAGCTATTGAATGACGCGAATGTCGACAATCGTTCTTACGACAAATTCATGAACGAGGAAATGTTCTACAGCAAAATAGCGAAGAAATACAATTTGGATATTTATCCAAAGTGTTACGTGGCTGATATGGGTCGATACGGTAGGCCGGTCATTGTACTTGAAGACCTTGAGGCTTGTGGATACGTTAGATTTGATAGCGGCAAATTGGATGAGTATCACTTGGAACAGTGTCTGAAGGCAATTGGAAGGTTTCACCAAAGAGGCTTGACACTCAAAGCTGAGAACTTTAATTCGTTTAGAGAGTTTTACGTGAAGCTAATCGACACGAGATTAGATAAAGATTTATCGGAGTATCTCTCGACCGAGGCATTGAACAGGTATGTGTGTGCAAGAAAAAAAAAAAAAAAAAAGAAAAACAAAAAAAAAGGCTGCTGCCAAAGTGAAGATTGTATTGCTTTTCGAACGCTGTGTTTGCCCGCTTGGTTTTATATATACGTTTGACTTTAACTTGAGAATCACGTTGCAGGATATTAGAAATTTTGAAGAAACTGGGATACGAAGACACGCCGGAAATTGAGTCGGATGATAGTGCACCGGGCCACCAGCGCGTTACTATATGCCATGGAAGATTGGCTCTTCGTGAGACTTTTTTCTTCTTATATGAAAACGGCAGACCCGTGGACGTTAGAGTAATCGGTTGGAACGGTATGCGATACTGTTCGATCGTCTTCGAATTGGCTGAAATTCTCCAGGATAATCTCGCGGAAAAAGACGTTTTGGAGAGGCTCTTAGCCGTATACGTCGAAGCTGCCAATGAATAAATTTTGTTCTTTTTTTCTGTTTTTTTTTTTTCAAACCATTCGGTAGATGCGTTTTATTATAGTTTGAACGGTTTATTTTATATATACTGTGTGTCGTGAGGAGTATAAGATTCATCAGCTTTAATGAATCTTTAAAAATAGTTTATGAAAATGGTTCATGTCACGGCCACACGCTTTTGCTATTTAAAGTTTTTCAATTATATAAATTGTGGAAATCGATTGGTGAGCAGATTTTCTTCCTCGACACTGTCAGGGTCACGTCATTGTGCATTTTGGTGGAACTTTCGAAAAAGGTGTGCGTCATTTTTTTACTCCTCCAACCGTAAAATCTCATCTATGAGAAAGTACGTTGATGAAAATCTGAAAAAAGGTTGAAATCATGTGTTGCATACAAAAATTTTCTAGCTGATTGCCTGTCGTAAAGTTACTATTTTTAAACATTTTTTCTATTTTTTGTTGTTGTTGAAAAAAGGCCGAAAAAAATGACCAACAATTGATGTTTTCCAAAAAAGGATTTTCAAATTTTTAAAAATGTTTGATAATCTATATGAAATACATTTTCATCTATATTTTCACATATAATTATTTCCATTTCCAACCCCAATCCCCATCTGTGTTACGTAATTTATTGAATACTTAGGGCTGATAGGGGCAAAACGGCCAGGGCGATAAATTTTTGAAATTCTTTGAAATTTTTTTTTGGTGTGCAAATTACTCGCTGATATATCAGTTGACAAATAATTTGACGCACCAACAATTATAAGTATATCCCAAACAAATGAACATTTCCATAACATCGAAGCTGTAATATGACTCGCATTTTTTCGAAACGCTCAAACGTGATCTTTGAGACATTGACTATTACATCTTCAGCTTGGCGTTCCAGTTTCGTCATCAGTTATACGGAGTTTCTCGGTCTATCGCTTTACTCACTTCTCACCTCCGGGTCGGCGCAAGTTGGTTCGTTCGTTGCCCATGAATGACCAGAGCTCCGGCAATCCAGTTTGGAGACTGTGAAACTAATTTGCATGGGCGATGCGAAACGTGGATAGGGTCGCTTGGGGCGAGTCAACCGTGGAATAAAGTTGTCCAACGGTTTCGCTGGACTATATGGATTTGAGTGTGCTAGAAGCACAAGTTGATATGATAAAAAAATAAAACTAAAAAAAAAAAGAAGAAAAAAAAAAAATATGTTCGCAGTGCGAATTAAATGACACTCACATTCGACAATAGTGCAGTGATGAGATAGTTTAATTTATTCTTCCGCGGCGCCTACATAAATCCGTTGAGTCTCCTCTTTTCATAAACTCTAGGAGCTTTCGGGTACGTTCGTCGACCTTATTTCCCGCTGGTTCGACGAGGCCGGTACCACCGAGTGCGGTTGCTCATTAGTCACAGTTTGCTGGTGTGTCACGGAAAGCCAGTAAATAGCAGCGACGATCAGCAAGAGGATGAAGAAGGAAAATAGGAGCCTTCGACCACCGCATACAGATTTTACAGCTACATCGAGAACCGGTGCGCACTGGAGTTTGGACAGTTGCGGACATGTTGGTGGTTTCTTCGGTGCTGAACAGGGAGGTGAAGGTGGTGTTGGTTGCGCTGCTGAATGGAGGAACGGGCAGCCGGTACCAGGCTGTCCTGAACTGAACCAACCCATCAAAAGAAAAATATATTTATATATATGTCGTCACCCTTTTCTCACTCTAAATTTGACAGTGTTTGGTTACAAAAGAATTATGATTGACGTCGTCGGCGGCTGCGACGACGTTCCAGTGTTTTCCTTTCGTCGTCTCTCTTCAGTCTGGTTGTAATGTTAAAGCAGGTGCCGGGATTTGTGGAAAAAGAGCCCTGTTATTTATTTAGTAGCGTGTATATTAAGGCGGTAAAAAAAAAGGTTTCAAAGAAGAAGGTTGCATGTTGCTACCGTACTATTTTTTTTTAGTCCGCCGTATACAAAAAAAGCTTCGTCTGAGAGAAAGTAGACGTTCTTCATCTTCGACTTATTTGCAGAGGAAATTTTGTGGACCATTTATTAACACGCATATATATACAGAAATTTTTTTCGTAAACCACTTTTCTTGAAGTTTTCGACCATTCCGGGTGTCCTCACAGTCTCTAATAATAATGATAATATTAATAGTCATTATTAGAAAGTAATAAAAAAAAGTTCTTCGAAGACTATATCGTGAGCTTTGTAATATAGTTAATATGCTCAGCGTGACTGTAATGCTTGTTGCGTGGTTATAAATTAAATAAATTCACTCACGATCGTGAACGGAAGTACGAGGGAGTATAAGCCCGATAGAGGGAGTACACACACCCCGTGTGCTTTGCTTCCTCTCCTTGTGATATTCTACACATGTACTACGCGATGCGAGCGGAGCACGTGGAGGATTCGATTAAAAGTTGGCGTATTATGGATGAGAAACTGGCACTATCCGCGTTCGACTCGGCAACCGCATGCACTTGTATATGCATTTTCTCGCGAATAGACACATATATATATATATATATATGGGGCATTCCACCCCGTTTCGACCTGGATTTTGACCTAGGCCTGTCTAATTCGGCTCATTATTTTTTATAGGCTTAGTTGGACCCTCAACTGCACAATTTTTTATTTTTTATTGCCCTTTCTTTTTTAATATATTTTTAAAGTGACATATAAAACACCATAATTTAAAAATCTGATAAAATTCGGAAAAATACTTTGTTCCAAAAAATAAAAGAATAAAATAAAGGATTTTTTTGATGATTTTTATTGAAGATTTAAAAGAACAAATACGATTTTATATACAGAAACGTTTGACGAGTTGCTCATGGTAGATTCATCTTTTTAAATTTTTTTTGCAATTTTTAAAACCATAAAACTTTAAAAAGTATAAAAAGAAAAATCTTGCGTACTTTAGCAATAAGCTAGAAAATTTTGATATTCAATAGAATATTTTTCCGAACTTTTGCAGATTTTTAAATTATGGCATTCGATGTGTCACTTAAAAAAAAAAAATTTGCATAGTTCGGAAAAGTTTGAAAAAGATCCTAAAAATCTGAAAAAATTCTGAAAAATCCGATTTTACATAAATAAACATTTGGCCAATCGCCTGTAGTAGAGTAATTATTTTTTCTATTTTTTAATCATTTTTTAAATAAAAAAAGCTTAAAAACTGTAAGAAGAAAAATCTTCCCCACTTTGGCTATAAGATAGACAATTTTTTTATTGAACAAAGTATTTTTCAGAATTTTATCAGATTTTTAAATTATGACATTCGATATGTCACTTTAAAGAAATATTTTTAAAAAAATTATCATACAAAAAAAAATCTGGTGTATTTGAGGGTCTACCTAATCCTACAAAAAATTACGAGCCAAATCGGAGAGATCGAGGGTCAGATCAAGGTCCAAACAGGGTGGATTGCCCCATATGCAGTATGTTTTATAAAAAATTGTCGATCAAATCGTGTAAAATCCAGGTCGAACCGGTATGGAATGTCCCATATTCATCCCTTTCAATTTTTTTTGAAATATATTGCAGTCATTTCATCCGCATGACATTTTTATTCGATTTTACTTAGCGAAAAAAAAAAAATCGGTTGCCGATTATTCCGAACTTTAGGGAAATTTGAATTGCCTCACTTTTACGCAACAGTACGTGAAAAACTCGTTGTAAAATGATTAAAAAGTGGATACGATATAAAAACAAAAGACTGAATTACATACTTCGTAATACACTTGATACAACAGAGTGTAGTTAATAAATTTAAATTACGCAGCAAATCGACCTCGCTGTTTTTCTCTCGTGTACTCCGCGAAACTCTTGCTCTGGCTTGGGGCGAAAAAAAAAAAAAAAAAGAAGAAGTAGAAAAAAATAAATTGCTTTCACGAAGAAAACGTCGAGTTTCGATGAGTCGGCTCAACTCGTTTTACACAAAACTTCACTCGCGCACTCAGAGTTTTTCGGTGACTGAAATTGCAGACAAGTTTGTGCTGTTTCTGTGCGAACAAAAGTTACGCTGTCTGTCGTCTGCTGTATCTGTTTTTTTCCCCCCGCTATTCGGGGTGTATGAGTGACCGGGGCTAATTGAGTCAATTTTGATTTTTCAATTTATAGATAGTTTCTCGTTATAAATTTCGTTGAATCATTATTTAATGTACGAATATATTTTTTTCTTATTCCTGAGAATAATTTATTCGAATGATTCTTGAAGAATTGCTTTTATTATCGTTTTAGAGAATTTTTATAAAATTATTTATCATTCCCAATGCCACGATTTAAGAGCGGTTCGATCCGGACACTTTTTCTAAACCACTTTTCTCGACGTTTCAGACCATTCTGAGTATCCTGACATGAAAATCTGAAAAAAAAAAAAAAATTCACGAAAATAAAGCTTCCTGTATCAGGAAGCAATAAATTTTCAAAAGCGGCATTTTTCAGCTATTTTGATTGCGAAAAGACGGCCAAACAGTCAAGCTTTTTTTGACAGCGAACGGGTTAATAGGGACTTTGATCGACATTTAACTCTGGACGTGTAAAAGCTCCCCTGGACACCCCTATCAGAGTGACGAAGAGCTTTCAACTACTTTGGAAGACAACAGCCAGCAAAGTAAACTCACGCTTCTGCCCATTAATAATGATAATAATGGAATAATGAAAATAGACTCGCTAAGCGAGGATTCACTTAACTTGGCATCAAGTACCCGCTCGCCTGTCGACAGCCGACAGTGACATTCCGCGGCTGCTTTTACTCGCTCCTGATGCTCCTCTTACAGCAATGTTCCAATGACGAGGACCGGTTTATAGAATGCTAAAGAGTTACTGAAGATTTAAAAATCTTAACTAAGCGACTTGCTGTGTCACTAAATTATAGAGTTGGTACATTTCTAATGAAGCGACACAATCGATTTTGTCACAGCAAGCGTCTCTTATTGTTAGCATTTACAATTTTCGATATTAGATGATGAATTACAATTCTAAAGTCTCTGGCTTGTCTCATAAATCTGCATAACATGACCCGAAATGACTCGACGATTGTTTTATTCGCTTCTATTTTATTCGTTCCTCAAGAACATGAGTTCATATAAAACTAAAATATCGATTCTAAAGTTCATTAAAAATAAAAGTAGTAGTTAAATATTATGTGAAAATATCTTTAGCTGTTCGGTATCGGAAATTTATTTAATTGGAATTCACAGACATGGCGGTTTCTGGTCCATTTCCAGAAGGGCGACAATGCTTTTTGAAGAGATTTTGTTGAAATTGATTTTTGTTCCCAAAGGGTCGTAATGCTTCTTCAGGACATTTGGTTGGAATTCACTTTTTTACCGAAAGGTCGTAACGCCTTTTGAAGACATTTGCTCAAAATTTATATATTTCCTGAAGGGCCGTAACGCTTTTTGCGGACTTTCCGTCAAAATTTACTTTTTCCCGAAGGGTCGTAACGCTTTTAGAGGACATTTTATAAAAATTCACTTTTTGCCCAAAGGGCGATAACGCTTTTTCAGTAAATTTTTCCAAAAAAACGTCTCGCTACAATTCTTTTCTCAAGGTTACTTAAGCTCGTGAATTCCGATAATTAGCGTCGTTGACCGTGAGCTCGAACATTAAAGATGATTCCTTCCGAATAATCTCTAATTTATTTGCCGTAAGACTCTTCGAGAATTCGGTTTCCGTTCATGTTAAACGAAATAAAAATTCTTCGCAGTTCAGATAGCTTCAACGAAGAAAAAAAAAAAAAAAAACTTTCGGAATACACCACCATCAGTATGATCGTAAAACCCGTCCATAAAACTCGCTTATTAAATAAGAACCTCTCCGTCCTCTCTTTTCACTCGAACGTCGCGTACTTAAGCGTACAGCGCTCGAGTTCGACAATCACGTAAAGTTCTCGCGTACATTATATTTCATTTTTTTTTCTTTTCTTTTTTTTTTTCTTTCTCTCCTCCCATTCTGTCCTCGCGCCTTTCGATATACATCTCGACGACTCTCGCGAACCAACGAAATTATCCATAATTCATTCGCGAGGTATGTTATTTGATATAACTCTACGGCACTTGCTCCTTTGGCGTCTCGTAAAGTTCGTGTTTAATTTTAACTTCACGAGAGCAGGCTTTTCTTTCGCTTTTTTTTTGCCCTTCTCTCTCTCTCTATGCGATTCTTGCCCTCGGACTTCATCTCTGCGATGGCTTTTACAGAATTCAGCGCATACGCACGTTAGAACACTTAATTCTAAAGTGATACTGTCACTTTATTGCATTTGTGTGATTTTTAACAGCCGAGTGAAAAGCAGGAGTATTATGAGCTACGACTTTATGAAGTCATCAGTTCAAAGTCCAAAAGTCATTAAAAAGATACAAATATATATCCTGCAGATGAATTTGTAGAATTTTTTTCTTGCTTCATTTTAATCCGCTCGTTTATTGATACGAAAAAATACGAAGTTCTGAATATGCTTATTTTGGTGGTTAAAAAAAAATTGATTTTTTTTTTTTCGCTGGACTGAACGAAAATATTATATTGTGAAAAAGTAATTTTTGCAAAATTTAGTTTAATAACAAATCATTGTTCAGCAGTCATTGCTTCATTTCTTTTTTTTTTCAAAATTAATAAAATAATTTTGAAAAAAAAGATTACCTGCTTCGTGTGAGCTTCGAGACGAAAATGTCGTTTGCAATAGCTCGGACCGACACGGTTTGAAATTTTATTGAAGTGCATATATTTCTCTATAAAATATACTCTAAAATTAATATTCATTCCGGGATACTTCATAACAATTTTTCTCCGACTATGTGCAGAAAGAAGAAATGTTATTCACGTTTTTGCCAAAGTTTATTTCCAAAAAGAGTGTCGTTGGTATTGCGCGCGATATTAACCATAAACATGGAAGGGAAATGAAATTTTAGGATAGCAATTGCATAATAGTACATCGTATAAACACGGGAAATGCATCATCACCGGCCCTACACACATATCTCGTCCATGGACCGCAGAGTTCTTCTCAACAGTTCTATATGCATTCCATGTGCATAAATATAAATATATATATATATATATATTCGCAGAATATTTTGCAGCGAGTGCATTCCATTCCCAGGATGACAAGTGCTCATCTCGCGCGAATACATCAATTTTCCTTTTATTTTTTTCTGCTTTTCCGTTCGCTCATATTATACATTTTGTCGTGGACCACCGCGGAATTCCTCGAGCAATAAATGTACTGAAAGGTACGCCCGACTCTCTGCATTATGTGCGTCCATTCATCGGGCTATATACGTTTTGTACCTTCTGCTACGAAAGCCACGACAGAGTGAAAGCAAATGCAATAAAATTCCCGACTTTTTGTCATTTTTCTTTCTTTTTTTTTTTTCTTTTATTATATTCTGCTTCGCTATGAAAGCAAATTCCTTGAATAAGTAACTAATAGAAATAGTCATGGTGCTTTGTGATTGATTTCTGCTCTTCGGTCATCGCCATCGAATTTTGTCAAATTCTTTCATTGTTTTATGAACGAAATTTAAATAATTGCATACTTGACATTCAAGATATGCAGTGTTGTTTATTTAATTTACACGTTTATTCCTCATTCATTGCTCAATAATATTTCTGTGCGAGAAATTAAGCTACAGCTGCGAAGGAGTATTTGAGCGAGGCTGCCACTGATCCTCAGATCAAAGCAATTTTCATTTTTTTCTTTTCGAAAAAAATTCCGAAAAAAATACAAGCAAATGTCAGCCTATTCTGGGTGTTGGCTTAAATTTTCTTAAACCTGATACGGGATTTTTGAGAATTTTTTAAGATGTTGATTTTTTTTTTTTTCGAGAAAAATTCAGAAAAGAAATACAAGCAAATGTCAGTCTATTTTTTTTTCAATTCGGGTTAACAATATTTTCATATAAAAAATTGTAATTAATCAAAAAAAAAAAAGAAAAAAAATTGTGAATATTTTTGAGTGCTCGATAGAGTTGTGAGATTATCACAAAAAATCGTGGACGAAATACTCGAGGTCGAGTGAGCCTTTGGCTGCTGCTTCGTTTAAAAAAAAGTTGGTGAGCAGTTTTTAAATAAACTAAAGTGATTTGAGGCAATTCATCTTTAAAATGATTGATAGGAGAGACCGGGGCAAAATGGACACGCTGATCAAACAATGCCTTCAGATCGTTGCAACACATGCGTACACATGTACTGTTTGTTGAGTAAAAATAAAAGTTTTAACCCATTTTTTTTTGCGTAGCTGGAATAAAAGTTGCTCGAGGCAAAACGGGGTTTTGTAAATGAAATATATGGAATATTTTTGGGTCAGAAAAATATGAAACATTTTTTTTTCTTAGAGGGATTAAGGCAGTACTTGTTAGCGATCCAGTTGAGTCAAATCACTGTCACGAAAAAAAAAGGAGATTTCTTCGAGCATAAAAAAGCACATTATTTGGTATCGTTGAACTTGGCGCACGCTGAAATTTACAGAAATATATCGCAATACCAATATATTGATTCAATTTATGCGAAATCAATTGATAAACGAATTTCAAATCGAATAATTTCATTCGAAGTCGATTGTTCGATATTTTCGAATATTCGCACAGCCCTAATTTAAAGCTCTTCTTTTTGGTGAGCTTTTTTTTTGCACCAAAGTAACTTCTCAACCAGTTAGTTGGGCAAAAAAATATACAAACTTTTCTTTTTTTTTAATTACCCTAATGTAAATGTGTGCTCTCGAATTTCGAGTGAAATAGAAATTAAAATAATAGTTGGGGTTGCCTCGGTATTGATATTCGCCTCCAGCCATCCCCTTTAACACGCTATAACTCGTGAAACTCGTGGGCGACAAGAAGGATTGAGTTGAAATTTAGTACGCCGGAGCAATCATTACTCGATTATCGTGGTGAAAATTACAAAAAACGACAAATTCATTATATACAATTTAATCAGATTTTTTTTATTTTCCTTTTTTTTTCCAAACAGATTCCAAGTGACGTAAGCATGCTAACTTGTACAATTATAAAGTTATTCCATTATCGAGCAACGGGATAAGGGTCGGGCAACATGAGAGCAACATTATTATATATTTTATATTGCAAATCACTGCGAGTGACTATAGTATTGAAAATAATTCATTAGTTAATGCAAAACGAGGAAAGTAAATGCAAGGACCATCGATTAATTTAGGTATCTCCGAAATTGTTGACAATATACACTAGTACTATTTTTCGGAGTGTCATAAACGCATGGCGAGAGAAGATTTTCATTCACTTTGCAACTTTATATATTTATATTTTTATTTATATACGCAAAAAGGTTTACATCAGCAATTGGTTGAAAATATCTGTGCCAGTAAGATTGATGTACACCTCCGCTCTATATATCGGTGCAACCTTTGATAGAACCCTTCACGTGCAGGATATTTCTATCGTAAATAATATTTGCGTGATATCAATTTTCAAGAATTTATTTCGGATGCGTGCGGTAAACAAAATGAAAAATATACGTATATTTGTGTGGATCATTCCACGGCTTATCGACAGCATGACCCTCATTTTCAATTTTTTTTTTCCTTTTCGGACGTTGTAGGGCTACTTTGAAAATGGTTGACATTCTTTTCAGATGTTTTTTCGAAAATGTATGTCTCTCGAAAAGTCGACGTATTTTTTTTTTTTTTTTTTACAGTAAATTCTGTGTTCAAAAACAATATGTTATTTTTTCAATATGTTATTTTATTTCAATATTTTATGTTATTTTTAAACACTGAATTTATTGTACGAAATTTGTGAGAACAAAAACGTTGACGTACTTTTTGAGAAATTAACATTTTATTTATTTACGAAAACGCAAATTTTCGAAAAAGTTTGAAATAAATGTCCAGAAGGATTTTTTAGATTGCCCTGCAACATCCCAAATCGAAGAAAAAAAAATGTGTATCACAATTCTGTCGATAGATCGTGGAATGCCCCATATACATACAGTTGATATCACAAAGCAGAAATCGACAGGAGATACTGGGTAATATTGGTGAACTCGAGGACTACTTGATCAGAATCCGGAGCGTTGATCTCGATGTCAGTCGAGTGAAGCAAGCTCGACGCTGCTATTCCGTAGCTTCATGCAACCAGCAGCCGACGTTATAACCGGAAGGGAGGACATACCAATCCGCGTATATAAGCTGGAGAATTTAGCCACCTCCGCGATACGTATATAGCACAGAGAGAGAGAGAGAAAGCTTTGTTATTAATCACCGCTAATGAATTTTCGCGGACAATTAGCATGCGCTGACTGTGGCTAACCATTAAAGCCCTAGAAACGCTGAAGGTGAATTTACTCTGGTATAAAGTTCATCGTAGGATCATTTCGATAAACGAGGGTCAGTACCCACCATCAACTGCACCACTGAACTCGGAGAAATCGTGTGTTAAGTATAGTTTTGACAACTAAAAGTGACAACTATTAATAGTTGTTTAATACACAGTTACGGTATAAGTTGAAAAATATAGTTGAGGTATTTTTTTTCTCATCACTGTCATCGGTAATGTGAAGTTTGAAGAAAGAGAAAGTATTAAAAAAATTAAAACTTGATACAAACTTTATATTTAGTACTATTTAGATTTGATTAACTTAAAAAAGATTCAAAAAGAAAGTCTAAAAAAAAAAAAAAATGTTTGTAATGCAAAAATAAAAGTTTAAAAAAATTGTAAAAAACTAGTGGAGCTTCAGAAAAACGAAGAAAAGCTTTAATTAAAATATTTTGTCAGTCTTAAATTTTTTATTGTAAACTTTGTTCCTCTAAAAAACGCATGAAATTTATCCTGCACAAATATAGACATTTTTCAGTAGAAACTACATTTAAAGACCTACATTTTATGTTATAACATTTTGTTTACACAATGGGCTGATTTTTATGTACAGCGAATCGAAAAAAAAAAAACACAAAAATAAAGAGTCGTTATATAATCCCGGCTAAAATATAGGATTGAAAAATCTGAAAATAATTTGTACTTATTCTCGGTACTCTAAACCACTCACAAAAAAATTATGAACTTTTTTTTTTTAGAGAATTCGAAACAGGCCCACTTCGTGTGGAATGACCCATATGTAGAGATATGACTTATTGTTAGAAATATCCGGGCTTGAGGGGGCCCTTAAGGGTCTTAGAAAAAATACGCGTCTGGCCTTCGGCTCCCCTCCCCCCCCCCCCAACTCCACTCCACGATTGATATTTTTATAACATAGATTAATATTTTTATAATATAGAGAAATATAGTGATATTATTCCTGGTTAGACTAGGTTCATACGTTCATTCCGGTCCTCCTCTCTCTCTCTCTCACTCTCGTCTCCTCATCCTGTTATGATTATCCAATATTCATCGAAACCTTAGGTGAATTCCTGCATGGACAGCGGCCAGAGAGTAATACGCGATGCCTCGAAGTACCGGATCTGTATGGGTTTCGCTCCGGTGCGATATGTTGGTCCGATGGTGCTATTGGGGACCTCCGGGGTTCTCTGGGACCTGCGAGCAATGTAATAAACGCATTCCTTGGATCGGTCGGAACGTGCTATGCCGAGGCACGACATTTCCGACTTTGAATTAGTCTCGTTGTGCTCGGAGGGCACCGGCATCAGAGGCCACCCATACCGATCGATCGGCAATCCTGAAAAAGAATTCGATATGAGAGCTCGTAGAACAGAGCACGTTTGTAAGGAGAATTGTGATATGGGAGAGTTTCGCGATGTACGAGAGGTTGAATTAAATTTTTGTCTACGACCTCCTTTTCGATCTGCTCATTATCTTCTCTCTTAAAATTTTCCTGCTAACTCTGGAAGGTAGACAGTCAGGTGCTTGAATATGAGATTAAAAGAACTTTTCCTGTACCCATTACCTGAAAATCTATGATAACGATTAGTGGTATTATTGAACAGGGAGAACCTCTGTGTACAGATTATATTGCTGAGAGTTCTACCTTATCGGCACGAGATATTCCCTTGAGATGGTATCGACAGTGGTAATGTAGGATCGAAATGTGTTGTAAAATTTTGTGGCGGATCGTTTGTGATGGAACAAAACCCGCCGCGATGCTGCAATTGTAGGCAATCGGGTTTTGCGTAGAAACGTGTATGAGTGGAGAAAAATTTGTGCAATTAATTTGTGTTTAAACAATAGGTCTTGTTAAATGTTTGTGAATAATCGGATTATACGGTCTCAACTCGTTGTGGGGCATCAAGTCTGTTTAGCAAGCAATGTGTACAATTGAAATGTGTACATTCGAAATGTTGAGGAAAAAGCGTGTGAACATTAAAAATGTGAAGGAGATCAGTGTACATACTATCGACTTTGTGGAGTAAAGAACGTGTTGGGTCTGTGCTGTGGTGGATAGAATTGTGCGGAAAAGAAGGACTGCCTTTCAATTCAGCAAATGCCGCAACGTTTGTTCAAGACTGATTATTCGATCTTTTGTTTTGTTCCATTGCACTTTGACGCCATTTTTCTTGCACTTCAATGCTCTCACACCCACCGAACCCTCAGCCTTCTTCTTCGTCAGCTCGTTACTCACTCTCGACCCTCCGGACTATAAGAGAAGCGACATTGTTTTTTCATCAGCCCGCGCCAGCTTGAGAAAGATGAGGAGGGCAAAGTGCTGATCGCCGTACTGCCATTGCACTCCGGAATTAATTGATCGATTCGCCTACCTATAATTTTATCAGACATAGCATAGCTCTGGTCTCTCTTCTTGCAATACATCAGGAAAAGAAAATATATGATTTCTTTTTTTTATCACATTCAAGTAGGTGTAACATTTTCATACTTTATTACTGTAACATGACACTTTTTCTTCGCCGAGAATTTTGACAGGTTGTAATATTAAACATTAAATAAGAAAAATACATACTGACTTATTTTCTTTTTTCAAAAAACGAAAAATAATGATTTTTACAGACGTTTGGTTTTTTAACCGCAATTCACTAAAAATGGAATACCAATTAGGATTGGATACTAGGGTCTCCCCTGGAGATTGCCCGATGCTGACCACACGGAGTATGTTTTATTTTTTAAACAAGCTCAATTATTCCAATAAAGGTTCGTTGGGAGAAAGGAATTTCCAAATAAGGGTAAACCTAGACTCCTCGACAGAAGCAGGATAACATGAAAATCCGTTTTGCCTTAGGTAGCCGATTCAAACTAATATTGACTGAACGTCGAGACCGGCTGAACCCGAAGAAACTATATACTCCCCAGAATCGGTGACGTCTCGTACACGGATAGGTGGAGGAGATGTCGGATGCAGGTCCATACATAAAGAGCGATGCTAGGGAGATCTCGGTCTCTTTGGACAGACGGGTGGCCGTCTTTCAGGCAGAAGTGCACGCGATTCTGGACCATGTGTAGAAGTTGAAATACTTGTTATTTCACCCTAGTGGTGAATCAGAATGTGCATCGAATTTGCTGACAGAATAAGGCGCCTCTGGATGCGCTCAACCTAGATGCATACTTTTGCATCTAGGCTGGTCAACGCTGCTGGAACTTGCCAGTACCAATGATGTGCTTCTAGTCTGGGTGTCGGATCACTCTGGCATTAGAAGTAATAAAAGAAGCGGATGCGTTGGCCAGGCAGGGTTTGTCGTGGTCTCCCAATGGCCCTGAGTTTGTGGAGGCGTCTCAGAGCTTCTCAGTCTGTTTCGGCAAGCTAAAACAATGGACCAGCATACAGGACCAGCATCAGCTGGCCTGGATCAACTGCGAAGGGTGACAACAGGCTAAATCCCTTCTAGACCGTCCAAACCGGGAGGAAGGTCAGTTGAGTTGCTTCTAGCAATGAACAGAGGCACAACGTCTAGGCAGCAGTTCAAATGCTGATCGGACACTGTCACCTGAATTATACCCGAGACAAACTGGGGCTTAGAGGAGACCCAGCATGCGACAGATGTGAAGATGACATTGAAACCTCGACGCTTGTACTGTGTCAATATCCTGATGTCTTGGGTATGTGACTAGATATATATATCATGCTGGGTACAGAGTATCATTGGTTTTCGCAAAAATAAAGAACTTTTACCCATCGCCAAATACAGTAACAGGCTGACCATTTGAAATTCGTCACTCGTCAATAATTTAAGAAATTCGTTACGAGGATCACTCGAAAGTGTTTGAGGTGTAAAATCTCGTAAAAAAGTTAAAAAATAATTTTCCAGAATTTTCGAAAACTAATAATAACAATTAACTCAATAATTTTAGTACAATAAGAATGAATATTTATTCGAATAATAAAATGCGTTACTTTGACAGTGCGACCAAAATATGCACTTGGTTGAACTTATGAAAAGTACTGAGCAAAATAAAAGAAGAGACGGAACAACAAAAGAAGAAAAAATAATAATTCCGAGGTAACGAGGTAGTTAGTTGAATGTATTCAAGAGTGTCTCTTATTAAGGAGCAAATGATATTCCAGGCATGCATGAGCGATTAAGAAAAGTGGCTACCGAGGTGGAATAATGAAATCGCGTGGACAGACCGCGAGTGCTTGCCCATACTAATCGATCGTTATGTACACACAGATGCATAGGATACATCTCTATACCATAGAGAACGGAAGTGCCATGCAGCTTTTGCAACTGAAATTTCTAATAAAAGTTTTCGACGCGAGAGTTCGGTCATTTGAGGGTACAGGGATGTTCTATGTAGACCCTCAATGGACCAATCAATTCGTGTAACGACGAGGTAATCAAAATTCAGCCTACCACCATCATGTACATGTATATACGTGAGCTTTGACGTTTCTCTATACATAGTTATATGTATATATAATATATATATATCGTTCTCTCTCATGCCCTTTTGCCTCTCTCGGTGATCGGGATCGTAACTTGATTACAGCTACAGTCAAACACTGCTCTAGATAGAGTAGCATCGAGTTATATTGGCGAACAAGGATGTAGTTCCTCTGGTTTTCCTATCATCTGATATGTAACACGACTATTCTATTCGCTATGCTTCACCAGATTGTTAGAAATGAATATAAAATCTTATTTATCTTTACATATCACATTCTGAAGGACAGAGTTTTGTGAAAACTTGAATGTAAAAGAATGATGATATATATATAAAGTTTTGTTTAAATGGATGATGTAATTTATATCCGTCAACCATCATTAAGAAAAAGCGTAAAGAATCTGAGTACTATTAAACGTCATTTAAAAAAAAATGGATGATGCACTCAGATATCCATCATTTATTTTCTTTAATTTTTTGTGTGATAATTGATGGATCTTAGTAACATCATTCATGGTTTTAAATGATGGTTGATGGTACTTAGATTTATTCTCCATTTTGCTTCCTCATAAAGGAAGATTTTGTTTTTATGAAAAATTTTTTCCAGGTTTAGCAACCATTTTTTTGACGAACCAATTTGCAAGGTTTTAACATTTCCTTTTTTTTCAAGTTATGCAAAAAAGTTTTGGGGTTGACCAAATGTTTGTTAATAAACCAAATTTTCTTTATTTCACAAAAAAAAAACTTTCCATTCATTACTATCGATAATTGTTGCTCATTTTACTCTCGAAAATACGTATTTTCAATACGATGAATGCTTATCGAATCGGAAAATAAATTCATCAATTGACATGCATGCATCTATTTTCTTATATTGCATATATTTTGATTTACGATTGAGAGCACAATATTCTGCGTTCAATGCAAAGTAATTATATGCGTGAAGTATTGGTTTTGTGGGTCGATGATGGTCTGGCGAACCTAAAGGATCTTCGAGAGGGTGCGGACGGTAATGCTTAATAGTGAAGTGGGGTTTTGGGAGTTGATAGCAATTACGAATTCCCCTTGTTCGCCTATATAAGCCCTTGTGTTAGTCGAGCAACATAGCGTAAACTATATTTCAGGGACTATAGCGGCTTAGCTGACGTTGAGCAAAGTCTCTGGGTTTATGTGTTATCAGAAAAAAATTACAGTAAAAAAGAAATAAATTATAGGGGGTATTCCACCTGGGTTTGACCCTTTCGATTGGGTCCCCAATTTTTCATATGAGTGACATAACTCTAAAAAGCACTAATTTAAAAAAGAAAATATCATTTTTAATTATCGACGATTTTTTTTAAATAAATTATCGAACGACACATTTAAAAAATCTGAAGTAATTCTGGAAAAACGTTTTTTTCGAAAATAAACATTTTTGATATCCGAGCCGAAGTGGGCCATGTGTCCATGTATTAAAAAAAAAAAATGGACATTTTTGAGGAACTTTTCAGATTTTTCCAAATAAATTTTGAGACTTTTCTCAAATAATCTCAAATTAGACATTTTCATTAATTGTTGTTTAACGTTCATTGTGAAATAAAAAAAAAATATATATATATACAGAAAAAATTTGATATATATATATATATTGAAAAAAATCTGAAAAAAATCTGAAAAAAATTCTAAAAATCATGTGTTGTATACAAAAGCCTCATAACCAGTAAATCCACCCATTAGTTTAATATTTACGAAGTGCCGATAAATTGTATTTTAATGAAATTACGAATTGTATCCGATGGCACCTATTTGCGCTTTCATAAAATTTCATTGTTCGTCCATACGTGTTATATTCATTTACATTAGATTTGTTGCGCGTTGTAACCGAATGGACGTTTTTTCTTTTTTTTTAATATTTTTTTTTTTATATCCGGGTAGAAAATTGAATAAAAAATACGAGGACGTACAATTCTCAAGCGTCAAGAGCACTCGTTACATTTACGTGAAGTTCAATAGAAATGTTTCAAATTCGTCCTCTCCACCTGGAATACGTTGCCCCGCATCTGGCTATGGCTCGGGCATTCTATATATATCGGCCCGGATGCAGCATCGGCCGAAAGCTCGCCTCTGGCATCAATTTATATTGGAATGGATTGGAGAGACAGCATTGTGGCAAATGGATTCGCACGGTCAGACCAATTGCGTAATAAAAGAGACCTCTATGAGCCTGAAGCGCGAGCGCTCACACACGTGCGCCAATCTCCGCGCGCGCTGTATTCACGGTTACTCGATAAACGCGGGCGTACGAATCGTTAATTTGTACGACACAACCATCATCCAAGCATGTATCGAATTCTGTATTTTACGTTATGAAAACTCCAAGCTACGCTCGGAATGATAAATCTATGTGTATGCAAAGATACACGAGTTTGGCATTTCGTTAAACGTTCAAATGAACATCATTTTCAACATCCAAACAGTCTAAAAATGTGCGTAACGAACTATCGAATGATTATATCAGTTTCAAAATTCATATTATATTTCAGGCAAAACGCGTCAAGTCAACGAAACCTTCTGAAATTTCTTCAGATTTTTTATTGCATATTCCAGCTATTAAAGATTTCTGAGTTTCACTTCGCCATAGCCACTCTGCAACGCGACATAATTACAAAAAAATGAACCATCTGTCTCTGAAAAATGAATCTCGATTGAAACAGACAAATGCATGAAATGTTAATTTCTTCAGTTCACTCAAATACTAATGTTACTTCACCGACTCGCACTTCAATATTTCTTCATCACAAAACCATTTCCGATGGATGGTCACGTTGTTTTTTTTTTTCTATTCAAGATCGAAGTGACTTCGTCTATTCACAGACCGGTTTTTCCAAATCTGGCTGTGAATGGTCTATTCGCAAATAGATTTCTCTCAAAACGTTGCGAATAGAATTGTTCACAAACAGTTAATTCAAAAATCCTTTTACCGGACTTTTCTCGTTATAGCATTTTCATTTTGTCCAGACATATATATATATATATATATAGTTGGAACGACAGCAGTCTGATTTCAGGAAATGCTACCTTATATAGCTGTGTGCGGAGTCAACATTCTATACATCGGTGGTATGCCATTGTGGACGTTGTGCTCAATCGACTGATAGTGGGTCGATCGTGAGGAAGTCGCGAAGACTTCCTCACGGTATATATATATATATATATATATATACACATATATATATATAGGTAAAACGGTACATTGGTGTGTCGTCGAAGGGAAGTCTGAATAACCAGTCGACATCGTCGCCGCGAATCAAGGAGCTCGCGCGAAGCTCTCGTGCTATGAGAAAACGCAATCCACGATCGTAATGGAATTTCAGTCCTGCGTTTGTCTTTCGCGATAACGACGCAAATGGACGAGAAGATTCTCCCGTTTACGCCGGGTTTCTCAATCGTTCGTTTCTCCTGAGAGCGTGGCGGTGGCGAGAGTCTCGTCGGTAACATTTTCCTTCGTGGGCATACACACTCTTCCAACCCGTGTACCATCAAGAACATCAAGCTTTCGGTATCTCGAATGTCGCCTGATGCTGTTCATTGAGAGCACCATCCGCTTTTCCGCTCTCTCGGTACGTGACTCAGCAATACCGCGATGCTTTGCCTCAGAGAGCATTGTACATGTATCAGGCGTACAGAACACAGCATCAGTTTATACCGAACAATGTAATCCTGTACTACGATATACGCCTCTGGCATCCGTTCGGCTTTTCTTCTATATGGGGCAATCCACTCCGTTTCGACCTGAGTCTGACCCTCGACCTCTCTGATTTGACTCGTAATTTTTTTCGGATTAGTTTGACCCTCTAATGCACCAGATTTTTTTTTTTTTCTATGGTAAGTTAATTGGAAAAAAATGTTGGATTAAAAAAATTTTTAATATTTTTTCTAAATTTATTTAGAAAAAAAATTAAGCTGCTACAGGCAATTGGTTGAACGTTTATTTATGTAAAACCGGATTTGTTTAGAGTTCTTGCAGATTTTTAGGAATTTTTTCAGATTTTTTCAAAGTATGCTAATTTTTTTTTAATATTTTTTTTAAGCGACATATCGAATGGCATAATTTAAAAATGTGGAGACATTTTTTTTTCTTCTATTTTTAAATATTTTTTTTAATCAAAAAAGCTGAAAAACAGTAAGACGAAACATCTTGCACACTTTGGCTATAAGCTAGAAAATTTTGATATCGAACAAAGTATTTTTCGGAATTTTTTCAGATTTTTTAATTATGGCATTCGATATGTCACTTTAAAAAAATAATTAAAAAAAAATTGATATAGAAAAAAAGTTTTAAAAAAATTGCATTTTTTTGTGACTTGTAAGAGAAAAAATATTTGTTTAACTTTAATTCAGTAATTTTCAACGAAATTTATGACAAAATAAAGAAAATATACATGCGTTCTAAAAAACATCGTATATTGGCACAGAAACAAATTTTGTTGTCGTAATTATTTTATGGGATTCGAAATTAATGAAAAAATGGTTTTTTTTTTTATTAAAAAAATAACAATAAAAATGATGAGAAATGGTTAAGACTCGTGGCGAGATTTTTGCCGAGTTTAAAGTTTGTTCCCCAAACGAAGCGAGGGTTGAAATCACACTAGGGGAAAATCTGTCCCCTCTCGTGTTGCATAGGCTATTTTTTTTTCCGACTTCGTGTAAATGACCACATTCCTTGCGTTGCAAAAACCGCCTTAGTATTGTGACCATTACTGCTCCGGGAGTAATAGAGCTGGTAGAGGGACTAATGACATCTATTTACTCTCTATATAACTGGCAGGGGGAGTAATAAACCCCATTACTCTCTAGGGAGTAATTGGCGATTTTCTGGCCGCTTTGCAGCTCAAAGAATGTGATTATTTAAACGAAGTCGGGGAAAGAAAATTTGTTCTCGTCTAACAAAATTTAAATAAATTGAGTCAGTGCTAATATCAGACGGTTCTTTACCTTAAATATATAAATTTCTGTCATTTAGCCATATATTCTAGTTTGTGGATATTGGGATCGACTTTATTTAAATTCTGGTGGACAAAAAACCAAATTTTTAGTCGATACTATTTCATGACATTCGAATTTTACTATTTTTAAAATAATTTTAATATTACTATTTTTTTTTAATAAAAAAAAATAATAATAAAAATGGCCAACAACTTAATCTAAATAAATGAAGTCGTTGCCAATATCCAATGTTTTTCATCTTAAATACATGAACTTTTTGTTTACTTTCCCACCAATAAGGTTCAAAAGTACGTAATTAAATTTCTTCTTATAGACTATTAAAAAAAGCATGTTTTAATTTTTTTTTTCAATTGTAAATAGTGAAAGATATCTCTAGTTGCTCTTGCGAAGATTGCATATTTATTCCATATTACTGTCCACTTTTTCACCCAACTTCTTTTATGAGGAAGTCAATATTAATCAGCATACTTCTTCATGAACGTGGCTTCGTGTACACCTTAAAGTGATGAAGAAGCATTATTCAAAGTTCCCCCTGGCATAATTTCAAAGCATTTTTTTCTGTTTCACAACAGTCAACACTTTATACTTATGTTAATTTGATGGTTGACTAAAAAATTGTTATTAACTAAAATATTTTTATTAAACATTCGAGTTAAATAATTGGCTTTGCACGCGTTTTTATCAATAATGGCTTCGATGGACAATATCTGAGGAATTCCATTAATTCAGCCACTGTCACATTTGAATAACTATTTTTTACATTTCTAAATATTTTTTCTCGGATCTGCCAATTTTTCTTAAGAATCTATAACATCCACTCCAGGTTAGCTAAAAACAGGAGGAAAATAAAAAGAGTTCGAAGGAGAGAAAAAAATATAATTACAACAACAAAAAGTGTGAGAACTGACGGACAAATCTAATTCAAGCTCCTCATTCACAATCTTATATAATCGTCAACCTGACCCAATTTTCTTCTTAAGTCATTGTACATTTATTCCTAATTGTGTCACCAATTGGTAAGATACAGAAAAATTGGAGGAAGTAGTTTTATCGAAGGTGGTAACAGAAACGCAATGACACAGAAATGGCACCAGACTCGTTTCACTTCCACAAAAGAATGGCAAATCGTTTCAATCGTGTACCAGAGCCATGCGTACAATGGCCCAGAAAAAATTGAATAATGGTGTCGTTGGAACGTGTATGCATGCCTAGAAACAGTTGAAATGACGAGGGATGGCGTAAAGCGTAGTAGAACTGCGCCAGATCCAGTCGTATATATATATATATATATATATATATATATATATATATGTATACGTATACAGTATGTTCTGTAGATTTTGGGAACCACTCGTGTCCGGATTGTCGCCCTCTCGATCGTCGGAAACCCCAGCGGGCTCCCTCTCTGTCTTCGATCATCGTGATCGAATCTATTCTTGTGGCCCCTGCATCGCTCTGTCACAATGGGGCTTCGTAATTACTCGGTGCATTTCCGCTGCGAGAGAGCAGCAGCAGCAGCAGCGCAGCAGCAGCAGCAGCAGCCCTTTTCAACCCGTCCACCTTCCTCTTTGCCGACGACCTACGCTATGTCGACAGAGCGGATTCATTCTCTCTCTTCCGTGGTCTAGAGAGCTCCGAGTTTCTGTGTTTCTAACCCTTCGAATCTCATCTCGTCTCAATTCTCACAATAATACAGATCTCTCATCTGCGAAGCTTCGAATCGTCGTACGGACCGGCGTTTGCTCAATGACTTCTGCCACTCTGTTACATGTACGTTGCTCAAAACTTGATTCTTGATTTATATTCTGCGAAGCATATGCAATTAATCATGGTAATTGTGTATGCGAACGAGAAATAGACTTATGGCTGCATTACACATAGTAGTTTCGAGTGAAAGTTTCATTTGATTAGAATGTTAGTACTTCGTGATATGCAGCATCCTGGTTCTCGAGAATTCATCTCTACGTTCAACGTATTTTAACGAGCTGCCCGGAGTTGTGGATCCAATGCGACCAACAGAATTAAGTTCAAATCTAGGGCTGAGCGAATAATGATCGAATCAAATTGAATATTCAATGGATTCGAATATTCGATGGGTTCGAATATTCGATGGGCTCGAATATTCGATGGGTTCGAATATTCGATGGGCTCGAATATTCGATGAGTTCGAATATTCGATGGATTCGAATATTCGATGGGTTCGAATATTCGATGAGTTCGAATATTTTCTGGGTTCGAATATAGGATGGACACGAATATTCGAAAAATATAAAAAATTGTAATCTACATTTTTCAAGTTCTCGAACGTTTGATGTAAGAAGAAGAAAAAAAAAAGGTTTGCTTCAAAGTATACTGGAAAATATATTCCTGCTTTAATCAGCTCATTAATAAATCCAATTTTAGTTGGGGGAATATTACGAGCCTGTGAGAGTCGATGATGCGAGGTCTAAAAGAAAGTTTCTGTGCCTACGAAAATACGCGGGGTTCGATGCATGGAACTCTCGATGCAACACACTTGGAATTATTCATCAGTAAAGCGCGGTGACCTCGTTCGCCTCTGTCACGATAGATCGATCGCTGATGGGACGAGTCTCGCGCAAATAATCCTCGACTTGTATATATACACGATATCTGAATTATTCCGTTACCCTACTTATAGAGACTCGGCTACATGGCGACAACTTTTCGTCAGAATTACATTATTGGTCAGTGACTCCGGATGGAGATGTAAATCAATGATATGAGAGAGCAGAGAGTAAAAAAAACTCAAGACACCTTTAATTAAAAGTTCATTTAAAACTGTACACAGCATAAAAACAGATAATACGAAATGACCGAGAACGGACGATTGTTCACCTAGTAACGTAAACAGTTTCAATACTTTTCACGGTGATCTACTATTTCAGGATCTTGGCTGATTTATTGTACTGGCACGTGAACCTATTTAATTTACAAATAAATATATTCAATACAGAAATTGTTTCAGAATTAATTGTAAAATATATTAAAATACATTTTTGCGGAAAAAATATGTTCACACGAGAGAACGGACGTTCACCAGAGCTAGATAAAATAACTCACTTGCCAGAATAATTTGCAGATAAATAAAATACAAAAAAAATAAAAATTAAAACCACTACACCAGCAAAAATCTTATCAGGCTGTAATACGAGACTGCATATTATTAATTTCATTAATTTCAAGAGTAACAAAATGGCGATTTCCGTTTTGTTTAGAAGAAATCTTTTTTTTGTCGACCCTTCTCCCTCAAAAAAAAAAAGATAATAACAATATAACCATATTTAACAGCTGGCTCATATTTTTGACCCATGTTACCCATAAAACAAACGAGAAAGAAAATATGTAATATTACGATGAATGAGACCTGTCATCAAAATCTTCCGGCAATTAATTCGAGATCCGTTTAATGAGTTTAGGGTGAAGGAAATTGCGTGGGTGTTTAATGCACACACTTTTTACGCAACGATGCTGTAACAAGCAATTTCTATATATATATATATATATAAATCAAGCAGTCGTATAGGAGTCAACATCATGCAGGCAGATTTGTCTACAACCAGCCCTCAATTACATCGACGTTAAAGCTTTTCCTAGTTGAATGTAGATCATGACAAATTCTCTGCAGTTTTTTTCTTTTTTAATTTTTTTTTTACACTAAAATAAAACTCAGAGAGAAAACTTGAGAGGAGGATAAGTGTCGAGAAAAATTTGCGGAAAAACGAGGGACATGGCTTGGTTGGACTTTCTCACTTTGGTGGGAATCTGAGCGAGGGATGATACGAACTCTCGTATAATCGACCGGCCGTGAAATTACATCGACCCCTGGCATCCAACCCTCGTAAGAATAAAAATGCTTTTGGTCTCAAACCGGAAATTTTCCTCAAGCCGTCTTTTCGTCAACGCTTTTTATACTGCACTGAGACAAAAAAAAGAAAAAAGAAAAAGCTGTATACTTAGTTGGAGCGAACTTAATCTGGTTTGAAGCAAATTCAGTTGCCAACGCAAATTAAGCTAACTGAATATACATTTGGCTTAAACTCACGGTGAACTTGATCCAACCATTTCATATGCAGTTCAACCAAGCAATAATGAGTTAGGTCAGGTAAATTTATTTTAAGTTAATTATAAATTTGAACCATTTTGAGTGCCCTGACATGAAAATCTCGATTTCTTTTCTTTTTTTTTTACAAAAATAATGTGTCGTTAATGAGGCAGCAAAATTTCAAAATATTGATTTACTTACAGCAAAAATATTGTATTTATATTGAAAAAGGGTCTGAGCTTCCCTGGACTTTGTAGATAAGTTGAGAATAAATATAGTGAGGCCGATTTTGCAAATATAATGATAATGCATATTTGGTGAAAAATCTCTGTGGCCTCCCTTTAAAATACTCACGACTTATGCGTTATATATTCCCATGGCTACTATACAGTTGATAAAATGGAAGATGAAAGAAGTCGTACGTTCACGTTCGGGTGGTTTAGGGATAAGCGTTAGAAATGACAGGGACTTTCTCGACTTGATGCACTGCGAATCAGCAGATTTTGATCCTCGTCGTCGTCGTCGTCGTCGTCGTCGTCGTAGCTGAGCTGATGGGAGAGCTTGGAAAACGATTGTCATTCAACGTCCTCACGTTTCCACTTTTATGCGAAAGAAAACTCTTACACTTCGTACAGATCATCCGTCGGTTTATATTCATTTGTCATGGCTGATGTAAAAACTAGATTTTTCCTTCTACTTTGAAGTTCTCGTCGGTGCGAGAGCCTCACTTATCCACGATCAAATCAATTGACACGAGAGTCAATATTTTGGTCCCTTCATTTTGGAGTGCAAATTTTGAAGCAGGTTTGTAGATTTTCAAGAAATTGTTCATGCATATTATTAAGCATATTTCGATCATTAAATTGTCCATCTAAGAAAGTGGAATTTTAAAAAAAATTTACTGTCTTTGGGGAAATGTACTTTTGGACATACTTATAGACAAATAATTTATTGGCCTTTCTTCAATTTTTGAAAATCTGCCCTCTCGTTGAAGTAAAATCGATGTCTCATGCTAACACGTGAGATACAATATCCACAATTTTTTTCCATGTCTGTCAAACGGTTTGCATTCCGCAATAATGCGCATAATTTTTTTTTTTCTTTCGAAAAACATTTTTTTTCAATTATTACGAAAATCGCTGTTATCTGAACATAAACATAAATAACGGATGAGAGAATGTTTCCTAAAAAAAAAAAATATAAATTTTTGTCACTCGAGATAAAGTAGTAAAAATCCACAATCGATTTCCAAATATTTTTAATGATTCTTTATTGCATATTAAATTTTGTTTTCATGTCCAAAAATAGTACGTGTTACGTGTTTTATTTTTAAATGAACAGAAAAAAAGGAGTGACGAGAATTTTTGAACCATTGATAATTCTACAATTAGATATTTATTTCCAACACTGTCGTACCACGCGACAATCGTATATCCACTCTTATGAAAGTTAAGTGAACTTGAAGATCGAATTTTTCGCAAGATTAACCTTTCAATAAGTATATACCATACCTGTGCAAAACGCATCGATCATGTTTGGTTTTTCTTTTTTTTTTTTTGTTGCGCTAAGCCGTATCTGGGTTGAGCCAGTGGATCGTCAGTGGATCGGTAAACAGCATTATCCACTCGAATTCTCTACATCTCATTCGATAGAACATGTATATCGATCGGTCAATATCGTGACAGTTTGCACAAGACCATTAACTGTGAATAAAGAAAAAGAAAAACGATTCGTGTAATAATAGTACTGGTACGCGTCTATAATAAAAATACAAAGCGAGACAAAGAGCGAACTTTGTGTAGCGTAGTCAATTTTATACCCTCCACGATTATTCATAGAAGAGAGGCTCTCGTTTCAAGTTTTATCATACTGATCTATGTTGATTTACGAGAATGGTTTCAAGTGTAAAGCTGATGGTCACGTGTGTTCAGTTCTCATGATTCTGTGATGTATATTTGCTCTGCTGGAATGCACAAACATTCAAGAAGGCTCACACGAAACATTTGAGTAAAATAATTATGACACTCGCAAATGATCATGGATACTCAGATCCACACAAATAGTATTTTTATACATTGAATCGATTTTTTGGATGTTGCAGGATCCCTCGAAAATGCTGCATGGGATGCTTAATCAATCGCGTGGAATTCATGTAACAAACGTAGTATTTAAAAATATTAATATCTTTACATTTTAGTTCTTTAAATGTGAGATAAATCCAGTATACTAGTTGAGAAGTTTTAACGACATTGTGGGGGGAAAAAATGATGCAAAGTAGAACTTTGCACAATGGTTCCTCATTAAATTTCATTTTTCACAAAGCCACCTCTATGAGGTCGTGTACTTATTAATTTTGGCTTCCTCGTGCTATGAGGAAGCTTTGTATAAATGAAATTTAATGAGGAAGCGAAGTTCCACTTTGCATAATTTTTAATTTTAATTAGCATTTTTTTAATTTCTTATTTTTATTAAAAATTCTATTAAATCTGTGTGTGTATATATTTTTCGTACAAAATCACAGTAATTGAAGAGGAGTTCATATACCACTTGCCTGCAAAATTTCGGCTCAATACATCGTTGCGTTCGTGAAGTATGGATGTTTGAATTTTTTGTCCCTGGAACACTATTTTCTAAATTACTTTTCTCGATGTTTTGAACCATTCTAAGTGTCCTGACATGAAAAACTCAAATTAAAAATAAAAATGAAAACAAAGCTTCCTATACAAGTAAGAGAACATATATATTTTTCCACATACATTCATTTAAAAGTGCCATAAAAATAAACCTTTTGGACTACCGAAAAAGTGTAACGATTCATTACTTTGATTTTCGTGCTATTAAAAAAAAATTCTACGAAAAAAAAGAACAATTTTTCGAAATAAAAATCACAAATTTTCTTACCAATATTGTAGGTATATTCTAAAATAATAATTGACATGTAATGTATAAAATATAAATCTACAAATATCTTCATTTTAGTACTAACGAACCAATCTCTATTATACATCAAAAGAGATTAGAGATTAATTATCGGACCAGCACTCGTAGAGCAGTTACTCTTAGCGTTTCACCCAAGAATTATTTCCGCCTTTTCTTTGACTGTAAGACAAATTTTTCCACAAAAATTTCATTTACTATCTCACCCTCGTAGTAAATGCAGCTTTTTTTTGAGGCTTGGTCCACCCTCATCGTACTTCAACACTCGAGGGGGTATACGACGTTTTTTTTTTTTTTTTTCTTCGTTACCCCAGGACATTTACAGTTTGTGAATTATTTCCTTCTTTATTTTTAATTCTCCAGTCCCAAAGCATTTTTATTTTTTTTTCGTTTGCGAGTGTGCCACAGCGTGAGTAGAAGCCTCTTTTACCCACATAGTCGTATACCCCTTTTTCACCTCTCCTCGTCTCTGTTGGAGCCAAAACGTGTGGGCGCTCGCGCGCGCGCTCCAAAAGCGCAATGGAACAGAGCGAGAAACAGTGGAAAGCCTCGTCTCGTGTCCTCGTCGTTTGGGGAAAGAATAAATTTCACGAAATGGGTACACGTTGTGAAAAATGACGGCACGTATAAATGGTGACACCTTCCGTGCCGTGAGGCATTGGACTGGCCGGGCTTTTACTGTGCCACTATGCTGTTATACCTCTCGTATCCCTACACACAGTGCTCTATTTGCCGCTACCTCGCTATACGACATATATATATATATATATATATATATATGTATATAGTACCACGAGCGATAGTAGTGTTGTACATAGTGAAGGTAACTACATGGAGTACGTAGTATATTCCGGTTTGGGTGTTTGCCCTCGGACCCTACCTCCTCGCACTTTTCTTCCCTCGCTCGCTCGACTTGCGTCGTGATTTTTTCCCAAGATAACGATCCAATAAAAAGCTTGAGTACAAATCGTGACGACGGTTCACAGAGCGCAATACGCCCTTTAGACGAAAGCAGGGTAAACAATAATGGCTTGCCAGTTGATGCAGCTGCAACCTTAAGGAAGCAGTGCCCTTAAGAATGGCTTGATCGTGTATACAAGCATGAAACCTCAAGATTTGCACATTTTGTGTCTTTGTGAAAGTCAGCTTTTTTTGTCTTGCTTCAATTGCTGTTAATGTGCCATTTTTATTCGCGAACGTGAGAAAAAAAGAATTGATGCTTATTGCTTTTTTATTACTTTTTTTTTTTAAATTTTTACTAAGCTTAATCAGGGAGGGAGTTGAAATTTAAAAAATCAACGTTGTTGCTGATTAACATTGCAAATAATATGATTGATAAAATCTTGCAAAGATTTTTCAAACAAATGAACATTTGTTTTTAAATGAAAAACTTTTATTGAATGTTAAGACTAATTAAAAGTTATATGAATGTAAATTATATTATTGGTAATTGTATTATATGATAAAACAAAGTTAAGGAAATAAATGCTATCTGCAAGAATTTTAAAATGATTTTATTCAAAGTGTCGTTATTTCTGATTTTTACTATTACAGTGTAATTTCTAGATTGCTCTGTTATTTTGGGGTCAGCGCTTTTGGCGTCAACATCGTTTAACATCTGTTCAGTTGCTTTAGAAGTTCAGAGAAAACAGAAAATTCTTGGGGTTGAGTCGCTGCCGCGACTCTTGATAACATTATCAAAATTTACATGATTCAATGATTCAATATTTGTCGTAGCAATTCATAATCAGTCGGGAACTTTTAAATACAAAATACAGAAAATCTAATTCATTCAGTTTCTGAGTGATTTTGGTGGAAAATGTGATTGTCGTAAAAAAGTTCTTGAAAATTTTAAACCGAAATCATTCATATAAAAATTTCTGAAATTTTGACTGTCGCCATAAAAAATTCAAAAAGTTCTTTTATGTCTATGAGATTATCATAATTTTTTACAATAAAAAATCGCTTTCGGGAAATCTAAAAAAAATCTCCAAAGCTTTCAACATCCAATTTTATTAAAAACAAAAAAAAATAGGAGCAAGGTCCGGCTGATACAGGATTTTTGAGAATTTTTTCAGAATTTTTAAAATTACGACGAACGATATGTTGGTGTTTAATAAAATCTAATAAAAATTCTGATTGCTTCTTAGAGTTATAGAGCATACAAAAAAAATGTGTTTCAAATCCGAGAGTTCTAAGATAAGACACAAGTCGAATTGGTATGGAATAACCCATGTAAAATAAAGGAATACCTTTTATGAGGTTCGTTACGCTTTTTGAGGACCCTTTTGTCTATGTTACAGGCACATTATCGATAGTTTTAATATCACCGTCAAAATATTCCGGACTGTAAAAAAAAAGTTCAAATTTCACCCTTGCAAATTTTCTTTAAAAAAAGGCAAAATCATATGAGGGCTTTTGAGAGAGAGAGAGAGAAAGAGAGAGAGTCAGAAGAAATACGATGCTTACAGAAGAAGAAGAAGAAGAAGAAGAAGAAGGACATTTGGATTGAATGGACGGTTACGACAACGACCAGTCGAGGGGTCACGTAGGGAAACTTTTACATTAGTACCTACGTGAGAAAGATATCGCTGAGCCAAAAGACTCCCACTGAATGTACCAGCAGGTCGTATCGTTCAATCAGGCTGGAATGCGATATTGCCGTAACTTTTAGGCAGCCCCCCTATCACGAATGGACGACCGCATAGTTATTCCCTCGAAAGCAAATTTGTCTTATATACAATGGTATATAGATCAAGGAACTAGAAGAAAAGTATAACAAGTGCCTTACGAAACTCTTTGGTGGGCTGCGACCACCGAATCCCCAAAATAATGTATCTTCGAAAGATATTTTTTAAGGCATTTACGGGAATGTCGGACTGAGAGAAGAGTTTGTTTGTAGGTACTAAGATTTTTTAAGGGATGATCCCAGTGTAGCTGTCTGAAAAATCGTTGATACTTGCGATTTTTTTTTAAACGATGCTTAAAATATGCTAATCAGTCTGATGGTATCGCAGTGTTATTTTTTGTTGTTAATCCCGAGTTGAAATTTAGACCCTCCGTTCACCCTAAATTTAGGTTAAATGGCATTTATAACCCAATTGGTGTGAACAAATAGTATCGCAGAGTTAAATTTTAATGTTTTGACTTGTAATTAGGTTCTGCAAAGTGAGCCGAGGTTTTTAGACCCTTCGGTAAACCTTCGAAAGTGACATATTTTGCCCACTTGAAATCAACGGAGGGTAATTGGAGGTTCTATATTTCAACTTGGATTTCGACGCAGCCTTTTATAACATGTACTGGGAAAAACGTGATTGCCACGCGTTTTATTTTGTTTTCCCGTCGACAGAAAATTCATTTAAAAGCCACCTTCAATTGTACAGGGCAACGACCAAAAAAAAAGAGCTGCGATTCAATATCACCGTTACGGAGCGCCGGTATGGTGGGCCATAGCAGGAGATCCTGCGCGGTACGTCATAGCTATTACCGGCCAATCAGAGCAGGAATAAAACGGCTTCTCGAATACCTCGAACGCACGATTATCGATTGTCGTGTCTTTTTTTTTTTTACAGAAGGGATAACAACGTCATAATAATGACATTACGTATAAGTAACATTAAAATCAACGAAACGAAAAAATTGTATTTTACGAAAAAAAAAAAAAATTTAATGATGGTATAAAAGGCCTATTTCTATCCTTTGAAAGATTAATCTTTTCCTATTTCTTCACTGGCTTATCAGTCACGAGATTTCTGGGCATATCGAGAAACTTTTTTCTCCAATGTTGCCTCTTTTATTTGGACTCCAATTGCTCGGTCAGGTATGAGAAGTGGGTGGATCATAACATAATATTTGGGCTCATGTATGATATATGATACGTGTTGCCACAGGGAATTATCTTGCTAAATTTATATAAAAGTATCATTTTTTTCCTCGAAACATTTTTTTAAAAATACATGTTATTATTTTTTCAAAAATGGTATTTTTAATGCTTTAAGAGGAGGAGTCATGGCAAATCTTACGAATATTCGAAGACTAAGTTTCACTTTTAAATAAATATGTATATACCAAGTGAATTCACGTGGTCATCGGTCTGACCCTCTCGGATTCAGTTGACGAATTTTTTAAATATATATTTCGGTCCAAAAAGAGTGGATATTTTTTTTCTAGATTTTAATGAAAATAAATTCCGACCAGTTGTAAAATTCTGAATTTTTTTCCCATAAAATCTAGGACTAAAAACAATTATTTCCATGGTAGTTCGAGAGTCGGCCGAGAATAATTTATATTTTTTTTTATTATAAGAAAAAAAAATCTCTAATTTTTTTTTGTAATTAAAATACCTATTTTCAATTTTATTTTAATTACTGGGCGAATTTTCAGCTTTTTACTCTCAAAATATGGGAAATACTTTTTTTTACCATGACATGTTTTATTTTTCTTTTATTTTCCTGCAAGAAACCATTATTAAAATTTTTAAGATTCAAAATATGAAAAAAAATCGTAAATTATTCATATTATATAAAAGTTCAGCTTATACACATTAATTTTCATTCTGAAGTGCGAATTTGGTTAGTTTACGATGAGATAGTGCACAAGACCTCTTTTTTCAATATTTATTTTCTCGGCAATTTAGTCGATAACCCAGTTTGAAATTTTGCATTCGTATTTAGAAGGATTTGAACTATAATAAAAAAAAACTTGAACCTTCAAAGTTCATAAAGACTGATGTGCAAGGACTACCTTAAAAATATGTAATACTAATTGAAATTTTTTGATTAGCACATAGAAGAGTTAAATCGTGTGAATGACGTAAATGGTTACCGAAAAATCAATAGATTATTATTTATATTTCATCCCCTATTCACACTTCCTGCTTTACAAAGTCTTTTCTGAAGAAAATATGAGAGAGGTGTGGGTGAAGTATATAGCCATTCAGTGTAGAAGCTCGCGGAGCGTCTAAAGGATTATTAATTAATAAGCAGTAGAGCTCGTGCTTTGCTTGTTTCGCTGTAGCGCGCTTAAAGTCTCGCGCATTCAGATTAAAAAGAGGATCAGAGGCAAAAGAGGAAACAAGTGAAGGTAAAGGTTCTCTGCTTTTGGCGTCATCGATCAATCCCGAAAAGTGCCGTGTTTGCAAGTTCAACCTACGCGCGGACGTTTCGTCGACAGATACAGAGAGGGACTATGACAAAGAATCGTTCGTCACACCACCACTTAATAGCATATATATGCACATATCTATACGCACAATACACACAGTTACACACATATAAATATATGGGGCATCCCACGTGGATTCGACCTGGGTTTGACCCTTCCGATTGGGTCCGCAATTTTTTAAATGATTGATATAATTCTAAAAAGCACTAATTTCGAAAAGGAAAAAAATGTTACGCATTTTTAATTACGTACCATTTTTTAAGGCAAATTAACAAACGACATTTTTTAAAATGTGAAAAAGTTGTGGAATGCCCCATACATATATATATATATTTTTTTTTGTTTCTCACCCTCTAGACTTCTCACTTTCGACCCTTTTCATTTCATCTCTCTCGCGCCGCTCACGCCAAAGCGTTGAAACATCTCATCGCCACACGACTCTCGAAGTGATGAAGAGCGAGAGAGCGAAAGAGAAGGAGAAGCAGGAAGGGAGAGGCACGTGTCTCATCCGTTTGCGTGCACCCAACGAGAATCTCGCAGAGTTGCCTGGCACCCACTTCCGCTTCAGTCTTGCCGAGTGTCAAGGGGAATGAAGCTTCGAGTAAGTATGTTTATATATATATATATAGATCCACTTGTGTAGATACTATAGTGGATGTAGCGTGTATATCTGCCATAGAGTGTTGAAATAGTCTTCGATATTTTTCGTTTTACTATTCTAACCGGGCGTCGTGTAATATTGGATTCGATATACTCATCTTCCGGACTACTTTCCTGTCGGAAAGGAGCTAGCAGAAGCTTCCCGGATACTTCCTCTGTATTTCTATTCACCTGGAAAAATGTTTTCGCCTATTTGCCATGCACTCACTCCTCCCTACTTTAGCCTGGCGCGCTCTCCATCCGCCTGCTGATTTCCCAACCGAAATCCTTCCCCCAAAACCCAAACTCCCTTATTTTCCTATTTTCCTATCTTCGCTTCCGCTGTAATTCTTGTAATAGGATTCGCCTCGTGCCGGCTCGACGTTTTCAAGTATACATTATCAAAGAACTGTTGTGCTGACGCAGTGCTGGAAGCTCCAGTTGGGAATGGTCCTCTAATTAAAGTGAACACGACTTAAACGAGAAACACGTGAACATAAACGGATTGAGGATATGAGACGAAATTGAAGCATGTGACCCCGGTATTATAAAGAACTGGAGACCGGACGTGATACATCGAAAGTCATTCGTTTCTATAATTGGATCGTCCCATTCACTTTTTCAATTGCATCTATGATATTTCGCATGGATCTGCCAGTTCATCAGCAATTTTCATCAGCGTTTGAAAAGCTCAATGTTGACATGAAACATTCGGGTCTTTTTGTAACCCTCGCTCGGGGATATAAAGACGGGAGTTATCCGATTAATGGCGATCTCCGAATCTCACCTTTGATGGCTTGCTATTGATGTTTCCGATATCGACGAGATGCGTCTGTTGACAAATGTGTTCATAACGTTTCTCTGCCTAGGAGCGTCGTTTTTGATCCATCGATTTCTAAAATTCCGGATACTTTCGTGAAAACAAATCACTTTGCAAAAAAAAAAGGATGCAGAGTAGCATTTCCATTTTGCTTCCTCATAGTTTTTTAATTGTTCGAAAATGTTTGAATTGTTTGAAAAATTGAACTCGTAAAAAAATTCAAACAAATCTTCGACGTAGTTTTTCAGAAATAACATTTTTAGGTAATTATGAAAACACGACTATTAAAGAAAAAAAAAATCTGTACAAAAGCACACTGATATTTTTTCGAGTAGAACCTTTGGATTATTTAGCTGATTTAAAAATACTCCTACATTAATGTTTCGAAATTTTTTTTTCTTTTTTACAAAACCAAAATTTAGCCTGGAGGAAGAAAAATAATAATTATTTTGATTTTATTCCTTTAATTATACTGTACATTATATTTTGAATATATTCTTCCAAAATTTTCTATGATTTTTGATAATGTTTCATTTTATATTGATCCGTTAATACATGTTAAATCTTGAGAAATGAACATCGAAATATCTGTCAGATATTTCGACGTCGATCTGTCAGATATTTAATGTCGTTTCTCCCTGTGAGAGAAACGACATTAAGTATTTCGTTAACAAATGATTAATGAGCCGTGTATTAAAATAATTCGTCCGGCATTTCACATCTAATCAGACAAGGGTTAAATTCACGAGTGGGACCGAACCGAGAAGACCCAGTGGGATAGAAGCAGCCGAAGTAAAAGGGGTATGGGATAGAGCGCGTGAGAGGGTTGAGAGCCAAGCTGCAATCTAATTACACCAGAGGTAATTAGTAGTCCCCCTGGTCTTGCGTAGAGCTCTCTCGCACTGAGCGCGTAACACATTAATTGCGCTACATTACGCCACTTTGCCAGCGCGGACATCGCACGCGACGAGTATCAAAGCAACGTGGGAACACAGAAATTCACGCGCTTTCTCGTGTACTCATTTTGCAAAATCAATTCAATATGTACCGACTTAGTCGAATCAGATTTTTCGCCAGCCAATTCTTATTTGTGGATGACCATTATTATATTTTCTATTCAATTGATTGTATAAATCATGGTTAATTATGTATCATGAAATCGTATGCATACATTGTTAACGAAAAGCTTGAATCGAATAAAAATTACGTATATTTTTCGGAAAAATTGTACATGTCTTTTTTTTTTTAATCTTTCTACGACTAATTTTTTTTTTTACGGATTGCTAAAAAATTGCAGATTTTTCTTTGCTTTTGTAGAGTCCAATTTAACTTGCAATTTGTTTCATGAAAAAAAAAGTTTAAAAAATTCTCGAAAATAGAATTTTCAAGAACGATCGAAAAGTACTTTGCAAAATCATCAGAAAAAAATCTGTGAAATCTTTGATTCAGAATGAAAATTGTATAAAATTTGTTAAACTATTTTCGTTAGACTAATTTTAGAATATCTTTTTCCCATTATTATTATTATTAAAAATAATTGTTTTTACAACATCAGTAATTTTTTTCACTTTTGTCTGATGTCACTAAATTCAGTATCAAACATCGACACATTCTATTTATTTTTTGTGCACAAATTTTCGATCATTTGAACTATTCTCGAGTTATAGAATTTATTAAAAAAAAAATACGATAATGCGTATTTCTATAAAATCCTAAATCATACATCAATACGCACATATGAAACCGGACACTTTTTCTAAACAATATTCCTCAACGTGTTCGACCATTTAAGCAAACAAATTTATTACGAAAACAAAACCTCCCCTATATGAGGTGACAGAATGTCAATTTGACAAATTTTTCGTCTCACTTCTAATTACATAAAAAATATTAGTAAATTAGCCAAATTTATTCAAACCCTTTTGTTGCCTTTAAAGGAAGAAAAAAAAAAGCGATCCCTGAAAAAAAAGCACTCGGCCCTGACCTGACTTACCCCGTTCGCCCCTTTGCTCCGGTTATTAGGGCTTCAGCTGCGCAAACTGAGAAAATTGATGCCGTTGTCAGTGTGAATAAGTGACGGTGTAAGGCAAATGTAGATTGCACGCTTTCAATTTATGCAATTTAACCGCGGACGAATTTATTTACGATACAGAGGCTGATGTCAGCTTGGTAGGATATACGCGTTGCATCCTTTATGTAGCATATATATTATACATACTATTATTAATGTATAGTATGGATCCGAAAACGTTATACCTCACGCGTTTCTCGTCACGAAGCCCATTCGTCGCTCTCCCATTAAGCCAATTTGAGTTTGGGTAGGCGCCGAGTGTACGTTTGCGGGGTACATTGGGCCCTTCGGTTGGGTGCCTGAATAGAGCATATACATAGCCCGTATAGAATGTTAATGTAGGGTGTCGCATGTAAGGATCATAGACGCCAGTCCCAGGCACAACGGACCGGGTACTACACACACTACGCGTTTACATAGTGCAAGTAGGCGCGCTATGAGACGAGGCTCTTGCATGCACCCACACACACACACACACATATACACGCACACACACACACACACACACACACACACACACACACACACACACACACACACACACACACACACACACACACACACACACGGATACCGCACGAGAAGGGCCACTCAAAGAGACGTCGCTGCACGCCAAGAGAGAGCAGAGGCTCGTCCCGAAGGGTGATTTGACTCGACCGCGGAGAATCTCTCTATCCTCCGGAGACCGGATTTTCCTTCCTCTTCATATACATATATATGCCACTGAAGGGTTGATGTGGTGAGCATAAACGCCGGTGCTATAACCATAAGTGTACAATGTGGAACACAATGGCTTTTGAAAACGGATATTTATGCGTGCGAGCGTACTCAATCGATCCTGGTGGACGACGTGTGGAGAGAAAAAAAAAAAAAAAAGGAAAAAAAAATGACATGATGGGTTGACGGATCGACGCGGAATCAACATAATACGAGGGTATATTATTATTATTATTATGTATTGTGAAAAATTGGGTTATATTTAATAATAGTCCCGATTTAATTAGACGTCAATCACGAGATATGTATGTGCGGTTAAAATTAAATAATGTGTTGGTAAGCGTATAAAATTTGACGGAGCATATAAAATCAATGGCACAGTCGATATGCCAACATTTCCTCTCGAATATATGAATTTTCGAAGTTCTGTCGCTTGCTATACATTATGATTCTGGTATAACAAATCTTTGATGAAATATTCAATAAAATATATAGGTTTACAAATAATTGTTTTTATTTTCCTTTTGTTCCGTGGGCTTAGGAGACTAGTAATGACGATGGCAGATTTTATCATGCCTTTAAACGGCCGATATCTGCACAGTTTATGGTAGCGTAACACTAAAAATATACGTTTACGATGCGGAGTAAAATGCGCTTGTAAACGTATATTTATGCGCGGACGTAAAACTGAGCCTTGCGGTGACGCGCGAGGAAATATGGAGTGAAGAATTAATTGATGGATTGTCGAAATATATACAATTGTTGTGGTATTAGTATTATTGTTATTGTTGTTATTATTCTTTCAGATTTTTAGATAATTTAATTAATGAAGAGAGGGGCGGATGGGCGCTACGAAATTTGGATATCGCGTGCATCACCGAATGCATTGAGGATCCTGTTTTCTAATTCTAAAATGTAGATATATAAATATAAAAATGGCATATAAAATTATAAAATTATTATTTAGGGGTACATCTTAAAATAGATGATATCTGAAAAAATGTCATATTGGAGAAAATGCAATTGGCACCAATTAGTAAAAAAAAAAAAAAAGACTGCAAAGTTGAACTTTGGAGATTTCTTCCTTGTTAATTTCTCTTCTTCTACGAGGAAGCTTATTTATCAATTTTGGCTTTCTCATAAAGGAAGCTTTGTGTAAAATTTGTGAGTTATAACAAAACGTTAATTTAAAAAAAAATTCAAACTCATGTAAAATGTTTCGAATTGTTTTACCGATCGTCAGTATATTTGGTAACTTAGCAACGCTTAATATTATTTTTCATCTGCAGAAAAATTCAGTTCATTTAGTGTGGTTTGACGTGAGTTGGAGAAAAATGAATTTTTTTTCGAAAAATTCAAGATCTCATAAAAACCGAGCCTATTTGTCGATTCATTTCAAATTCAATACCGATTCTCCTTTAACATAGCTTTATTTGAAAAAAAAATTATTTACCTCGATGACTACAAATTTGCGAAAGGCAAGCATACAGACATTATTGTAAAAATTCAAAATTCAATAAAAAGTAATCTTGATTTTGAATTTTTTTTTTCCAAATGATCACAAACAATTTTTTGCGATCGCACAAACATTTTTTCTAAATCATTTTTCTCGACGTTTTGGACCATTCTGCGAGTGTCCTGACATGAAAATCTGAAAAAATAATTTTTTATTTGTTTAATATTCGAATCTTAATAGCTTTGACAGAATACTTGTTGATATCGCACAGTTTCATTTTATTTTCTATCTCGGTGCTTTCTCGTCGGCCAACATCTGTAACCTTCGTACATGTGTAGCAGCGATATAACCTCTCTGTACGTAAATATATCACGTACGAGAGCAATGAAGCATAGAAACGAGAGTGTGCAGAGCATACACGTGTGTGTATATGTGCATCGGTTTCGAAGTAGCAAAAGGATAGGCGTCGCACACGATCGTTGAGCGTGTGTACGTCTGGAAATAGATTGGCGTATTTCTACCGTAGCTTGGTGTATCTATTTATATGAGACCTTGGGGCCATTGCCGAGGTTGTACACGAGTAACGAGAGTTGTAGAAGGAAAAACCGAGTGACTGTGGAGGAAGACGGAATATGGGTACGATAGCCAATGGGAACACTATGAAGAGGAGAAGCGCGCGTGTTGTACCGAAGGGGTTGCATTTCCGATCGAAGCTCCTCTGCCACAATATGCTATAGACATATGTGTATATATATATATATACATATATATATTATTATTATTATTGCAAGTAAACAGCTTGGGAACGATATGCGCCCAGCTCGTTTCACACAAATGCCACATAGAGAATCTAAACCAGGTGAAACTACTATCCGTTAACAGGAAATAAAGTGAGAGACAGAAGCGAAGATTCTTGAACGCAAGCTTGGAGAGCATCAGGCGACTCTTCACCAATTCTCTGGTTGGTATATTCTCGGCCGGAATAGGCCACTGAACATACGGACTAACGTCAACGACATGGTCATTCTCGTTCTTCTAACAGACGATTCCCTCCAGCAGAGAGTTCATAGATCGTAACGTTACTTGCACTCGGGACCGGCGAGAAGGATCGATTAAACGAGATGCAGTATACACGGGCATCAGCTTCCGCTGCTGTGATATCTCCCTGCGGAGATATCTTTCTCGAAAGGTCAGATGTGCATGAGCTAATATTGACAGTGGTTGTCCGATAATTTTCCAATACGCAATGTAAATATTTTCCATGTACATTGGCGCGTATTATCTCTGTGGAAAAATTATGTTATTGAAATGTGAATTTAAAAAAAAAAAAAAAAAACGGTTTAAAGTCGAGAAATTATTTGCGAATGTTAGATATGAGGAGAAGGAATTCGATATGGTGGATTTCCCAGTGATTGTCTACTTGAAAAGCTATCGATAGTTGCGTTATTCGTTTTGCGCAATAAATCAAATCTATATCGTAAATCAAGCTGAGCCACATTCGGTGAAATATTGTGTTTTTTTAGGTAGGTATTCCGATGCGATACACGAATCGCATCGAAATATTGTCTTTTTATACGTTTTGCTTCTTCGCAGAGGAAGCTTTGTTTTTGTGAAAATTTTCGTTTTTTTTTTGGAGATTATCGTGTTAGGACACTCAGAATGGTCCAAAATGTCGAGAAAAGGGTTTTTGAAAAAATGTCAGCAATGCCTGTGTCGCCGGCATTCAAAATTCAAACCAACGTATATTTCAAGACCGGCTACAATAATCGGGTTGAAATTTGGTAGCCCACACGTGGTGCCAAAGTTGAATATCCCAAAACAAAAAAAAGAATTTCAAACTCTACATTTTCGTAAATCGTCACAGCGGATTTTGTGAGTTTGCAAAATCCGAATCTCTTTTATAGATAACCTGGGAAGTGGAACCTGGCGAATTGCTTCTTGATAATTTAACACTGAAGGAAACTGAAATCGATCATTACTTCGTCATAGAGAATCCTTTGGATGAGCAAGCAATTTGCAAGGTTCCACTTTTTTTTTACTGCCTCGTAAATCTAAGCGAATGAATCATGAATTTCATGACTCAAACTACTCTTAGTACAATCATCCCCTGTGCTCCCCCCCCCCCCCCCCTCTACATTCATTCTCTCTCTCTCTTCGTTCCCTCTGTTATTTCTTAATTTCCATTCACCGAATATATTATAATTGTTGTTTTATCCTAATGCCGTTGGGGGATTGGGAACTACCGGGTAACAACGTTACCGGTACTATATATACCTTTGCATAAGAGAGTTAAATAATCTATGCGGAACTCCTGGCACTGCTGTTGCTGGCCGCTACTGCCGGGAACATTTTCCGGGGTTATATGCGATAGGATTCTACTACGGTATATATACGAGCATCCCTCGGGATAGCGAACGAGAGAAGCGAAGAGAGTACTATAGCAGCCTCAGGCACTGTACTGCGTCGACGAGGACGTTGAGGACTATGAGCTATGCTTCCGGACGGTCACGAGAGAGTGAGCGTGAGAGAGAAAGAGAGAGAGAGAGAAAGAGAGAGAGAGAGAGAGAGTCTCCCGTGCAAAGCGCACGCCGGGTGGTTCAGTTCAACCAAGTCTCGTTCGAATGTTGTTCCTCCGCGTATATAATGCCCGTTTGTTCGCAATCTTTTTCTTCATAGCTAGCTGTTATTCTTGCGCTAAAACGCAAAACCAACCGCAGACTTAATAAATATGAACTCGGCTCATTCCTCTTACACTGCTTGGTATCAACTTTTTTTTATTTGACACGAATTTTTATCCAATAATTTTGCGACTCGCAAAATATATGAAAGATATGAATTGCTAGTGGGTTTCGTATTTTAGGCTAGACAGATATTTTTTTTATGAAAAATGTGTTCCAGAAAAGAATTCTATATCTGGCAGTTATGAAAATATATGAAAAAAAAAAAAACATGAATTGCTAGTGAGTTTCGTGTGCCGGTTATTTTAATCCAGACGGATATCTTATGAACTGCTGGAATTGTTGAAAATGTTTTTCAAGCAGGAATTGTATATTTTAGCATCTTTGAATATGATGAGACATTAGGGTGGTTCTTAAACGGGATCAAATTGAATTTTAATCTCTTCATTATCACCTAAAACGGTCTCAAATAATTCACAACGCACACACGCAAATTTTTTTTTAATAAAAAAGTACCCTCTTGAAGAACTTTTTATAACTTGTCTGTCGGTCTGATGTCCGTGTGATTGAAAAAAGTCATCAATTGCTAAACGCACAGGAGTATCTTCTAAGGAGTCTGGGTATTAGGTAGTTCTTGCTTCGGAGTCTCCAATTATGAGTTTGTGAAAGTTCTCCAGGACTGCACGTCGTCGCGATTCGAGCCGCAGCGTGATGGGGAAATCTCGACGAAACATCGCTCGTATAGGGTCCCGGAATTTTCCGCGCTGCTTCTCATCAGCATAAGCCGGAGAGCTGGTCCCGATCCTTTGCAGAATCTGTGTAATATATATATATATATATATATATATATATATATATATATATATATATATATATAAATATAAATATACATATATAGCTGGGTAGGATACCTGAACCTGCGGCTGAACCGACTTCAACATATTCATTAATGGGCTTAGACCATCCGGAAGTTTTCTCAAGACGCGCTCGAAAACTTTCTCGACTTTTACTTGGCTACCCCAATGCCCAAGAGTTATTTACTAGCATACCATAGCTCTGTATATCTTCAGTACAGAATTGACGTCGCATTAGGTACATGAGAATACGTTTGCTACTTACAAGTGTCACAGAGATCCACCGCCCGTGTTCTTCGACAATTTACCGCTCGACCTTTTTCTTCTTTATTTCCTTGTATTCGTCTTCTTCCTGTTTTCTTTTTTTTCACTCCGCTCCATTCTATCTATCAACGTAAAATCTCTTCCGGCTTTTGATAACTGGCTGACCGTTCACCCTTCTCTGGATCCGCCTAGTAGTCTTATACTCGTCTCTCACGTTCTACGGTTGAGTACACTTATCCCTCGAGCAATCGAGCGGTCAAAAGCCTCTTACCTTCACGATCGCCGGAGTATTAGGGAGCAAACAAAAATAAATATAAAAAAACGACGGTCAAGTGTAAGTAGCAGTGAGCAGCACGACGGGGAATAAGTAGAAAATAGTCGAAGATGTTTTTGAGAGAATTTTAAGTGTCATCTAATTTTATTTTTGTTTTTATTTTTGTTTTTTTTTTTAACTTAAAATATCGTGGCCTCTTCTTTGATACATATGTAAGGACATATTTGGTGAGTAAATATCATTGGTATTTATAGTGAATATGCAGAAGTTGCGTCAGTTTTGTCGAAGGAAAGCGGTTCACGTTTTTAGAATTTTAGAATTTTAGAATATTAGAATTTTAGAATTTTAGAATTTTAGAATTTTAGAATTTTAGAATTTTAGAATTTTAGAATTTTAGAATTTTAGAATTTTAGAATTTTAGAATTTTAGAATTTTAGAATTTTAGAATTTTAGAATTTTAGAATTTTAGAATTTTAGAATTTTAGAATTTTAGAATTTTAGAATTTTAGAATTTTAGAATTTTAGAATTTTAGAATTTTAGAATTTTAGAATTTTAGAATTTTAGAATTTTAGAATTTTAGAATTTTAGAATTTTAGAATTTTAGAATTTTAGAATTTTAGAATTTTAGAATTTTAGAATTTTAGAATTTTAGAATTTTAGAATTTTAGAATTTTAGAATTTTAGAATTTTAGAATTTTAGAATTTTAGAATTTTAGAATTTTAGAATTTTAGAATTTTAGAATTACACGAATCATAGACATTATAAATACATCGATTTACGAATGATTTCCAACGAGACGCCCGATTTTCATTGTGATAAAAACCATTGTCTCATCAACCCGGGGCGCCGCGGCGAGTCGCGTCAGCATTTTGATATTGGAGAATGATAGATCACCTTCGACTCGGTAACCGAGTTCGAACAGTACCACACGCCGTTCACAATCCAAAAAAATAAATGATTGGGTGTATATGAAATCCCGCGTCAAGTCTACAATGTACATTAATCGGTTACGACTTTTACACAATTGGCTCGTGTTCTGTTATTTTGACTTTTTAATTAATACGTTGTACGTGTAACAAAAAAATAGTGAGAATTCACAATTTTTTCCCTAAAACAAGAAAACAATAACTGTTTAAAAATCTACCAGCGGTATATCAATATTAAGATATTTTCATCTCGAAAATGTTGAAATCCGTGTATTCAGAAAAATTTTAAATCCCTTTTTTTTTCTTATAAAAGCAGAGCTTCCTTTATGAGGAAGCAAAAAGATTTGAAAAAAAAGCATTTAGCGCGTGTGAGCGCAGCCACTATATGACTAACATTTGTCCTGATCAATTTTCATCTTGCAGACCCTTGTGAGTCGAGAATAATCTCGAGAATACATGACAGGTGAGCTGGGGCGCTCACAGTCGACCGTCGAGGGGGACATACGAGAACATATAGGACATACAAAACGGCTCGGTGCATTTCTCCGCAGTTGCACTGATGCTGCATATAGCATACACGTAGATGCAATAGAAGCCAATAGCAGTAACAACCACATAGGTGGTCGGCACCCAAAATACCTGCACGCTATTGAAACAATGATCCAATTGTGTGCCCCGCGACCATAGCTTCGTCTACGTTTCTCTCACCCTCGCAAGCTTCTACTCTGCTTCTCCAATTTCCATTTAACGCAGTTGTCTGTATAAACTCTATGTAATTCGACGACAGGCTAGTTCGCTAGCTCGCATCCTCGGCATGTGCTTTCTACTGTCATTAGGTTTTAGCTAGGTCAACCCGACAATTTACCACAGGACAGAACGAGGCTACTTGTCGCCAGGGACCGGGTTAGTTTAGCACGATTTTCGTGCATCAACGATCACCTCTAGCAAACATTACAATCGTAATGTTTGCGTTACGATTCTATACTGAAATAGATTAATTTATTAGAGAGCTATGAATTCGTTGAGGTATTAGGGAATTTAACATACTATTTTTAATCTATTTTGCGGTTATGTCGGAACTTGTAATTTGTTTTAAACCGAATGGAAAACAGGCTCTTATCTTTAAAGTATTCACTATTTCTTCACTTATTGTTACAGAGTAATAATGCTTCACTCCTTTCAATTTTTGGAAAATTCAACAAAAAATGTCATTAAAAAATGACACATTACCGTCTACACACATTGTCGATAACATTGTCAATGAAATAATTACAAGTTTTCTAAAATTCTAAAATTCTAAAATTCTAAAATTCTAAAATTCTAAAATTCTAAAATTCTAAAATTCTAAAATTCTAAAATTCTAAAATTCTAAAATTCTAAAATTCTAAAATTCTAAAATTCTAAAATTCTAAAATTCTAAAATTCTAAAATTCTAAAATTCTAAAATTCTAAAATTCTAAAATTCTAAAATTCTAAAATTCTAAAATTCTAAAATTCTAAAATTCTAAAATTCTAAAATTCTAAAATTCTAAAATTCTAAAATTCTAAAATTCTAAAATTCTAAAATTCTAAAATTCTAAAATTCTAAAATTCTAAAATTCTAAAATTCTAAAATTCTAAAATTCTAAAATTCCAAAATTCTAAAAAGATTGTTTTCGAAGTCAAGTGAATGTGGAAAGGTCGAGTGAGGCGTCACTACAAAAAAATGCCATGACCTCTCATTTATGAGATTTGCTTTTAACCACAAATCTATACGGTGAACAGGGTGAGAGACGAAAAAGAAAGAAAAAAGTTAAAAATTAAACTAAGGAACATATGTGCAATAGCGTTACGCTAGTCGCAATAAGGGCATGATATTAATTTTAGAGAAAGCGTAACATGTGCCGTTACAGTCACGCTTTCTCGAAAATTAGTTTTCCAGTCTAATTAATTTTCTGCCCGGGCGTCCTCATTATATATTAGCTAACTTGTTTGACCCTTCGAAGCATGATGGGTCGTTCTTTCGACCCACCGTTTGTTCCTCGTTTTTAATGTTTCAAAAAATATTCTTTAACTACAATGACCACGCTGTTTGGTGTCATAATTATAACAAGAATGTTCTGTTAATAAACAAATAGTTAAAATCCGCGTTTCTATTGTATGCTTCACAGGGTTAAAGAGAGGGTTTTGCCCTCCGTATGTGCTTTCCCGGCAGCATCGAGAATCAAGAGTTCGGTCACACACCTTTTTACCAAGACGTAACGTATAGCTTCGACAACCTGCTTGGGAAGCTACATCGGAAATATATCCTTTTCCCTTTTCTTCTCGAGGCTTTCCGTGTTCCTGGCGGTGAACCACGAAGGAAGTACAAGTTCGTCTCAACGAAGTTCGCAACATAAATTTTGCAGAAAAGGGTAGAAAATTTGAGAAGACTGAGAGCCAAGTGGGTTTACGGGCATAAAGAACTCAGATGCAAAGAATGGGGAAAAGCTTTTTGCATATATATATATATATAAACCTACGATTGAGAACATGTCACAGACTCAATCATTTGTGAATTCTCGTTTCGTTACGGCAATGCCGAAGAAAAGAACTTCCCAATACCCGTAACCTCTTCCGCAAGCAGGCTTTTTGTAAATATATAATGTTCTGCGGAATCAACAACTCGCCTGTTGCCGCACACGAATTGATTTTACATTCAATTGAGAATATTCTTCACGATGCAGATTTGTGTGTAAAAAGCAGAAATCTTTGCAATACGCTTCTTCGAGCAGGAAATTGTGAGGGCCGTGAATGTACCTTTACATTGTTATGCAATTCTTTAGAATATAAGGCACATTCTATCTTGGCAACTGGATATGCATGCCACAGTTCTCGAACGTAGAAATATATGTTTATGACGTTACTGTCACTGCATAGATTAAAAGCAGAAATGTTGATGGATAAAATAATTCGTGGGATTATTGATTGTGCGGAACAGGCAACCTCCGTCACTATATGGCTGCCAAACAGTGACACAGAAATTATGTAACTTTTTATGTCCGACCTCACAGATCAAATTATTGTTGAAATGAAAATTTAACGCGACTGCTACGTAAAATATGCTGTTCGTATTCATTGATTTTTTCTGCCATTCTATGTCATTATTTGAGTCACAACTAACCGCGAACATTTCACTTTGTGAAGCGTCCTGATTTATGATTATGTCAAAGTTCTTTAGTTTATTATTATTATTATTATTATTATTACTTTTTTTTAAAACTTATTATGTAAAATATATAATATATCTGTGCTCCGTGTAATTATCTGTTCTGAATTATGTCAACAATTAAATCGTTGATATTTTCAAGCAATAAGATTTTAAAAAAATATGAGATAGTTATCTCGTACAATAAAAAAAAAAAAAAATTACTAAGTAAAACCTTGCACAGTGCAAGTTTCAAGAATACATTCCATTAATTCCATTCCGTTAGTATGCCAAGTTCAAGTATACGCTCGAAGTTTCACTGTGAGCACCGGCAGATATCTTCCGGCTGAAAGCTTTTATATCTCGTTAAAAAATTACGAAGAGATTACAGAATCATGAAAGCTCTTGGATCGAGACGAAAGCCAAGTTAGCAATTAAATTTACGGTAGTTGATTCGGTAACGTTGGTCGATAATGTATATCGAAACTACTGACGAGTGATTTGTCACAATCGATAGAGAGAGAAAAAAAAGCTAGACATAATATTCGTGCAACTAAATAGTTGATTGAATAAACATAATTGTTCGTCAATAATATACTTCATACGAGGAAGCACAAATTTTCTACGCAAGCGAAATCTACCATTCAGCGATATTTAGTACAGAATGTCATCAGAATTCAAGCGGTAGTTCAGGTTTAACGGAATTTTCCAATTTCTCAACCTGTTTGAATTGTCACAAATGTTGGGACAGTTACACAAAAATTTGTGTACACAACCGATTGTATGTATTCACAATTGCAATTTGCAAGATCTACTTTGCAGCTATGTACATTTTTCTTTTTTCGTATTTCCTGATCCTATGACTTTTCCTGCCGGGTTCAGGAAATATTACATTGGATGTTAGATTCCGTGTTACAAGTATATGTAGTACACTTGACGTTACTAAATAGAAGGACGTTTTCCACGTGTCAATAAGACACAAGAGAGACAGAGAGAGAGAGAGAGAGAACGTTGTGGCTAGTATGGCTTTACCTTGGGGGACGTTTCACCAATAACGTCAATACTAAGCGCGTTAAGTACGTGCTCTCTCGACACACCAGCAGGGATTCGCCACTCGGTCTCGATCTCTCTTTCGCGTGTTGAAAATCGCACTCATACCATATGTACGTACACTATACCAATGTCGAGGATTGGATGGAAGATGGAATGAGGTAAAATCGAGCGTGCGAGAATCGCGGTCTCGGCAGTGCGCGATCGCGCACGTTTGCCTTCGGATGCTTCCTGCCATTATCTTAATTAAACGTCACTGTGTGAATGTAACTACTTTGCGAGAGGGACATACGGGAGAGCGTACGCCGTCACCAGGACGAGGAGCTTTTCCTGTTTTCTCTTCTGTTATATACCGCTGTATACCCTCGGGCTCAATCGTGCTCCGAAGCTCGACGAAGCAATTTTAGCTGTACTGTATTTCAGCGGCTCCTGAATAGCTCGCAAACACTATTACCGAAGGTATAATTATAAACAAAGCAAAAAGAAAAAAAAAGGACTAACATTATGAACTATAGATTGGTTAATAACAAATGTTATTGTGTGGTAATAATGAGGTAATAATATATTTATTATCCTGTTGCAACCTTTGCCAAGAGCTTCATGTAGCGAAATACATTTAAAGGGACTTGCAAAATGGCTTTTTATCAATTTTTAAATAATTTTTAAATTCGGTCTCTGCAAATTGCTTCCTAATTATATTCCATCATTCTCTATGAGGAATTATGTTGATATTGGCTGCCCAAATGCACAGACAGTAAATGGTAAAAGATTTTTTTTTTTAATTTAAAGAGAAAAAGAGACTTCACAAAACAAAAGATCATCCGAGTTCGTCGCAATTCAACGAACATGTTACAGTAGATTTGATTATTGGAATTCCAGCTGGAAGGATGCGAAATTAGAGAGATATTCGAGAGAGAGAGCTATAAATGGAAGTCGCGAATGCCCAGACAAACGATGTGAATACCTTGTCGTTCTCTTTTGTCGTTAAAAGAAATAACGAAAAGTCATCCGCGAGGTGGATTCCAAAGAATTTCTTTCGCAGCAAACGAAATAGCGTAGGTGCAGCACGCCGTTCTGCCGGACACAGACGGACTCGCGAGAGATACTTTCTCGGATGGAATCGCGCGAGAGCAAGAGAAAAACTGAGTTGCGAAAACTGTGATTTGTCTTCTCATTGCCAGGTGAATGAGGAGCGAATTCCACGTCGTTGATGCCACACAGGGGCTATCTGGCTGTGACTGGAGCATTTTCTGTTGAGCTTCGGTGGGCCGGGGGCGGGAGGAGGGGGGAGGGGGGGGGGTGTCTTAGCGGAGTTGCGATGGTTTTCGTGCTATATACCCCCGAGGTAGAAATAATAGCGTGAAACTGACGGCTGTCGGAGGGAAAGAAGTATTTACTGGTGGTCTCGCTCTAACGACTGGCCCGAGTTTTCTCTCCAAGACTGCTCTCGGGGTCGAACGTTCGTATACCTTTTCTTTTCCACCGACTTTTCCTTATTTTTCCTTTCTTCTCCGCTTTTCTATTTTCTCCGGCTATATTCTATCGTTGCAACCGCGCGTCGAGCATCACTTCCAACTGTCTGTCGCAGTTCACGAGATGAGAGCCAAAGTCCTCTTCCTTTGTATTTACTCACTGCTAGCCAGATGCGCGAGTTTACGAATGACAGTATCGAATAGCTGGATCGTGACCAGCGTCGACGAGGGTCAAAGGTAACACGTTCGACTGACATATGTGCGCGGTAAAAACGATCGGACTCTCTCTGTCTCTCTCCAAGCGCAACGTCACTCACACGTCAACGAGTGTTAGACATAAAACGTATACCTATGTATTCAATAAATACAAAATGTCCAATGAAATAAAAAGTTCACACATGGTGCATACTTTTTTTTCACACACAGCACTTGAATGAAATAGAAATATATAATGTAATAAAAAACACTCAATGAATTTATTTTATTATTTTATTATTTTATTATTTTATTATTTTATTATTTTATTATTTTATTATTTTATTATTTTATTATTTTATTATTTTATTATTTTATTATTTTATTATTTTATTATTTTATTATTTTATTATTTTATTATTTTATTATTTTATTATTTTATTATTTTATTATTTTATTATTTTATTATTTTATTATTTTATTATTTTATTATTTTATTATTTTATTATTTTATTATTTTATTATTTTATTATTTTATTATTTTATTATTTTATTATTTTATTATTTTATTATTTTATTATTTTATTATTTTATTATTTTATTATTTTATTATTTTATTATTTTATTATTTTATCATTTTATTATTTTATCATTTTATTATTTTATTATTTTATTATTTTATTATTTTATTATTTTATTATTTTATTATTTTATTATTTTATTATTTTATTATTTTATTATTTTATTATTTTATTATTTTATTATTTTATTATTTTATTATTTTATTATTTTATTATTTTATTATTTTATTATTTTATTATTTTATTATTTTATTATTTTATTATTTTATTGCATAGAATTATATTCAACAATCGATCTCTGGTGAACTATGTATTAACGCTTTTCCATGAAACCCTCCCACCTCTTGACCCTTATCACTGGCGGATTGAAGGAGAGAGAGAGAGAGAGAGAGGTGCAACGAGAAACCGAGAGGAATTGTACGCGCATCGATTGGATGCTGAGTGCGTGGTCATGTCATGTGGATGCAGAATGTGGCGTGCATTGGGTATCCCGTGATATCGGATATCCGACACATATATTTCAGGCGTTAACTCGTCTCTTATCGTGACATTTTTCACTCCTTCAACGCGTGTTCGTAGATGTGTGCGAGTTTTGCTTCATCGCTTGGCGTCTCGCACGTATTTCGTATATCGAAACTTCTGCGACTGACAGTCTCCATATAATCCTGTATATTGCACATTATGTGGATCAATAAACGTGGAGATAAGGAGACTCTCGCAAATCACAGTTGCTGACGTGAACTCTTTCATTAGTCTGTCTTGTGTCTGGTATCAAAAATCTGTCTATCATATTTTCTCGTTTCGTCGAGCATGGCTGATTTATTTATTTATTTACTTATTTTTCGTTTTATACTTCTGTCTCGTGCACACCAGTGCTTTAATAAAAATGTTACGCCAGAGTAGGTAACTTTTGCGTACAGTTGCACAATGTGAAGTTGACCATCCTGCTGTAATACTTCCTACAGACCAACCGGCGTTCTCTAGAAAGCCTGTCAGCTTTTCCAAAGAGCTAGGAATATTTCCGTGGAAGAAGAGAATCCGTCGAGAATTGGAATCCAAGAATAAGGTGTAGCTCGTGAATGAACTTCTCTTCTATATTTCCTTGGTCATTGAAGTAACCGAGGCAACATGAAAACTCACCGATTTATAGAATCATTACCATATATCGTCATTTTTTTTCTCAAAAATCTCGGGGCTGGATCCTAAATGGAATCCCCGATTGGATCCCAAATGGAACCTTGAACTGGATCCTACAGAAAATCCCGAACTAGATCCCCAACGTATATCGTACAGGATCACCGATGGCATTGTAGTTGGAGTCAGGGATTTGGGAAGTCCTAGGTGGATTTCGTAGCCATCGACCAATGTGCCAATAATCGATAGTGTGAACTTGAACTGCAAGAAAAATCTAAAGTACTGTGACCCAATTTTCAATTACCGATACACTGTTCAATAACCGGAACTCCGGGATCCATTTGTATTCCAACTAGGACACGAGAGAATATTGTTTCCCGTCGAATAAATAGGACACATTCTGGAATACTGGTGGTATTATGTACTGGCGAATCTGGTGGTCAGTGTAAAACTGAATCAATATTTTGGATCCATTGTAGTGATGAGTACATGAATCTAAAAAAAAAAAAAAAACATTGCAAACATGGCTGGAAGGTGCACATTGCACATTGGCTTCACCATTATTTTCCATCTTACCCAAAGTTTCCTCTAACAGGAAGTATGTCAATTAATTTTGGCTTCCTCATGGAGGAAGTTTTTTGTTCGAGATAAAAAATAACGAGAAAGCTATGTGTGCATATTTCCACTTTACACAGCGCTGGTTTCAATATTTACTTTCGTAAGTTTTCAACGTTTCGATTCACTACACATATATATATTTATAAAATATACCGCATTTACGTCGTACTTTAAAACGAGGCGACTCGTGTTTGACATGAAATATTGTTGAAAAAATATTTGTTTCGCGAAAACAACGCTTCGTCTATGAGGAAGTAAGATAAAAAATAAACATCGCCATATTATAAGAGGAGTTAGCAGAAAATAAGTAATGAAAAAAATCAGCAAAGGGCAAAGAAAAGAGTGGATTAAAGGAACTGAGAAAAACCAGAGGCGTCAAGAAAATGCAGCATTATTTTACAATAATTTTATAAGTATTGGACTACCGTCATCTCCAATCTTTTATTATCCATAGAGAAACTGTGAAAAGAGTAATAATTATATTACTGGTAATTTGTAATTATCCAGGGCACTGTCCGTGTTGCCCCACATTTCTCTTATAGAATAGCAATCTTCAAGATGATAGAAAACATAAATTATCGATAATGACGCAATTTTTCATAAAAAGTCGTACATAACTTTAGAGTCATTAATGGTAGTGCACATAAATATATAAGTTTCATTAGTATTTTAAAACATAATTTTTTTTCTTAATGTTTTAAGAAATTTATATGTAAAATTGTGATTTTAATGTTCACAGACAGTACAAATTTAGTTCACTTTCATAATTTGTGGTTGATTCTGCGTATCTACACGTTACGGCAATTTTCAGTAAATATTAGTTACAGCAAGTTCTTTGCAGAAAATATGACCAGAAATTTTTCGAAGCAACCATGTAGGTGCATTTGTTTTTTTTTTTAGTCACTAAAACTGCTTTCATGATTAATACTTTTGATGCAACTTGACGCGAAGAATGAACTCTGTGTAGCAGGCAAAATGTGTATAATCGAAACGTGCACATTCAAAATATCGTCGAAAAATCGTGTGTATAAGATTAGAATTTTGTGGAGTAACGAACGTGTTGGATCTTCGCTGTTGTAGGTAGAATTGTGCGGGAAAGAAGGGCTGCCGTCGTCAACAGCGGTGTGGGATGTCGTGACTGCCATCAGGAGTTGCTTCTGTTATACACGAAGCTATACGTTCCAGAAGCCGATATTCCCGTTCCACATCCGCGAAGAATACACCCCTCCTCGTCGGTTCGCTTGTGTTCACTCTCACGGGGTTTGTGCGACGAAAACCAACCGGTACGTTGTTGGTTTCTGTGGTCCACAGTCGAGTTGTTCCCTTCGATTTACCGCGCACCGTGAACGAATGAAGGGAACGACGGAGCGATTTAGCTCCGGGATATAAAGCCGGTGAATCGTGTCCCAGCCGTTTTACTCGAGAGTCTGAACGATACACAGGGGGTGTCTGATGGAGAATTCGCTATATAAATTGAATCTACGACTGTGCTACTTATACTAAATTGTTTGGAACGTCTCGACACGCCAGTCACCAACTCTTTAACATTCATTTATGACAACGAGCGATTTTTTCTTTATTCATCGTTCGCAAAACGACGAAGAATTATTGACAGAAACTTGTCTTACTCTGAATTATCATTGTTAATATTGGCATCACATACGAAACATGTAAAGAAACAAACTAAATCAAAATTTTGTAAAAAAGAAAAGGGCCTGACTAAAAAGATGTTAATGTAGAAAAATAATTAAACAATCTTAGAAACTGGGAGCAAATAAATAAAATCATGAGGGAAGAATATGTCTACGAACTGAGCTGGAATGTCCTATATATTTACTAATGCATTTCACAAATTTGAATGAATTACGCACTCCACGTATATTTCGAAAAGTTATACTCTCGCGATATAATAAATGCACACGAACTGTCATACATCCGGGCTATTGTCGCGTTGTTTAGTTCGCCTCTACTCCGCTAGATGGCTCTCGGTGACGCGGTAGCTTCCATGACCTTACGCATCCACTCCACAAGATGGATCGCACCGTCAGTCTTCGTACTCTGACATAAGTAGTTTCACAGCAGTAGCGTGACGTGAGTTAACAATTCTGATGGGAATAACACGAGTTGCGATTATGAAATACGGAACCACATTTAATTCAAACAACTAAATATGGCAGAACTATTGCAGACATGTTTCCAATATTTCATCGCAATGGAAGTGTTGTCGCATATTTGTCGAAAATTCCAAAGTATTTAATTAGTGAATTCCAATCTACAAAATTAAATTCCTTTAGAGATATGATACAATTATACTTCGAAGATAACGTCGAAACGACATTTTTAACCCAGTTAACTTGGAAAATGTACCGATAAGATTTTATGTTTCTTGCTTTTCGGAATTCCCAAAAAAATTGTGTAATTTTAGTATGAATATTTATATGTTATCAGTTTCAACTTGTTTTGTCTTAAATTTTGAAAAAACAAAAAAAAAACAAAAAATATAACAGATTTCAAGATATTCCGGTAATATCGCTACTTTAAAAAATAATATTTCCACAACATTATCGAAATATTTTGTTGCTATATATGGTTATTGATTTTCTTCGCATAATATCGAAAATACCAACTACTTTGTTTTCCTTAACACAGTTCGGTGCAGCTATAAAATCAAAACCATATGCTTTATCGAATTCTCATATGCAAATGAATTTCAGGTATTCTCACACGTAACGATGCGTTTATTAATGCAACGTATACATCTGCAAATAAATTCCAGATATTCTCTCTCGTTAGGAAGCGTTTACTAATGCATTACACATGTAGGAGTCATACTGTAAGGTCATTGGGTACAGTATTAATTTAACCAGCGATGTAAACGTGTGTTTCAAGGTAAATGAGGGCATTTGGCCAAAGCAGCAGATTTGCGAAACTATAGTTGATCCGGATATATATTCACGTTACATTGCCAATTGCACTGACTGGTGTGCTGACTGACCGTGACTGACGGAGTGACTGAAGTCGAGTGCACGTCGTCAGGTATTTCATTAGTCGTATATGAACGTTATGTGTACATCGGTTGTGTACAGCGGCGAGAGGGCGCCAGACAGACAATGCATCGTCCGTGTGATACTGGCCACAAATTTATAGCGTCATCCGTCAAGAGTGAAATCCCGAGTGGTGGCGATGGAGAGAAAGAGAGAGCGAGAGAGAGAGAGAGAGAGAGAGAGAGGAAGAGATTGATTCGCTTTATTTAGGTATTTAGCTGCTGGTATTCATGACATTACATCTTAAACCTACTTGTGTCTACTTGCAACTACTTATTTCTACTTCCATTGTGTCTTGTGTCTTCGATATCACTTTTGTGTCAATTTGGTACAAGGAACGGTCGCTGTGTTTGTAATTCTTGATTTTACGCCAAAAACCCCAAAACATTGCTGTCGTGAAATTTTTTTTTTAATTTTTTCAGCAGATTTAAATAGAATTTGATGTAAATGGATCGAATGGTTCTAATTTTACATGTTGCATTTTTTTGAAAAATGTCTTTAGAGCTCAAAAACAAGCCTGCATAGTAAAACCTTGCAAATTGCTACTTCATTATTTAGTATCTTTTTTTTTATCCTTTTTTTTTACAAAGCTTCCTGTCAAAGGCTTTGTCAAAGATACTAAATAATGAAGAAGCAATTTGTAAGATTCTACTTCGAAGGCCTTTTTTTTACTTTCGTACTTTTCTTGTTGAACTGAACACAAAAAAAAATCGTTGTATGTGAAAAAAAATATTGTATCAAAAGTATGTACACCAATATTTTTATTATGTTTTTACCGTGTAATCTTCCAACAGATTATGATTAAACTTTAGTTTGAAATATACATTTCGCTTTATCAAGTAAGCTATGAAATCCCAACTGACTGCAAGTTTCCATAAATTCATACATTTTACGAACTGTTTAATGCTGTTCTCGTTAAATTTTGATATCCTTTTATATTGGAACTTTTGCTGTAAAAAAAAAAAAAAAAAAACAACATGATAATCTTAAAGGGCCAATTATTGTGCTGCTTACACTGTGTACATGGAAATAAATGCAAATGAAGCTGCACCAGTCGCCAGTCTTGTTAGCTGTTAGGGCGTCGCATGTTGGTCGTGTATAGAGCACAAAAGACGAAGGTGAGACAGAGGAAGAGTGACCGCTGGAGGGTTGAGAAGGGGGCTCTGGATGGTCGAGGGTGAAACAGGAAGAAGGGGTGGAATGTAAGGAGTGTTCACGGAAATAGCAAATCTGCTGCACTCCTTTTGCAGAATAACAGCCGGGCTTCTCCTTCTTCTCTTCCTCTACTTGCAAGCGAAAGGAACCGTGCTATATATATATAGCCACATATACGTTCATTCTCTTTGGGGCTGCACAATTGCTTCTCGCTGCAATATAGCACATAGCCTGGAAGCGAAATTCAGAGGAGACAGGGGCCAAATGGGTATATAAATATTTTGCTTTCGCGACTTATCATCATTTTCTGCATTAATCTATGACAATGCTCTTTGGATTCTTTTGTAAAAAATGTCTATCACATGGTCCATTAATCAAGCCATCACATCGTTTATCAATATCACAGACACACTAGCATTTATACCTATTCATTAATTTTTACTTTAATAAAATGAAAACAAAAAAAGAAGAAACAAAAAAAGAAAAATGCTTTGAAAAATCAGTTCCACCAGCTAAAGGATTAAGCTTGTTTGATTCATCTGACCCCAGTCTGAAGGAGCCCCGGCTTCTTCTACGTTAGGCCACTTGCTAGCCGTAAGAGAGGGCGAGGGCACTGGTAGAACTCACGAAGGATTCGTGCTGCACCGCAATTAAATTAAGCAAAAGCGATTAACGATTAACGGCAGCACGAAACGAATCGTCCCGGTAGAACGGTATAGCTCGTTGAAAGAGAGGAAGGCCCCATATAGCTTTATACTCGACAGCGTTACCGCACATATACATGTACCGTTTCTCTTCATAACGAACAAACTCCGAGGGAAACACGAATTTCTCAGCATGCTCAACTCATAGTTCACTCGCAACAGCTCTTTTACTCTCCGCCCCTGACTATCCGCGCCGGGACTCTCGCCTCATCCCTGTATACGAAAGAGTTATACTTTTTTCTGCCTCTCCTCGCCAGATATTATACGACTATGCGGTGTGCTAATAACTAGCCGCAGTAACGAGAAAACCTTCTGCTGCCTCCCTTTCCGTCCGACACTGGAATAAACTTTCAAACTGAAATTTCGAACTCAGATTTTCCATGAGAGCTAACGGAGGCATTTAATTATATTCGCGCTTTGATCTGCTCGTTCACGGTATCAGCTGCGCGAACTGCCAGTATTATTTCTTGTACCTTCAACATATTCATTATTTCGTTATATTCACGCTACAATTTATTGAGTTTTAATTATAATGTATGAAGTTAAATGTATCCTACAAAAAAAAAGAAAAGAAATTCTTCACATTGAATCCTCGTTATTTCCCATTTTAATAATAACAAATTAAAAAGCCACTAGAATTAGTTCTCACTGATATTCGAAAAATCAAGAAATTAATAAATGCAATGTTCCCTAAAATCCTATTGATTCATTAAATTGAATTCTAGATCAATTCCTCATGTAACTTTCGAGTTACCAGTTTCCTCGCTAATTCCAAGCCTTGGTAACAAATTCGAATGATTTTTCACCCGACAAACACTAATTCCCTGTCTCCGTGAGTACATAAGACAATACCGAACAGTTAATAAGAATAGTTGAATAAGAAGTGTTAATTTGAAGGTATGAAGCCAATGTCTGAACAGCTGTCCTGTCATCGGAAATACTATATACGATAAGTCTGTTACTGTCGCAGCATTGGAGACCTATAAATCTCTCTCAGTCTCTTGTATCGGAGGTCCGTGTTCTATTATAGCGTTAGTGAGAGAACCGGTAGCGAGGGGGAGGATGCGACGTGAGGCCGAACGCAGTTTCCCTGTTCATGGAGCTGAGCTGACATCGCGCAATGTCCATCCCAATCTATGTGATGCGTATGGTGCGCCTCTGGCAATGGTGTCGGTGGTGGTGGTGGTGATACTGCTGGTGAACGCTTCGTGGATGCACATACCATCCACATGCTAGTCGGGTTGCTAACTCCTGCTGGAGCTTAACCATTCTACGGGAACGCACACACTCTCTGGAGCAGGACTCTCTCTCTCTCTCTCTCTCTCTCTCTCGCTGAGAATCTCTGCGTATCTACCAATACCAACTAAACGTCTCAGTATATCCACATAGTAACCCTATTCCCTTCGATCCTACATGCATTTACGAACGGATTGGAGCGAAACGCAAAGCCTACCCCGCCTATATGTGACTATAGTAAACGTTCTCTCTGTACGATGTACGTTGGGATATACACCAGAGTTGAAACACATTTCAGATAGTGGTGGTGTGGATGCTGCTACTGGCGCCGTTGGCTATATACCCTGTGTCTTGTGTCCCTGGCAAGAGCGAGAGATCCACACTGGGTGGAGCCGAGCAACTCTCCAACGCACACTGCAACCAAACAAGCAACATCTCCGGCCTCGAAATTGCGTCTCCTGCGGTCACAGAAAATTTCATTCTAACTGCGCCAGATGTGCTACCAGTGATGTAGAGAGGGCGTATGCTATGGAGATCGGAGATGAGAATTCAAGGAAAACAGTAGATTGATGATTATAAGCTCATGGTAACCATGCTACGTAGGGATCTCGCTACGTAGGGATATTCCAGTTGTTATTACAAATTTCTACGTGATTACTGGATTTGTGGTTTATGCGATATTTTCTGTCTTCTATTCGAAATAGTTTTGAAATACATCACTTTTTTTACGTTAAGTAGGGACTCTTCAATACAGATTCATCTTAGTTCACACTAGTTTCGACTTTGAAGCGTGTATTACAGAATTTTTTGAATCTAGTTTAATTTTTAAATCGACCTTAAGTTCGAATTAAATTTTGTTAATTCGCCCTAAAAGCGGATAGGGCGATCAATGACGTAAAGCCCTTGGCCATGTGAAATCGAAAATATTAGTATTGCAGATTTGTTGCATAATACTTTTTTTTTTGTTTTTTTCTTAATTTTCGTTAATTTTGAAATTTTTCAACAGAAACATTTTTGTCGTTGTCGATAAACCATTCTCAGATATATTGGTGTTCATCTGGAACAATTACCACTCTCTGCGAAATGTACTATTCATTTTCGCGATTCATTGTATGTTTGTAAATATGTTTATGCAAATTTAGGGTGTATCCTTCGTTGGCGAAGGGTGCGGAAGAAAGAGAAGTAGAGATGATATGGGTGGTTCATCCCGGGAATGCCGGTAGTAGTCATACTGAACAGCTTTCCATTATAACGACAAGATTGTCGCGTTGCGCTCGTTGCAGCGTAACGACTGGATTTTAATGTTCATTCAAAAGAGACGGTCCTCCCCTGACAATATGCTCTACAATGACCTTTTTGTATTTCAAAATTATGGCGCATATGCGTAAGACTCCCTTTTTTTTCATTTCCATTCTCTGATAATTTCATTTATTTCTATACCAGCAAAAATATAATTAAAAAACACGATTCGAAGTGAGAAACTCATTTAAGAATAATTTACGTATGAAGCAATCCACCTGGTTTCGACCTTCGTCCGAGAGTTGTCAATCATATAAAAAATTGCGGTCCCAATCCGAAGGGTCAAGGGTCAGACCTCGGTCGAAACCAAGTGATTAAATTCAACCAATTTTTTTTTTTTACTTTGTGAAGAAATAAAAACCTTCAAAATAGCAATGTCAAATTGGACACATATCAATATTTATTTTGCAAAACAAAAATAAAAAACAGTGAAAATTAGGAAGAAAAAAATACTTTAAAAAATTCTGTACAAAAGATAATTTCTTTTTCCACGTAATGAGTTCTCTGATTTTTTTCAAATCCATGAGATACATTTTTTTTTTTTTTAATATTCCCTAATGACTCTTTTTTAGGGACGATAGAATTCTCAGTTCAATTTCCATTCTACCGTCGTTCTAATGTTCACGAGACTGCTTCTACGACGGAAGGTTGACGTTGGTCACAGCAAATAGGATAAGTATATGAAGCGGAGCGTGGCTCGCGCAGCATGGGTGCTGATTGTGATCGGGTCGAGCTCGTGGCGCCTGCAAGGGGCGGTTGCTTTCGTGTCATAATTACACGATCATTCTGCATCAGCGAGTATACACTCCAACCGCGGCGAATTGCCCCAAGCTCAAAAGACTGTGTCATTAACTGACGTACACGATGTTCTCTGTACGTATATGCAAACGAGACACTATGGCCAGGTATTATGGAACTACTCCGGGGCGTATACTCGTCGCGACTCCCGTCACCGAAATGCACTATGCATCTACATATTACAGAGTATTCACTGTGGAACTAATCGCAAATGCCCTGGTGCACGACATATCCGCAAATGTATGATATATCGTTGGCTAAAAGATCCCATACTATTTCTCACTAACCCTTTGTATGATAACATTCAAAGGAGTCGTCAGATATATTTGAAAAACTTTCAGAAGCTGAGATTTTCATGTGTATTGAGTAATGAAATTTAAAAAAATAATGCCTGCATAGTAGAATCTTCCAAATTGCTTCCTCATTATTTTGTACTTTTGACAAAGTCACAACTCTATGAGAAAGTATCTTCATAAATGTGGGTTTCCTTGTTGAGAAAGCTTTTTATCAAAGGTACCAAAAATAATGAGGAAGCAAAATTTACAATGTTGTACTCTGCAGACTTATTTAAATAGTGCATATACTGATTTAGCGATACAATGTTTGTGCAAATAAGTGGATCGACAGTATGTGTTTAAAAACGAAAAATGTAAATTCTGATGAAATTTGAACTGGTCGATAGATGCTCCTCAAATTTCGTACCAATCTTGCATGTAACCCAATTTTAAGCTGTCTATAAAAAATGTTGCTTATCTATAAAAAAATTTAATTTTTTTTTTCATGTCAGTTTTATTTTTTATGAGGCAAAATCAAAATTTACCAACATGGCGATTATTCCTCATACAAAATTCATCTTTGATAATCAATAATCTCAGATATTGATATCCCAGAATTTTCAAGAGTTCGAGTGTTTACAGACATTTTCAAAAAGATCGAAATTGTCATAAAATTGGAAGTTCTCGATGATCGATCTTTGCCAAAATTATCAGCGGACATGAATGTTAGAATTTCACACATAGCCCTCAATATTCTCCATTCTAAATGTCTCAACTTCAGGCTCGTATAACTCAGAATAAATGAGAGCTAAAATTGATTAACAATTCTTTTTAAAAAACCTTTATTAATTTTTTTAACTTTATAACATCTGCGATTTTCAGTTGCAAAAAATCAAAATGATTTATGGAATATCTTAAAATCGAGGCGATGGATAATAGATTGTACCTGACAGAGAAAGCTGTAACTTTTAAGCTAAAGTATACCAACCGAGATGGGCGTGATAATCTGTAAAATTTATATTACAGCTACTATTTTTCAACATCTGGCAAAATTTTGGCAAATGGCCGGATTCTCCGAGAACGGGCCATGCAACGATAAAACCAGGAATCGAGGTTAGCCGAAACCTTACGGTTCACTGGTATACGCCTATATACAACAATTTGTTACATATCGAACGAGCTCGGAAGTATTGTGAAATTCCCTGGAGCGTTAATTCTAGAACGACTATCAGATTCATTATCGTATACGTTGTAGGTAAATTAATAAACTATGATTTCCTCGTAATAGAAACAATGAATGCAGGTCTCTAGTCTGTCAGAACAAACTGTAATTTCAATCTCGTGATAATGAATTTTCATGTTGATAGCGCGAATTAAGAATTGAAAAAAAAATTCTTTAATGTATATTTTGTTTATGAAGAAACTCATATTTATGCGGATTTGAAAAAAAGTTTGTCTGTTGGTTTTCCTATTTATTTGTTATTTTGCTTCTTCATTGAGGAAACAAATAATAATAATAATATAATATTTGGCAAAAATTACACTTTATACTTTTTTTTTAGCCACCCTAGTAATATATTTACACTAATTTTGAAAGCGTGAAAAAAAATCATTGGGGATTATGGCCAATTTCACCCTACGTCCTATCAATGCCAATAAGTGAGCTTCAGAAATGCCTGGAGTTAGTAGCACTGGCTAAAACACTCGAAGCTAAGGCCTGTACATGAGTACTCGGTATTAGAATACCTATACAGTACAAAGCAGAAGTCAAGAGACATAATAGACGAAGGGCAACAGAGAGGAGTGCCGTATGCAGGAATAGATATATATAGGGCATTCCGTACCAACTAAAAACCTGAGTCCGACCGTCGACTTATCGAATTTTTTCAACGATTTTGTATGATTATAGTTTCAACTTCAAGAGGCAACCCAGAATTTTTATAATCTTTTTTTAAAATTATTAATTATTTCATATACTTATGATTATTTAAAACGATTATATCGTTCGTCATTTAAAAACCGGAAAATAAAAATAGACGAGCTTTTATTGAACTTCGGTTCGATGTACGACAAAATAATAATTTCCATCGAAATGACAAAACCGATCTTCTTACGTCCTAATCAAATGTTGTACATGAAGATTAACTCATATAATTTCTAATCAAGTGCATTTTATACAAAATTGTGGATGAAATCCGAGAGGTCGAGGGTCAGACTCGAATCGGTATGGAGTTCCCCATATATATATATATACATATATGTATATTTAGCGACCGTAGAGTGAACTGGTGATACTCAGCTGGGCACATGTCGATGTATCCGCGTGCGGATTTAATTACGGCCATAAGTCAAACTGAGTTACCGATGATGCACATCGCTTTAGTACTCCGATCCCGAAGACGTCTAGAGCTCTCAGTTACACTAGCTGCTGGTATGCGCTATATACTGTATGCTAGTACTGCTGCGTCGTTGCTGCTCGTTGCTGGCTGGCGTGCGAACTGTGAGCTAAACGTTCCTAACTCTCGTTACTAGTAACTAGTAATTAAGCGAGGCGCTGCTGTGTGAAACGACCTACCCTCTGTTCGCCAACCCCAACCCCCCTACTCTTATTCCCACCCGAGCAAATCCCCTCCCCGGTTTCTCTTAGCCTTCAACCCTCCCAAGAGTGTACGTGAATAAACTGAGCATGCCCGAGTTCGGCACGCTCAAAGCATGGTCCTATATATATATATATACATACATAGTTGCAGAGCACACGCCTTCCTGCCGAAATTTTACGCTTACCGATAACAACAAGAAGTTGCCCCCTCGGGAGAACCTGGATCCGGAAACAAGACCGGGTGAAAGGAACTCCAATGGAAAAGCAATTCTTTTTAATTTGCTAAACCACACGGGTTTCCTCACATTTTACGAAACGTTTGTGATTATACTTTGCCAGAGTGAAATATACCCATAACGAATATACTACATCTAACCTCGAGTGGTTCATTAAAACACGCCTTGGGGCTGATGTAATTTTTCGTAATAAAAAAAAAAAGAAATAGCGGTGCATGTAACGCTTACGAAAAGTTAACGAGAAACTTCGTTACTTTTATTCGCTTCTTTTATGAATATGAATTTCTTTTGAGTATCTGCATTTTGAGCTCGGATTCGTAATCAGCCAAAATTTTCTGGGTACCACATTTCAAGTGTATTTTAGTTGCGGAAAACCTTTTTCTTTTTTTCTTTTTTCTTCAGATTGCAAAAGAAATTTCGTTTCCAAATTTCGTTAATTACAACGCAAACAACGTAATTATGTTACACTTGGATAAATACAAGCGAATTAAAATCGTTCATTCCTATCGACGATTGAAAACTTTGTAGCGTATAGTCTCCACGCTCGATGCATCTTTCCTTCCTCAAAAGTATTGCGTATGTTAAGCAAAGACATCAACCGATCACTTATCGACCACGAGCTGGTAAATCGCCGCGCGGGTGAGCTCGCACAACTCGAATTGTGTCACCGAGTTAATCAATCTATATGACAGTATATATGATTTAAGTGAGCCACGCGTGTTAGCACTTCCGTCTACTCTGATCAGTCGTACGTGGAGAATCACCGAGTGATTACGTCTATCTTCTATAAATCTATATATCCATATATTCGTTTCCGTGCAAAATCAAAAAGTAATTAATCCTGTTGAAAAATAATTTTGGTGAAATTCAAGTGACGCATAATCAGAGGTAAGAGAATGTAATTTTTTCCTGCACAGTTTATATATATATTTCTCGTGGAAAATTCATTTATATACTTTTTTTTTTGTTAAACAGAAGCAAAATCCTTGATTTTAAATTTAACGTTTGACCTTTTGTTGGCTGAGAAAATTTAGGGCTGAAATACATCTACCATTTACGTGGCTTTTCTGGAAATTGTGACCATTTCCTATCGACTTCATTTGCGGAGATTTTAGACGAGAGGAGTCCGTTGACTGCCTGTCCGTTATTTAATATATAATCTACTTTTGCCCGTTGTAGCTCAATCGATGATTCATCAATGTCGTGATATATATTATTTCATTATTCAACTCTCGCATTTCTTTGTTTATTTCTATTTTTATATATTCTCTCTCATTTATTTATGATCATTGTATTTTGGTAAGGGCAATCTACTGATGCTAGACGAATATTTATTTATATTTTTTTTTGTGTAACTAATTCCTTGGAAATTTCGATTACGTATTTGTCTAGAGATTTATATATATATTGCTTTATCTTTTGTCTTATTGTATGTTTTTTTGTTAGTAATATAATGATTAAAGGCGAATTTCAATTAAAGGCAGCCTAATAATTAATTGAAAATATATTACGATGACGAAATAAAGAATTATCAATCAATACGATTCGACTAATAATCGAATACATTCTTGTGAATAAGAAAAAAATTATTACAACTCATGGAAGTGGATATTGAAATGCAGCAAAGTTGAACATTGGACAAAACTTTCTCTATGAGTAAGCTAAAATTGATGGACGTACTTTATTATAGGGACGCGATTTTGTGAATGCTGGAGAATTTTGAGGAAGCTATGTGCAAAGTTTAACTTTGCAGCCTTTTCTTCCATACGACAACTATCGAATTGGATTAATTTTTCGCACTAAATTGATATAAATCTGAAAATTATGAGACGAAAGATAACGAAAGGTTATCAGTTGAATTGCTTTTGTTTGTTGGAAACGTTATGACGCACTTGGAACTTACATTACACGGTGGTACGCGGTATGAGGTCGTGCTATTTGATCCCATTTACGTGTGTATGGGGCATACGTGTACAATTCGATATCCCTGGAGTTATGTCCGGAGCCAGAGGGCAGGTTTCTAATTGGTAATTGGATACCCAGGCATATCGCAACAGTAGTTCACACAACCGCCTGAATCCATTACTTCACGTTCAATATTGGTGTAGGATGTTCTTTGGAAATCGCAGATGAATGACTTTTACCTTCTGACCCTAACACGAAATCTGTGGTCTAATGTTTGTCACTCACAATCTTAATAATAACGAAACATTTTTTTTATTACTTATCAAACAGAAATAAGGTTTTATGAAAAAAAAAAAATCCAGACTGCTACTTTCATGGATAATAATTTTGTTATATATTTAATGAATCGGTGTGTCTGTTTAAAAAAAGAAACTTGTATATTACGAAGTTTTTTTGTTGTAGTTAAATCGAAGAGAAAAAATCTAAAAAAAATTGTGAGTTACAGACAAAAAATTTATAACAGCTGTCGGTCGTAAAGATACTATTTTTTTTTTTTTTTCTAATTTTTACCATTTTTTTCGTTGTAAAGAAGGCCGAAAAAAAATAGAAGAAATCGCCGACCCACTTCGAAAGTGTGTAAAAAAAGATAAAATGAAAATTGGTGCTTTTCAAAGTTATGTCATTCGTATAAAAAATTGCGGACGCAATCGGAAGGGTAAAAGTTAGAGCCAGGTCGAAACCAGGTGGAATGTCCCACATAATAATAAAAGTAAGGATGTATGTGGCGTCAATGAAAAAAATAATTCGTATACAAAAAATACCACAATCGGTCGAATAAAAAAATAGAAAAAAAAATCTGTTTATTTTTTTAAAAAAGTTAATGTAACTGTGAAAATAGTCACAGTTAATAGTGAATATCCTCTCTGTTGGTTTAGAACACTACTTATTCATGCCTACTTCAGCCCAGCAGCAATATAACAAGAAATGTTTGGAGCTTATTTATAATTCAGAAATCATGACGATTTTAACTCGAGACTAAATAATCAATAATCCATTAATGGTTTAGATAAAACACTGGACTTACTTGAGACGTGGAAGCTTAAAGCACATATCGCATAAGCTAAAAATAAATCGCTGGTGTCTATAATGAATGCTGTAGCTGTCAGTAACATCGTCACGTTATCAGGTGTTTTTTTTCGATCTTGAAAATCTCGTATTTCGTTATCATAGTCGTTGTCTTGCCCCTGCCAATTACTCATTTTTTACACAAATTGCCAATCATCGTCTCGGATTTTATGCGCTGTTCGAGCAGACTTAGTTATTACAATATATATATATATATATACGCGGAGATGAATAATTACGTAACCAGATTATTACATTAGATCGTAATACCAACAACAACAACTACAAAATTATGCATAACTTTTTCCCCCGTGAATCTATGAATATGTATATAATATTTCCCGTAAAAGATTCATTTCGCAAGGCGAGACAACGACGCAATCAGCTGCCAATCCGCAGCGCCTGCACTTCCATAGACTTTTCACTCTGTTTTCAGTCTATCTGACAATGAGAGAGAAAGTAAAATGAAATATGTTACGGCTCGCTGTGCTCTGGAATAATGTTACAATGAAATTGTACTGGTAGTAAACAGTGGTCCGTAAAAAGTATTAAACTAATGCCATATAATAATGCGATGCTGCGGAAGAGATGAGCTAGAGATTCGAGAAATTTTTTTCACAGTTTAAAAAAATAAAATAAATTGAAAAAAAGTGTAATGCGGTGCAGTAGAAATTAATTCAGAATATTTTTTCGATGGATTGAAACGACCACGTCATAGTCTGATTTCATCAGTTTTATAAGGTACTAACGATTATGTTATTAATCAAAAAACCATAATCTCTGAAGAGAAAAAAGAATGTACTTTATGTACGCAAATTTAATAAAACAGTATAATAATGAAAATATATTTTGTAAGAACTTGTGATTGGTGCAGTTACTGGTTCATTTTCTAAAACTCGTCTGAAGTATTTCATTTTATCAATGAACTTCAATTATTTTGGCTTTGTAAAATATTATTTTCTGTATAATAAGATTCATTTTTGTCCAGGTACAGGATTTTGTAGTGAATTTTTTTTACGTAATAATATTTTACCATTCAGTCAGGCAAAAAAAAAAAAAAAAAATCTCAAAGAACTTCTAAAAATCAGTTTCAGAGGTTCCATCAGACACACCAAATGTCAAATAAAAAAATAATTCCTGCCGAAACATGCCAATATATAAATTTTTAATTTAATTTGTAATATTCTAGGAACGATTGTTCGCATCGATGATTCCAAAAAACAAAAAAGTGTCTGTTTTCATAGCCCACAAGAAAAAGGATATTCAAAATTAATTACATAATTTCAGGCAACATTTTATGATAAAATCACCATTTTTATGTTCGTTTAGTATTTGCACTGAGTGTATTAAAAAATAATATGTGCTTGAAAAAACATGCTTCAAATATTTTGAGTTTATTTCACAACTTTTTGTCACATTTTATACAAAATGTGTTTGTCTAAAATTTTTTTTCACACATTGCATTTTTTTGGGGAATCTAGAGTGGAGTTCAACTATTATCATTCACGTCGTAACAAATTATTGATCCTCCGGAAGGATTTCCAATCCGTAATCCAAATGTCTAATCTGGCACAATCCGCACTCCGAGTGTCTAATCTGGTAAACCCAGCATCGAGGGATTGACGAAGAAGATAGCATCCTTCAAAATGGACATGTAATTTATGGATGCCGAGTGGTAAAATATACATATAGCGGATTTAACCGAGGGGTTCAAGGTACATTGTCGTGTCGTATTGGCCACGAATAGACTGGATTCTGCACGTATCCAAACTGTCGCCCAACATCTATACGTACGTAATGCCAACGAAATCCGTTAGTGAAAGACAGTATGTATCAGCAGTGGCGAAAATAAAAAAAAAATTTATTAGTCACCGCGTCATTTCAACATCAAACTACTTATTCTTATACCAAATAATGCTATATTTACAACTCATCGATTTCGTGATATTTAGTAAGAGATTTCTTAACACTGTTAAAACTTATATTCTAATAAAAATGAATTTTCAATTTTTTTTTAAATATTTTTTAATACATCCGGACTGGAGTGTATTGATCACTATGTAAACCAGCAATATCAAAATAAATACAATCGCGTATAAATGAAATATTCTGCGTTGATATTTGATAAACGCATCGGCCATTTTTCGGTGGAAAAAAAAAAGTAGACGGGCAGCCATCAGTTAACTGTTAAATTAATTTTGTTGACTATCAACTAATATTAGCCGTGTTTAAATTGCTTCCATTTCCGGTTGTGAGAACGTATAAATTTCAATGAGTATTCGTACATCTACACTAGACGGTAAAAGAAGTGTATGAAAATTGTTTTAATTATATAATTCACGTTGTGTTGATTTTCTCTGCGAATAAATATAGTTTTGAATATATATACTTAGTTTCCATGAATTTATTGGATTACCCGTTGCTTAATGCATGACAAACAAATGTACGCAAAAACCAAAAAGGTTTAGGTGGACAAAAAGAGTTCAACAATGATAATACATTCATTTCCTTTTGATGGATTTTTTAAAGGAATCTATGTGAAATTTTATTATTTTTTATTCAATGTTTGCAACCCTTTTTTACATATGCTAATCGGCGAAGCATCCTTAAGGGGGCCGAGTCAGTAAAGGAAAAAATAATTCTATCCCAAACCGGTTGGCTCCACCGATTGCATCAAAAACCAGACTTAAGTGTTTAGCAATCTTCGCGTGATCCGTAGAAAACTAATCAGTGCTTTGGCTTTCGCTAAGTCTCAGTCTTTTCGCAATCACATTTTCTATAGAATAATTGTAGCCTTTTTTTTTTTTGTTAATGTTTCTTAAAGCCAAGTTATAGAATAATTTGATAAAATGTGAAAACAAAGTTGGCATCGTCGATATGGATCTCTCAAACTTTAAACTTAAAAAAAAAATCGCTCCAATTAATCTGTAAAAAATCATGCGCAGAGTTTAAACCTTGCCCTTAAGTCTGATTGTGATGCAACCGGTTTGTCCAGAGTTCTTTTCAATTATCTCAAATTCCTTCCTCGATAAGAAGAAAAAAGTAGGCCTTATAAAAAAGAAACTTTTTGTAACTGACTCGCGGCCTCCTCAATAAATCTCGTCGAAACAATTGACGCATTACATCGAAAGTCCTGCCAATTATTTGAATGAAACATTGGCGGCGCAGTACATGAAGAGTTCATTTCTGGTTGTGCCTTGTTAAGGGAAACGAGTGTGGCGAGTTTCCGAGTGCGATTGAGGGATATACGGGAGAGTAGAAGAGTTGTTGGTGCAGTGAGACGTACCCAACGTCACTAACGGGGGACAGGAAACCGTCTCGTTGGAGGATATGAGGGCAACGGGGAACTAGAAGGTTGGCCCGCCACCCATCGACGTCGACGACGGTGCACATACAGCGTGTGAATTCGAGCGAGGGGTTGGTCGGTGTTGGTTCGTTGAACGCCCGCCGTAGCGGCGCTGCGGCCGTCGGGACGTCAGTTCGCTATCGTACGGCGGTCTGTACGGTTGAGCGGCGGTGACCACGTTTTTTTCCGTCAGCTCTGATTTCCCCGAACAACGGTGAAAATCTTCACTTCAACGTGTTTTACTGCGTATTTATTGTAAAACGAACAGTTATGCATATAAACGCCAGAAAGCATTCCGTGGGATTGTTAAAAAAAAAATGTTTAAAATAAAAAATAAATGAATAACTAAAATAAGTTCATTGTCAGTTAAAGACATAACGTCTTACATACATTGTTGAACAAGTGTGTAATTCAAAGTGACCAGATATATAAATTGCAATAGCAAAAAAAAAAAAAAAAAAAAAAACCAGTGATGTTTAAATGATGCATTGAATAAAAAATTTATCCACCGACAGATACAGCACGAAGAAAATTAATTTTCTTCCTTCTTTTTTTTTGCAAATGGTAGACAAATCAACCAACAAATAAAATCAGATCCCCTCTTTCATTTTATTCATTTACTTCACAAAGCCCTTTAGCAAAGTCAAATTAGAAATAAGTCATCCGACATAGAAACAGAATAAAAGAGGCGGAGGGTTTAAAAAAAAGAAAAAAAGAAAAAAAAGAACGTTATTGGTTTTTTTTACCCCCTAGTACACAAAAGGGAAAGAGAGTACCAGCGATTAAACACTCCCCCCCCCCCCCCCCGCGAATCGAATTTCCCTTTGTGTCACCGAACCAGAAAAACGAGGCACCGATCGAACGTGATACATGCCTCGTATACCGCGTTATATGTATACATATATATATAAGAGTAACTAGTAAAATCGAGTGTGCCACGAGTGTCAGGGGGTTGTTGGAAGAGTTTACCCCAGAGTTTTGTTAATTGGTTCGCGGTTCACCAGTGACGGATAATAAATTCGCAGTCTTCCACTATATATCTCAATTTCTCCATCAATCTGGTAGATTCCGTAGCGACCATTCTGTCAAGCTCTCTTCGCATTTGTTTTTTTTTTTTTTCATTCATTTCTTTTTTTCTTTACCGCCAACTCTCGTCGTCTAGAAATTGATTTACCGATTTTCCATACGTCGTGTCGATCACTGTATCCATAGTCAAAGGTCGTGATTCGATTCGAATTCAAAACGTGAGAGAAATATAAAGAAAAATAAACATGCGTCTGACTAATACCGACTTGCACTACTGAGTCAAGGTCTCCGTGGCTTTCTGGCGGTAGATATCGCTCCGGTATGCAAGTCAATGACTGATAAAACACAGCCAGAAAGAACGACTGCCGAGCTCTTCATACGATCACCTAGATTGAGGCCGAAGATTAATCCACTTAATTCCCACAGGCACCGGTGACAAGGCAGTGGCGGTTGTGCTGGAAGTCCAGTGTTGAGACGAAAGTGAGCTTGCTTACTCGGAGCTTCGATAAGAATCTCCTGCCTCTCTGACGATAAAACAAAAGTAACCCTGTTTCTTCTTGTCGTATACAAGCGAGATAGAGTGCCAGAAACGTGTGCTTTTGATGGTGCAGGGAAAAAAGTTAAGTGGACAATGTCGAGGATGCGGGAAGAGCAAATGACAATTCGCGATTATAAACGCAGCGGTGTAAACCACGGAACCGATTAAATTTAATCTAATCATCTTTATAGTGGAAAGTATATCGATGGTGGTTACTCTGGTTGCACGATAGCAGCCTTTACCTACTGTGAACCAGTGAGAGAGAGAGAGAGCGAGAGATTATAGAGAAAGGGTGGTTTGTTGCTTATATCGCAGTAGTAATCGTCAGTACTACACAGCCAACGTGTTCATCTCTAATACAGCAATCTCCGAGCAAATTGGATTGAAAAACGCCTCCACCAAAAAAAAAAATATATATATATATACATATATATATATTTTGCCTCGTGCGTGCATGGAATAAATTAAACGATACAGTCGGCATTGGTGGTGCACTTTATACCTGCCTGTGACACATTAGATTGAATGTTTTAAAAGTGTGGTCACACGAGTGATATCACAATTACTGCAATACATTGCACATTTATCGTGAGAAGATAAAAATTGGAATATAGGAATTAAAAAAAAAAAGAAGAAGAAAAAAAGATAAATCGGTAATAATTGAAGGTATTGTGAAGTGACGGTGTGGTGCCTGACTAAGCGATTCGCTGGATTATTGTTTCCTCTCTCTTTTTTTTTCCATTCTCTTTTTCTTTTTTTTCTTTTCTTTTCATTTCGTGCACGGAATTTCAGTGGTGATACAGTGTGTCGTGTAATGAAGAATAAAATCAACTTAACTGGATAACGAGTGATAAAATATAGTGGCTGCTGTTCGGGGGAGGGTGGTTTGAGAGTAATCGGAGGTTCCGGCCACGACCTCCTTTCCTCGGAGCCGCTGACCGGCCGAGAAGGAATTTACGATTGACCTCACTCACATAGCAAGGAGTTCACTACCGCCGGCGTTCCCTTCCAACCGCTATACCACCGGAGCCTCTCTCTAATGAGAATCAAGAACATTTTTCGCTAAATACCGCTTTCTACTTTATAACCCCGGGAGAGGGGCGAGGAGGGGGAGGGGGGGAGGCGGAGAAATGATGAATAGTGGTTTTGCGTGCTCGGAAACGATCCTCTCTCGCGGGTGATTGTCGTCGCATTACGTTCCAAGTGGGACTGATAAAGAAGAGGATCTGGAAGTGAATATAATACAATTGAGGTATTTTGCTTTTTTTTTTTATACAAAGCGTAGGTGAATATGGTTTAATAAAATATTGTAGGACTGTAATAGCTGTATCGGGACACAATTGAAATCGGGTTTTAGACGGTGTATTTTTTTTTTTTTTTTTTTTTCACAAAAATGCACGCTTTGTAAATTGAATGTTTTGAATTTTTTTTTTTAACTTTGTTTTAATTTTTTCGATTATTTAACTATTCTACTTTTTTTACCTCTATGGAGTTTGCTTTTAGGCGAGGATCTTAGTGAAATTTGAATTTCATTCTGTCGAATAGTTCGCGAGTTATGGTAATATGAACTTAGGACTTTTGTAATAGTCGGGGAATTTTTCTGAACCACTTTTCTCGACGTTTCAGACGATATTCAGTGTTTTGACATGAAAATCTCAACAAAAAAAGAAAATTTCATGAAAACTAATCTTGCCCTATGAGGAAGCAAAATAATCAAAATTATTCGCAATCGTCGTGAAAGTGTGCAAATTTTTATTTATGTAGAATAATTAATCAACTTAAAAAAGAATATATATATATATTTGATATTCGTCTCCATTCAAATGATCCCAGTGCCTGATTGAAAAATTGCAATTGCAACCGAAAATTCAATCTACCGTTGAATAAAAATACTTTAATACCTTAATTCTTTTTACTGGTAAATACACATTTATACAAACACACACACTGGGTCAATATAATCGCGTTTCGTTATTTTCGTCCTTCCGCATACACCAAAAACACTTCATTATTGTTTATTTATTGAAACACAATTTCATATACTCTTTCTCATTTATCAATTTTTCATGTATTTTTTTTTTATAAAACGTTGTTTTTACAACAATATTGAATTGTTTAATTCCATTTTTGTACAAATAAAATATAAAATAAAACTCTTATACAAATAAGCTTTAGACGTAAAAATCAACATTACAAATATTGCTATTTTTCATTGTTTTCCTAACTATTTTTTAGTTTAATTCCATTTTTGTACAAATAAAATATAAAATAAAACTTTAATACAAATAAGTTTTAGATGTAAAAATCAACATTACAAATAATGCTATTTTTCATTGTTTTTCTAACTATTTTTTAGTTTAATTCCGAATTTACAAAAAAAAAAAAAAAAACAACAACAGTTGATTCGATAACAAAATTTACTTGAGAAATATGTTGGCAGAAGTTCTAATGTCACTCACATGCGTTCAGTTAAATTTAATTTTTTTTCCTTATATTGTTACTGTTTATTTGATACCCTTTAAGTTCATCTACAGACGATGGGCTCGATGCCAAGTAAGCCTGTGTGGACTGATCTGCCCTACGAAAACCCAATCCATACATATAGATTCGCGTAGCTTGCCTCGTTTCTCACAGTCCCATGGGCACTGTGCACTCGAACGATCTGGATGCCAACAAGAGTGTGTGTGTGTGTGAGAGAGAGAGAGAGAACATGCGCAGAGGCACCTTAAATCCCGATACAGAGTTCGAATACCCGATTTCTCGTTGCTGTTTTGGACACATGAAAATGGATAACCCTTCGGTAAATAAGATTCGTCTCGAAGGGCTTTGGTAATCGTAAAATCTTGCCGAATAGATGAAACATACATTTATTTATCATCAATCTGATTGCTGGCAATGGTAACAGTTTTCATCTTTCACTGAAATTAATGGGTTATAGATTTTTTTGCTCTTTAAAATAATTGTATGTCGGATTAAAAAAAAAAATTACTGAAACACCCTTTAATTTATATAATATATATTTAGAAAAAAAGAAAAATGCCATACGATTCATGCAATTCAAGCATCATCCTATATTCTACATATGGCAACAGATAAGCCACACAATTCCAGATTAAAATATAACTTTCTACCCGGTTTACTTCGAGCGTGAAATCGACCATTCCTGCTGTAAGACTCCTGCCATCATATTTCTCTCTCTCTCTCTCTCTCTCTCTCTCTCTCTCTCTCTCTCTCTCTCACTCTCTCTCTCTCTCTCTCTCTCTCTCTCTCTCTCTCTCACTCTCTCTCTCTCTCTCTCTCTCTCTCTCTCTCTCTCTCTCTCTCTCTCTCTCTCTCTCTCTCTCTCTCTCTCTCCAACTTTGAGATAAGCTGTAAGGTGGCGCAGGGACGCCGGTCAGTGAAGCGAGAAACTTTTAGGGCATCTGAGACAGAGGCCTCGTATCGCTTTACCGGTGCGATAGTAGGCTCACGAGCATACTTAATTATTATCAAATTGCTACGAGGCTGTGAGGGCGCGCGCCCGCCACGGTGCACATGCACGCGGTACCTGGCTGCTACCTGAGGCAAGGGTCGTTGAATCCGCGAGGCGGATGGGACGGATGAAGCTAAAGTTCATTGACCTCCTTGCAAAACTCCACCCCATGTATCGCAAAAGCACCTGATGGACTGATCCTACATGGTGTACTTATACCAGCGCGAGATATTCTTGTAATAATATTATTTTATCGATTTTCAACAAGTGTCCGGCATACAGATACTCGCTAGGAGAGTATATATATTTCGCTTTTTTCCCTTCTCGCTTCCTTCCCTTATCGCACAATTGTTACGATCGATCGTGCATTGAATCATAAAAATCTATCTCAAGGTTTTTCAAAAAATTGCTTTTTTACTTTTTTTCCCTCCCAGCACTCTAAACATTATTTGTTGGACGAAAGCAATATCCAAAAAAACCCAAATCTTAGAGTCCGCTCAGAGCAGTTTTTCTTTTTTAATTCTTATACATTAAAATAGTGTAAATAATTTTTTTTCTTAAACATAATTGAAAGTGAGTTAAAGAATGGAAATATCGGAATCGGATAAGTATTATTGCAAAATTTTAGACCAGTTGCTTCAACCTTCCTCGAGTTATAGAATTAAAAGAAAAACTGAACTATGTCAACTCGTCAGTTGGAAATTTGATCGAGTTAAAGCGATAACAGAGATTTTTGAAAATCTTGAAATACTACAACATTAAAATGCTTCAAATGATTTTAATAAAATGTGTACCAAAGAAATCATTGGATACTGTACATGATACAAAAATTTGAGACATTCCGGTTGAATAGTATCCAATTTATGGCAGTATGAATTTCAGTTCCTCTGTCACACACATAGGTAACATACTGACATTTTTTTTTTAATCAACTTTTCTTACACGAAAAAAGAAAATCTCGTGTTAACAAAGCTTTCCCTATGAGGAAGCAAAAAAAGAAGAAGCTTGTATGCACATTGCTTCCTCATTATTTTCCACCTTTCACAAAGCCACCTCTTTGAGGAAGTATAGATAATCGATGTTGGCTTCCTCATAGAGGGAGCTTTGTTGTCGTGAAAAAACAAAAAAAAAAAAAAACAAAAAAAAATAAGAAGACGTGATTTTAATGACACACTATACATAGACGCAACATAATGTTCTTACCCGCGTCTCCCATATATTACTTTCTACCTGAGATACACTATTCTTAGAGATCATTTTCATTCTTGTTAAATACATCGATTTTTTTTATTACGAATTGGAATCAGGTTTAGAAAAATTATATGTATATCGCTCATCTCTCGAGTTCTCTTATTAGTATAATAACTAACGTTTAAAGCGGTGGTAGCGGAAAAAAAAAAACAAAAAATAAATGAAAAAGTTAATTTTCAACACACACGCACACACACACACACACCAAGACACAGTGTACAGGATAAAATGCAGCAAACAAAAATCGCGGAGTTGAAAGAATTTTATTTTTATCCACAACGAGTGTGTGTCCCGGGAGACGACGGTGCACAGAGCAAACGCGGGGGATGGTGAGAGAGAATCGCGTCGACGTGCACGACGACGAGAGAGGGATTCGCGTGGCCCTCGGAACTTTTTCTCGTCGCGTGTGACATCGTCCTCAACGAGATACAAAGAAACTCGTTCCTCTACGGTACACAGAGAAAAACCTTTTTCCCAACGTTAAACCAGCCCTCTCACACGCATTCTCTCCCCCGTACATCCACTATAGTCTAGTACAGCGGTACAAAGGGTTTTTTGGTGTGTCGGGGTTTTTGCAAATGTAAAAATCGTAGGGTATGCTCGGCTAGGGATGAAAATAGCGAGCGTTCACCGTCTCATTGTCTCGTGCGGGGGTTTCGTTATAGTGCGACGCTCTTGGACAAATAACGTGTTTGCTCTTTTATCTCAAGAGACGAACACGAGGCAAAGGATATATAACGTTGAGACACAAAAGACAAGTGCGTGGAATCCAACGGCTTGTTTTTGTATCAACGTTTTACGAGGGTCCAATTGTCTCTGTGTTTTTGGTACTTTTGTTGCCACTCCCGACTCCTGTCCTCTCGGCGACAGTAAATCATATAAGTGATCATGTCTCTGTGTATGTGAGTGTGTATATAAAATAAACTAAACTCCGCTGGACTGCAGAGCTATGACGTATACAGGTGTCGAATCACCCTCTCGTTGACTCGCTTTAACGCACACGACTTCCCCAGGAGATTTATGATCCCTGGGATATATAACAAGAGGGGATGACGAAATTTTCAAGAGACCTGTTCTTTCCGCCTCCTACGATACCCTTGTAGGGTGGACTGGTACTTCTCTCCATCAACCGCTTTTCTTCTTCGTGTATAAGAATTCGGACATCCCCGAGTTAATTTCGGTCACAGAGCTATATCTCCATAACCTACGCTATGAGCTCACCCAGCCAGCACTAAATGTGTTTAAGGGTGAGAGAAATTCGACGATATCCAGTGACCGTATAATAGCGGTATCTCTGGCTTGGCTTCTCATGCCTAAATTATCTTCATAAATTTTCATTTCCAATTGCGAACGAAAAATATACAATTGGACAAAACGCGCAGTTTCTGATTCCTTTGGTATATATTTTTTTATTCCCTTCCGACGATAAATAATATTTTCATAAGGGTTATATTTTTCACCGAGAAGGTTTCAAACTCGGTTTTCAAGCAATCATTTTTATTAACGAACGAGAAGAAATTCGTGAATATGTTCGTATTATTTTTAAAACTTGAATATCAATTTCGTTGATTAAATAAGGCATAAAAAATGGATGCAGAGTAGAACTGTGAAAATTGTCTCCTTACTGTTTTTCATTTTTTGCCAAAATCTGTTCTGTGCGACACCTCGAAATTTCAAAAATACAATTTGCTAGTTGTGACTGAAATCAGAGATTAAAAATATGGAAATTCTCGAAATCCGAGGAAATACAACTTGCGAATTGTAGGCTTTCAAAGTTTTCAAGCATTTGACAAGCAGATTTCAGTTACAACATCCAGTCATTTTAGTGAGTATCACCGGCCATTGGTTCTGAGGCGTCCTTGTCAAAAAAACGTCGCACTCACCGGGTAACTTCAATATTTTAAACGATAAACATAAAAATAAACCGAGCATGCCTGTGGGGGTCTCGAGATAGAATACCAGCAGTAGGCTGTTTCGCTGCTCGGGGTGTTCAGGACGTGTCCCCGGTGTCGTGTTCAAACGCATCGTTACCCAACAAGTCCGATTGTGCCATTGCACCGGACAATGAACCAGGGGGTTTGTACCATCAGAGGAAATGAACGGCAAGGCCCGTTTCCCCCTGATTCAGAGAGGGTATAGCAAAGAGTGAAACAAGAGGCGGAGAGTGTGCGCTCGACGGAAAAGAGGGAAACCGGTAGAAAGGGAATGGAAACGCGTTTAGTTCACTGTACCGATAAAAAATCACGTGACCTCGAGTGGAATGTCGTGTTTTGCGAATGCAAGCGCCACAACCGTTCGTCTCTCGCGCTCATCCTGTCCTTTCTTTTTTTTTTTTTTTTTTTTTTTTCTATTTCGCCTTCTCTATTGCTGGTACCATTGCCGATGCTGTTGGACAAGAGTGGGAGCCGTTAACCAGTGGTACAGGTGTTCACGCCCTTCAGCAAAGTTGTCCCCTTTTCTACTCCCTTCATCCTTTTTTTATCGTCCCTTTGGATTTATAGCCTCACGTACACCGATGCTTCTATCCAATTCTCTTTTCTCCCTCTCCCGAAGAATCGTGCATTTATTTTCTTACTGTTAATTGCACTCTCGCAAATTCGAGTGTGTTGCGCCGTCAATAGAAAACTCGAATATAAAACGATTCCGCTTATTCTCAGTGAATGAACATGTTAGGAATGCGAGGCGAAAGTTGGAAGTACGTTGCTGAATTAACTTCATTATATAAGAATAAATATAATCATGCTCTGTACAATTTTATTTTAGCTTCGCCGGAAGCGACGGCAATTTTGACGATTGACTATCAAAAGTAACATAGCCTGAAATATATTTTCAATCTGCTCTAATACATTCTATCCTATATTCAAATACGAATTATGTATACGCTCCCCATTTCGCTTTTACGTTTCCTCGCCTCTTTATCGTCACTCCTACGTCATCTCGTCTCTCACACACCGATTCAGTGGCGTAGCAATCGCAGGGAAGTAATATCATTGTGTTTTTTTACACGTGTATTTGCGGTGATATGAGGAGTCTCTGTGAAAATGTGAGTCTGTGGAAAGGAAGGGTTTGCCGTTGCAAATGGAGCGTCGGTGGTTTGCTGTATAAGGGGAATGGATCCCCCACCTTTCATGAAACAGACGAAAGAGTCTCAACGTCGTTCCCTCGGCTCTTTCGTCTATAGAGGGAAGGCTGAGTGCTGTGAGCAGGGAAATACAGAGATGACAGAAAGAGAGAGAGAGAGTGAGAGTGAGAGAAAGAGAGAGAATGCTCGAGCATAGAAATAAAGAAAGATATACAGCAGAAAGGTTCTTATTGCAACGCGCACCCTCCTGTCTTTTCTCGAAAGATGTTTCGAAGCGCTTGGGACATGGCGTTTGATTTGAATAAATAGCACCTCGGTCAGGGCGTCGAGGGAGACAAACGAAAAAGGAACTGCAAAAAACGTATAGGGGGTATATGTGTGTAAACCTTACGTGGCTTCCACACACTCTAGATCCCACTATAGTTCCGTCTCGTCGTCAACCAAAGTGTCCGTACCGTTGCCTGGGATACGGCTGAAGACTACGACGTTGAAGTGCAAACGTACGTTTGATGCACGAAATCTACTTTAAGTTAAAGGGTCTATCCGGAGAGTCAGAAGCGCCAGCACAGGAGAGAGGCGTCATCAGTGCATGTTGCTGCTGGTACTGGTACTGGTACTGCTACTGCTACTGCTACTGCTGCTGCTGCTGCTGCTGCTACTTCTGGTCGCTCGATAAACCGCGAAAGTAGATCGCCGTCAGTGGTGCAGCAACCGCTGTTTGTCTTTCCTTCTTCTAAAAATAGTACGAGATGCCGTTGATTTTTATTTGACGTAGACTAATCAGGATACATGAATATTTCGTTGACTCCTAATTTCATAATTTTTTTTAAAAGTAGGAAGTTCTGTTTCTGTTATGAAGCATTCATAGCTTTTATTTTTTCCACCATCGATGTATATTTCAAAGCCTTTGGAATAAATTCAATTTTCGCAGTTCCTCCGAAAATGCCGATTAAGCGGACTACTAGTTTGTCCGTAAATCCTGAGTACAGCTGACGAAGAGCTGATAAAGCTCGACTGTCATGCAATAATCTACTCATAGCCTTGTTTAAACCATAATTCGTACGGTGACAGTGGGTAATAAATACTATTGCTTGCCCAATGGGGTCCAGACTAGCAGATCTGCACATCAGTCAAAACTATCCAATGTATCATTATCAATATTGAAATGTATAATATGTGTAAACTAATAAAAACTTGTTTTCATTCTCTTTGCAGTTCGCCATTGGGAAGATAGGAAACACAGTGAAGAGTATTATGTGAGGTGAAACAGAAGTGTGGAACGAGATATATTACGAAAATGGTGGTTTTCGGCTTGACGAGTCCGCTCCTCGGTATCGTCACTCTCGCTGTCATCACCAACGGTGAGTTTCATTAATATGCAACAGCTACTAAACTACAACTCGGCAAAGCTGTGTATCGAGAGATATACGAACGATATACACAGAGACCGTCGGTAACAATTTATGAAAATCAATCAGCACGTTGCTGAATTCACTACAATTCGAATTAAATTGCCTGTTCTTTTCGTTGGATCATTGATAAATATTTTATAGAATCATATATATTTATTATAAGGGAGACTGAAGCTAGTTAAGTCATAGCTGAAGTAGATTTGAGTCCAGTTAAAAAATTAGCGGTTGCACGAGCGCCGTTTTGTCATTCCAATTTTCATTTTGCTTTTTTTCATCTCTTTATGCTTTAAATGACTGCTCGTCGTTAAACGATATGCCTAATGTAGCTTAAGAATTGCACAAAAAAAAAATAGCTCTGTTTTAAATCGATGTTCTCAGCTAATGTATTATTTAAAAAAAAAATGCAGAAGCAAAAAGTCACAGAACTAGTACCGCGGTCTCGCCTAATCACTATTTAGTTTTACTTTTCTATTCATGAATATACCGCACGATGCTTTCATAGAAATTCTTCTGTGGAAAATCTAGTGGAGAGAAGGTGGAATTTCTATTTTCGAACCATTTTTTTTTTTTTTTTCTTCTTTTCTCTCTTTAACTAAGGGAAACACGTGGTGAGAATGTCGACTGAGTGTAATAACACGTGCTGCAACGCGAACGAGCACTTCCTCGTTCTCTCACACTGTACTTATAGCAAACCCAATGTGTGCGCGTAGGTAGTTTTAAATGGACTCAAAAGACAAAGGAAAACATTTCGCGTTGTCAGCTTTCAAAGTGAACTTGGAGCGCAGCAGCAATTGAGGATTGCGTCCGCGTGTACATATACATATTATATATAGTAGGTATATATGTATATATATATATATATCTAACAGAAAGACTAAACCAGAAGACTGTGTGTGCATCACGTCGTTCTTGAAATCCCGCTCCTCGTACTTCGTCTTTTGCATCGTCTACGTCGCTTGACATTTATAAGAAGCAAATTTATTCCCAGCGGCTAAAATCTCGGAGGTTCGTCTTCCTCGTTCTTGCGTCTTCCGCACGAGCTATCTGCACACTCATTCACGCCAGAAGACGACAAGAGGGCGTCGTGCTATCCGAAGGGTTGCGTTGCCCTTCAAGACTTTATAGTAATTCTACCGAGATAAAAAAGCATTTTGTTGACAGTGAGGATGGACGCTCAAGAGATATTGCGCGATTAGAATAATTGCCACCTTTACGCAAAGGGGAAGAAGAAAATAAATGAAGTCATTTTACTCGACAGTTTCAAATGTTATCGATGGACTTACATTTCTTGTTAAGACTTACTCCCATCAATAATTACGATACGATGGAAATAATAATTACAAATGAATAATAAATAGAACTTTCATTCCATAGTTCCAAAATTTATTTGGCATTCCACATCTGTTAAAGGACATAAAAATTTGGTAACATACAATAACGGATATATAATCAAAAACATAAAGCATTTTGAGAAATATTGCACAAGTCGAATAACTTTCCTATGGCAAGAATAAATGTGACACAATTATTCATAATATAGATAATATATTATGTGGCACATAATTATACATCCAATGAATGCACTATTGAATCTGTTGTTGTTTTTTTTTCTTTCTTTAAATCTCTCCTGTGCTCTAAATCTTGTTTGGCTTTAGTTTCGAGAATTTAAAAAAAAAGAATAATAATCTTTGTGCTGGCGAACTTTTTTGTGTTCTTTTTTTTGTTTTTTATTTTACGGCCTAAAGCCGGGTGAACGTTTCGGCTTTCTGTTTGGTAACAGAGGGTAACGGATGTACAATCACAAACAAACGCATCAGAGAACGAGACACCAACATACACACGTATGCAAAGTAAATTGCCATTCTATCAGTTACATAGTGTGTTGGTACACGTAGATATGCGCTTGTACGCGATTCGCAGGGGATAGAGTGAAAGAAAAAAGAAAAAAAAGAATCGCACAGTGAGAGGAGGTGAACACTGGAATGACGCGGCAGAGCAACGTCACGGTTGTTGACGCTTTCGAGTTTCGCACAATGGTAGAAACAAAAAAAGAACTCAACGAGAGTTAGCATCGAATCGACGTTACTGTTATGTTTCCAAGCTTGTTGGTGTGTGTATGCACCTGACCCAAAAAAAAAACTGAAAGCACGTTAATCCCCTTTCCCTGCGAGTGGGGTGCAGGGGGGGGGGGAAGAAGGGGTTATATGGTTCAGTCTCGAGGTTACTGAGAAAACAGTAATTCTATCTGCCCCGGTAAACATATAGGCCATACCGGAGCTCTGTCCTACGTGTAGAGGTCGCTGCAGCGGCTCGTAGCACTCTAAGCAGAGGAAAAGAAGAAAAAAAAAAAAAAAAAAAAAAAAAACCACGAGCGCTTTTATTTGTATTTTATTTTCTGCGTAATGCATCCAGAAAATAGTCGGAAAATGTGAGCGTCAGGTTCGTTGCTTCCATTAAGAGAGACCACCCGTCGGTAATTTATCTTTTTCAAGAATGTTGAGAGGTTTCTAGCGAAAACTAAATATCAGCTCTCTTCTCCTTAACAGATCAATGCTGCAGGAGGAAACTATTCTCTTTCTGATGTAGCGAGATTTGTTATCAGGGGAAAAAAAAAATTTGAGATTTGCACTTTTAAGAACCTCAACAAAGTAACACATTGCATATTGTCGTCTGATCATTTTTCACTTTTTACAATGGCACTTTTTATGTGAAAGTGCTTTGATCAATTTTGGCTTCCTGCTGATGAGGAAACTGTGTGTGAATGGAAAATAATGAGCAAGTAATGTGCGAAGGTATACTTCACATTAGTTCTAGTGTATTTTTCGTAAATTCCCTTGAAGCTGCTTTGCGGTAAAAAGATCCTACATCTCACGCGTATTCTGACAGATGCTTTTCCTCCATTGTAGACTTGTTCACTGATGTTGCGTAAGAAATTTGTATAGCCCGTTTTTGTAACGCAAAACATAAATAGCATATATGCATACCTTACATCTTAACGCCTTTATTCCTGCGCACACGTGCCCATTAATACTAAAACTTTAACTGCGTCTCCGTTGCATGCGCCTAATGCTATAGCTTTTTCCACCTCAATTTAGCCAACTCCTTGCTCCATCCGCAGGACGGGGTAGAGAAGCGTTTCTGCGCCTCCTCACGTGGAAGCTGAAAATTTCGTCCGGCGGCCTCGTTAATTTTTCGCTCCACGTCACTCCATTGTTTGCTCTAGAAAGGACTTTTTTATTGCCCGTAAGCTCGAGATGAGGCGCGCGGGTTCTTGAGTTCTAGCCTTCCAGCATATATACACACACACACACAGAGTGAGAGAGACACACCTACACCGCACAATCGTAAACGCGGCTGGCATTCTAGTTTTAATGATTGCTATCCGGCAAGGAAACTGGATCAGAGGAGGTATGAGCGTGACGCGAGTGCAATAGCTTGTACATAGACACTTACTCGCGTGAAATGTTAGAAAGCTTTTGTGAAACGTTGTGGCTATGGTCTCTTGCAAAGAGCCGAAAGACCAAAAGAAATTAATGGAACAACGAACGTTGTGATAATTCGTTAGTGGCTACATAGCTATTGCGGATTCCATTTCACGGAACATTGACGGTGGAACGGGGCAAAAATTTATTCAGTCTGTTTGATGTTTTACATCGCAACCATTTCAGGTATTAGTACGACATGTTTAATCAGGTACACCGGATTTCAAGCGGATTCGGGTCAGATGTAACATCGATACCTCTTGCCTGATTGAGCTCGCTAACTTGAATCCGGGTCAGAGTTGGATCTGGCATTGTTACGTTTTGCTTGAACGAACTCAGGGAATTTCAGCTGGATCTGGGCCAAATTTGGATGGAACGGAAAAATTGGTTGTCAAAGATATGTTTTTTTTTTATTTTGCTGTACTCAAATCCTCCAGGATTAGTTACGATAACCATTTCGAATGGCAACCCTAGCTATTTACGTTGAGGCTACCAATTGAATCCATGGTGGCAACCATATGAATTAGACAAGGAAATCTTGCTCGATCAGACTCTCGTGAGATGTTGTTCGGTTCTGAACTGCATATGACAACGTTAATACTTCTGCATGTAATCAGATATGTCAGTTTTATGGCAGATTTAGGTGGGATATGATTTCGATATGTCTTCTCTAATCTGCCTTGCCAGATCTAAACTGAGTCAACGCCGGATCTGAAATTGGTACGTCTTGTTTGATAAAAATTGCTGAGTTGCATGCTTTGTACCTGTTTCACACTTTTAAGTTCGATCTGAAATTACTTTCCCCAGGACAAGAATATAGCCAAGTTAATTAAGACACAGCGTTCGCAGTCGTTATAACGATACATTTCGGATCCATGCCAGGATACGCTAGTCTGATCAGGGTCTGACGTAATTTCAGATATGATCTACTTTCCGATACGGGCGTAATTAATATTGCTGTTCAAGAAGTCGATTGGAAAACATGACCAAACAGTAAATAACGCTTGCTACCAAAGTTCGTTGTTCGACTTTATGTATTGATCACATAAAGCATTCTTATATTCTCCACTATATGCATTCTGCTAAACTATATTTATATACTTCCACGGGAATTTGAAACTCTCTCGTGTGATACACGTCCTATTCTCCAGATGATATATAGTATCTATAGGAGAAATTTGAAATTGAAATTTGCCTCGTCCGTTCCCTTGACATGAGAGGGAAAGCCGCACACGCACACACTCACACACTCACATACACACACACACACACACACACACACACTGAGTACTACTGTCGCTTCTGGTGGTACTATGAAACGAGAGATCCCTCGTGGTCGACGCGACCCGAGTCCGCGCGGTACAATTGCGGTCTGACGCGCGAGACGACGATACGTGCAGCTAGGCCAGAAATGTTCAGCCCGGAGCTTTGGCCTGGATAATGTTTGCCAGTGACGTGCATCATCCGAGCGTTTCACCAACGGCTGAGCACACGTCCCTATCTCGATACTAAACTCAAAAGCTTTTCTCAGATGCATATTAGTCTTTCCAGCTACATCATACATGTGTAATTTGTAATATATCGTACAAACGAAGCATGGAAATGGCAATAACGGCAACATGCATAGGGTCTATGATTGGCGTTTCGACTCGTAACTGTCAATCAACAAACGTTTAATACTCGAAACTGACTGACCTCAAGCGAGCTCCTCTGAGAAGATTCAGACTACCCGATTTATTCATGAAATAATATAGCAGCAAGCTTGAAATTGGCAGCTGAAATTTCCAATTACCTTGTTTTATGGATCCTTGACGTTTCTGTAAAAAGTTTGGAAAGTAGAATCTTGCATATTCTCGTAATTCTTCATCTTTCATATAAAGTCACTTATACGAGAAATTATGACGATGGACTTTGGTTTGTTCATGGAGAAAGTTTTGCGAAAAGTACACAACAATGTGGAAGCACTGATAAAAAGTAATCGATCAAATATAAATTGTATTTGTAATGAAAGTTGAGAATGAAAATGCACTCATTGTCTTGATATTGAGGCCAAAGTTATATATGGTATGGACTTGTATCGAAATACTTTTATTGCCTCCATTTTTTTTTTTCATTCTTTTTTCCATTCTCACAGAGAAATCTGTTTTTGTAAAAAAAAAAAAAAAAAAAAAAATTTGAGTATTTAATGCCAACATACTTGTCATTTATCTACGGCAACTTTGTCCATTCGCTGAGTACATCAATCTGTTGATGTATTTTTAATTTGTTTCTCAAAAGTCGTATTTTGAAAACTCCTTGAATGTTTTTTCTTTCTAACAATCAGAGTGTTATATCGTACCTACTGCATCAATGATGAATCTGATTCAGATAACATTTTTATTACACGTCTCCAGAGAATATTGAATACGACACGGCACTTATTTATTCATTTAACTACCGGTATACCCTGTATATTCATATACATCTAGCTGGAGTATCTAAAATTAGTGAGAGATACCAGACAACGATAAGCATTATTATACCCACTGACTTCTCTGTAATGGCAGTATCGATACTCATGAATGAGGCGAATTAGGGTAGCTATGAGTTTACACGATTTGTTGTTCTGTTCTCACTCCTGACACATGATTAGACTCCTCATTAGTAACCTGTCACTCACCACTATCAAGGGTTTCCAGTGTATTATGAATATAAAATTAAAATATTTCATGGAAAGTAAAAATTTTCGATGTTGAGAATTAATGTTACAAAAAAAAAAAAAAAAATGTGCATCGACTAGTCGCTAATTCGTAGTCGTATTTAAACCTTAATGTAAAATAAAACGTATCGTACATTACCCTCTCTTTACCTCAGGGAATTAGTCGTTTCTCGACTCATCTCGCTGCTCCAGTCGATTTTACAGTTCGCCTGTGTGTTCGCCTCCTAGTTTTTGCGATATCATCGTCGTCTTCACGCGAGTTGATGTAGATCCAAGCCAACAGCTCAATCTATGTATATATCTTTATCTCGGTCGCGATTGCATTGTTAGCACGAAGAGCATTGTTTGAACGATGCGGTGAGATGGAACGGAATCGAGAAAGAGAACTTGAGTTAGTGATATATATATACATATATATATATATATATATATATATATATAGATAGATAGATAGATACTGAGGCCCCGGGCGACCAATCAGCGTTTGCGTTATAGCCCGGTCGACGTTCGGTGCCCTATCAAAGATTCTTGGTTGCAACTCATGCCGCAGGGGGTTGCAGAGAGAGCTTACGAGGAGCACTAAGCTCGCCGCTGTAAAATCCAATGTAGTATTATCGCGGTGGTTTCCACGCGCGTTGGCAACTCTTGATCTTCGCTATGTTTTTAGCTCTTAGTTGAGAAATAGGGGGCACCGGATTGACTGTACGAGATATATGTGTGATAAAAAAAAAATCAAGAAATAGGCTGAGGTGTATATTAATGAAAGAGAGACCTTAAATCAGTAGCAACGAAGCAAATCTAATAGTCAGGCTTTGTGAGGATTGGAATTTATAATAAGCTGACGAAATTGTCCTACATAATGCTAAAGATGTGTGTTACTCTGCTCTGAGGTTCCTCGCGGCACATTTTGGCCGCACACGTCATCGCTCGTGAACGTCAGACTAATTGCAAAAATAGCTGGGATAAAATCAATTGTTCGTTCGAGGTGCAAGACGAAAGGGATGAAAAACCTTGTAGTCGGTGATAAACTGTCAGGGTTCGTGATTACATTTCTTGGATTTCTTTGATTTTCTTCGCTCTAACATGTCGACTCATCCTACCTCAGGTTTTTTTTCTTTCCATCTCTTACTCCGAGTCGGGAAAAGCAAAAAAAAAAAAAACGGGGGGAAAGAGCCGAGGAGAATTAGAGAAGAATATAGCCGCTGTCATTAATCATACACTTACCAGTATGTGTCGTGATTTGTCGAGTGTGTGATCGCATCTCCGACACTCAGGCCTTGACTCAATTCACAACGTCCTTGTGCTGTCATTTTTTTTTTTTAATTCTCTTGTAATGATATCCGTCTAGGAACACTAAAATCAATCCCTTAGCACCCTCGTATCTGGCCCTTAATAATCATACCGAAAAAAAGAATTCAGTCATGTCGTTATTTTTATGCGTGTTCTTTGGTATTATGAATTAAAAAAATATGATTGGTGCGTACCAATCAATTTTAAAAATGTGTCATTCGATAATTTGTTTAAAAAAATCGTAGATAATGAAAATGGAAGGTAAATCTGCGTGCTAGGAAATTTTTATTCATCCTATCATGTTTTTACAAATCAATCGCTATTAATATATATATATATATATATATATATATATCTGTAGATTAGGTATACCCAAACTTTAATAGACATCCTGTAATGCATATCTTGTCATCATAAACCGTCATAAAAATTTGCCACGCACTTCCACTAGTGTGAAGTGCAGAAGCTGCCTTCATTTAGAAGAAAAATGAAGCTGCATGTACTCTTGATGATACTCTTGAGGTCTTAATGGCTCTTGAAAAATGATTCCTCTCTCCTTTAGCATTATATTTATTATCAAAAACCCATTGTAATGCTACCCATGAACCTGTACTACGAGATGCATATGAGTGTGCAAAGAATAATAAAAGGGAAACAGAGGGATATAGTCATCCAAAGTACTCGTTCACCTCTCTTCTGCGGGGGCTCACCCTTTTTTTTTTTTGTTTTTTTCTTTTTTTTTTCTCTTTAAGGCTCTTCACTTTTGCACAGCCGCGCGCAGACCAATGATACGAGGGAAAGGCAAACCCAAGCGTGCAAACCGAACGCGAAACCATGTGGAGAAAAAGCGTGTACTCCGGTGATCCTGAAGCCCTGCGAGATACTAGTTGGGAAGGGGAAGGCGGGGAGATGCTCCTCGCAAAAGTAATACGAGAGGCGTACTCTTTGTGACTGGATGCGAGAGGGAGCCCAGTGGTGAGGGGAAGAGAAAACGACGAGTTGTAGATGTATTATATAGAGACATGAACTCTAGGCGTGTTGCGGGGGAGTGTGGATGGAAACGTTGGACGAGCGGGAGAACTCGAGAAATAAACAATAGGGAACCGTTCTCTTGAGTCGAGACACCCGTTCGTGAAACACAACTAGGGTTTGCGTCGTCACTCTCGCTCTCATAAACTCACTCGTTCTTCCGCCCTCCGGGTCTTTTGTCGGCTTGACTCTGGAGAATACAGGGACATGCTTGTTCTCTCGATTATCGTCACGTCTAGACATCACTGTGATTATTAAATAAACTTGGATTTCTAAATGTACATATATGTGTCAGCCTCTCAAGTTTCAATCGAATAAAAAGAAATGTACGTGACACTCTTTGCGAGTAGTCGTCGGATTTTTGTGGGTATGCGAAAGAAAAAAAAAAAAAAAAAAACGAAAGCGAAAAAGAATTCGGAGATTTTTTATCAGTTCAGCGTCTTTGTGGTTTTTCCAGTATTAGGGATGATGGTGGCAAATTGGTTCAATTTCTTTTCGGGGATTCTTAGCAATTTTTTTAGATGTCTATACGTTATTGAGGTAGTTCCGATGTATGACGCGAATTATGTAAAGTTTATTTTCACGAACTATGCAAAGTTTCATTTTTTTAAAGAGGTACAGCTATTATTTTGATGGATTGTTTTATTATTTGGAGAATGTGACAACGCTTGATTTTCCTCAGCCTGTCTCTGTAACATAAACTTGGATTCTGAATGTACATGCGTCTGCCTCTGAAGTATAAATCGAATAAAAGGAAACGTACTCTCTGCGAGTAGTCGTTGGAATTTGGTGGGTATGCGAAAAAAAAAGGAAAGCAAAAAGAGCCCTGAGGCCTTTATTAACTCAAAGCCTTTGTAGTCTTTGAAGTTATAGGAGAGACCGCTGTGATAATTGAATCAATTTCGATTCTAGAATTGTTAGCGATTTTCTAAAGGTCTGCACGATAATGAAGCTCTGATGGGCAATTCGTGTCATTGATCAACCCATACCTGGTCATTAAAAATAATAATACTATTATCAGTACGTTATCTTGTTACATCAAATTCGATGCAGCAAGTTAAGAACAAATGTTTCTAAGTCGACAACTTATTTTCGAAAATAACGACCTACGAAATACAACTTACTTTTCTGTTATTTGTCATCAAGAAATTAATGTAACATCTATTTTTTTTTTTAACTAAACGTTTTTATATATTTTTAACGCCTTCGATTTTGATGGATTGATTTATTATTCAACGCTCGAAATGGTATCGCTTGAATTTCGTCAGTTTGACGCTGGGGAATTCACGCATGTTCTCTCGATTATCGATTAACGTCTTGAGACGGCTATGTATGCGTGAACATTAAATAAACTTGGATTCTAAATGTCATGTGTCTGCCGCCTACGTGCGAATTGAATTAGTAGAACGTATTCTCTGCGGAGAAGTTGGTCGAATTTTTGTGCTTGACATGCGATAAAAAAAAAGAAGGAAAATAAAAAGAACCCTGAGGTCTTTATCGTTTCAAAAGCCTTTGGTACTTGGAGTAGCAGGGGAGATCGGGGTCAATTGGATCAATCCCTAGCATGTCGTGTCACCGCTTATTTGACCGTAATTTACCGCTAAAGCCACTTACGTCGTTTTGTGCAGTAATCGTCACAACGACTCACTAGATGAACTTTTTATTTATTTTTATTTTATAAAAGCTGTATTGAGAATAACAGTCAGTAATATCACTTCGATTGAAATGAATATTCCCTGTTCACGGATTTTTGAAGATGCCGATTACGAATTTAAACTGAAAATTCAGAGATTCAAAATTGGTGAATCCAATATGGCTGACGAAAATTCGAAAAGTGGTTCATTTTGATGAATCTCTCGGTTTAATTTATGAGAATAAACGCCTAATTTTTAACATAACCATCTGTTATGAATTCTTAGTGAGATTCGTAACCAGCGAACCTGAACACCGGCGAGTATTGTTTGCAGATTTATTATTTGCGACCAGATTTTGATTTTTCGAAAAAAATTATGAAACAGCCTAAAATCTGTAAAAGAGCTCGAAGTACCGAAAGGTTGAGGGCAGTCCAGCTGCTTTTATCCAGCATGACTCAACACCGAAAAGCCCCGGTCTCGTCTACTAAACGGTAGACAGAGAAGATCGGTGAAGCAGAAGATATATACCGGGTTACTAAAATAGCGACGTAAAATTCCACGAAGATATTCCGTGGCGCAAAGAGGATGACCAATGGAATTCTTGGAAAATTTCAAGATCGGCTTGCCAGTAACTGCGAGAACTAGGAGACTATGAAAGCCACACTGAGCCCGCTGTTACTACCGCAGAGCAGTTGAAGGAGTGAGCCAACCAAGCGAACGTGCCTGTGGCGTTGGGACCAGAATGAGGCGCGGAGAACGACCGCTACTCTCACTCGAGGGATGAGTTTCAGCGAAGATAGAAAAAAAAAACCCCCCCTCAGGATTGCGTTCAGTGTTAGAGATGGTGGAGAAGAGGAAAGCGAAGAAAATAAAAGAAAGAGAAAAAAAAGGTGGAAAGTATCGACGAGAAAGACGTGTGGCTAAGTAGCGACCGCGAGACAAATCACCGTATAGTATGTGCGATCACGATGTGGCAGAAGAAGTGAGTAACCCTCGCAGCGGATTAATAGTAGCGTTCGTGTCATTTAATTTTTACCTTTATTTTCAGAATCACGAATTCCTACTCGTTTGTCAAATATAAAAAAAAGTGTCTCATCCGATTCTCTCACTATCTCTTTCTCTCTCTCTCTCTCTCTCTCTCTCTCTCTCTGTCTCTCTCTTTCTTTTGAATTTAGTGAAGTAGAGACATACGAATCCGAAGATCTCGTTCCACATTCTTCCTGTTGTTCAACGTCGTTCAGATAAATTGCAAAAAATGTGGGATCCCTTCGCAGCTTCCTGTGGGATCCCGTTTTTTTCCTTCTCATCCGAGCGCTCTCTTCGATTCGATCGATCAGAGCATTCTTCCGGTGACACATGTACGCGTGTTTTTGCGATTGGACGGTAGAACATAATTACGTATATGGTGCATTTCAGGCCAAGTCAACAGGGTCGTAATTCTCGTATGTTTCATTTTTTTTTTGTTTTTGGTATTACGTAGAGATGTACAAAGAAACATTGTGCTCAATTCTTTTCTGTTTCGACATTTTTCTTGGTCTAAAATATTGAAAAAATGTAGACAACAAATTTTTTAACTACGATTTAAAAAAAAAAGTGACATTAGTTGACATTATATATATTTTTTTAATTATAAAAAATAGTAACTTTACGATGGACAGCAGCTAAAAAATTTTGCTGCAATTTGATGTCGCAATACATTCTTCGTTATTTTCGATTTTCGTCAAATTTTGAAATAAATTTCTGTGGATACATTTTCTGTTTTCCTTTAATTTTTAAATAAAATATTTACATATTTTCGTACGAAAATAGTGAAGTGTATTCTAGAATAAGAATGAGTTCGAAAGCAATGGCTACAACTGACCTCATACATACTTTCAAAGCGCAGATCCCCCGAACCAGTGAAAAGTTCAAACATACTTTGCATATATTCATTCACAGACATTCCCGTACACGCCGCAGTGAAAAAATATGAGTATGACATCTCGGGTTGATTATTTGTCACTTTTATGATGTGCAATGTTACAAAGACGTTACTGAAGCTTTGTAGTTTTTTTCTTTTTAGAAATGGGGACATCAAAAGTGCGCAGGAGTTGTCATAGCCAGTGCTGTAAATGAAAGTATACGATGTGCTTTGTACGTGTGATTTTTTTTTTTTTTTTCCATTTCTGTCTTTGACCTCCGCCGAAGTTTATATGATGAAAAATGCACGCACTTTCCTTCATGTAGGGCATCGCACCCCAAGCTTTCTACGGGTCATCAGAGTCTAAAAAAAGAAGCTCGGAAGCTTCACCTCCTACGTAGGCCTCTCAATGGCAAGTTTTTTTTTTCTTCTTTAACGTGAACTCGACAATATTTACAACAAATACCGTCAGGCCTCGATTAATATTTCATTCAAGATGTATGTATGAGTAAGTGTGTGTGTCATGAGTCGAAAGAGGCATCCCTCATTCATTCGACACAAACCTCGCGCCTCTGTCTTCTCATCATTACATTTTTCTTCTCCTCTCTCACACCAACCACTATTATATACGTAACTTGGGTGAGTGAGGCTACTATGTGACTCAAAGCTTCTCATAGTTCTTATCGATCCAGCACTCGTGCACGCAGAGCACTTTGCCTCTCTTGACCAAGCTCAGCTTTCGAAGTGAGCACGCGTGGTCCATCACCTCGAATCGTGGCTTATTCGCTTGGAAAGTACTTTCCTTCAATCGTTGGTATGTAAGAGGTGCCTCCGGGGCTCTGGTCTATAGTGCCGATTCTCTCAACTCCCTTTGCTACTGCACTTCTCGATACTTCTCTTCCTATAACAGCTTTACGTACCGTTAACGTAACGTAACGTAATGTGCGCAAGGAGGAAAATTGTTCTCTCGAATGGTGAACAGAATCCGTTACGATAAGAGACAGCTCCCGAGTATCACGATCGTATTGACAAAGTCCTATGTGATCTTTTGTGTGGGTTCAGATTGGACAAAAAAATATATGCGATTTCATGCTATTGGCAGTGTCGTTTATTTTTATTTTTTTCACGTGGACAGTTTGAGGGATGCTTGGAAATTGAAAAATGGGGTGGTGCTGTCACTCGTGACAAGTCTGATGAATCTGAATAGGAGGTTCTTGCAGAAACGTTTATGTTTGGACACTGTGACCTCTGCTCCGATAGTTCTTTCAATTCCTTTTTTTTTGCGACTAGTATTCTGTAAAATTGAAGACAGTTTTTAAAAAATTTGGACCTGCGATCAACATTTTTGACAGAATGATTTTTGAAGAAATTTTAATTATACGGTAACTATTTTTTTGTTTTTTTTTTTTAACGTCGACAATCCTGTCGAAAAATAACTTTGATGAAATTTGTTCGATTTGAAAAAATTAGTCTGGCATCGCGATCAGACCAATGAAAATATTATCAAAATAGTGATTTTTGTTGAAGGTCTGCGAGACACGTAAAATAGGGCAAATTATGGTTTATATAATAAACGCTACATAGGATGTCTCTGCCGAGAATTAAGTGAATTTATCTTGGCGTGGCCGCAATAATCAGACATAGTTAGTTGCTTGAGGGCAGGAGTGTGTGTCGGGAGGATTCTGTCGACGTGAGGAGAGTTCGTTTTGCAACCTGTGTGGTGTAGCCACAAGGGAAGAGCGTCAGAGAGGATATACCGAACACACACACACACACACACATATATGTATATATATCTTTCCCATTTCTCCGCTTGTCCCATCCGCGGTTTCGAGGAATGCTCCAAGTGGGAAACGTAGAGAAGCCAGGGACGAAAGCTCGGGGATTGGGACGTGAAGCATGGGGGAGCGATTTCATATAATAGAGACTTTATTCCTTTCGCCGAGCTGAATGTTTGCTTTTTTTTTTGGCTGCAGTATTAACATTGAGAGAAGAAAAAACAGTTGGACCAACATAAATAAAGAATAACGCGTATCGGACTGTGAATATAGCGGATAAAAAGTGTATACTGATACCCAATTATATAAATATTTGTATTTCTGGTCGAAGTGTTTATTTGAGTATGTACTCCAATTTAACGTCATGAAAACGTCACATGAAACTATAGTTTGAAGCCTAAAATTGAACCACGTGAAAGAAAAATCATTAACAAGGCTATTTTCCTTAAAAAATCAACTTTTTAAGTTTAAAATAAGAATTCAAAGGTACTTAATTGAGTCAAAAATATAATTGCCTGTCTTGTATTGTTCCAGTAACATCATTTTTTATTTTAAAATAGTTTCAAAAAATACACTTCCCAATTTCTCGAGAAAATAAATCTGAAAAAATGTCCAGAAAGTACTCGCAAGTAGGAATAAAATCTGGCAAATGAAAAAAAAAATTGAACTGACAGTTACATGCGTTTCGATATGAAAAAAATAAATATACATCATTTCCTATGTAATACACCAACGAAACGTGAATTATTTTCAAACTGTTCTTGTTTTTTTTAAATTTTTTAATTACCGCGTTGATTAGAAAATGAAATGTCCACTGTAATTGAAAGTCGACGAAAATAACATTACGCTAAGAGACGCGGAAATGGCGACGGGACATATAGCCACCAGGCAAATATTCTACGAGCTGTATATATAAATTTATCGCTTACCCAGCAGCATAGCTGGCATAATTCTAGGGGACAGTTTAGTGCACGTAAGATCCCAAGACCGAGAGAAGGGTATCCGTGAGGATACCGTTGGGGGTGCCACGGGGGAGCGGTCGACGTCTTAATCTCCCCTTTAAAATTTATGGCCCAGTTGTTTAAGGGATGTTTAGTCGTACTTAATCTGTAACTGCTGTGCTTACGTTCCCTCATGCTCCTCTGTCTTCGCGTCTTGCCCAATGCCTCCCTTCTTAAACTAACGTTCTCACCTAGAAGACCAGTGACCTCGCTTTCTACCCTCCACCCACTCCGCAAGCTCTTGCTCACGGTGACTACAGTATTAAATGAACCGTGGTTGCTCTGTCCTTTATTCGTAATTCTGTATACGCTCTGCAGTGAAGCGTGCATTTCCGGATTGGACGAGAGTTACTTATCACTGGATTTTTGCTTCCCCTTAAGAGAAGGCTCTGTTTTCATGGAGAAAAATATTTTTTTCGCCATTTTCATGCTAGAGTATTTAGAATAGTCTGAAACGTTGAGAAAAGAGGTTTATAAAAAAAAATGTGTGTGTGTGCGTGCTGAAGTTTGTTGTCGATACGATAGCCTTCGCAATTTGAATCAGGCTCAAGTTTCGTACACAAATTGATCATGATATATCGTGATCGATGCGCTCAAATTTTATGTTACTTTGAAATTTGAACAAATATTTTTTTATTTCAAAAAAGTTAAAGCGTGAAGACTTTTTTTTTTTTAATTTCAATACGCTATAAAATATGAATCCTTTGAGCGATTGACACCAAATACAATCCCAAATATTGTTAAAATTGTATGGCGATTTTAAATTCTTTGGAAAATGTTATTCCAGCATCGTATTGATAAATATAATTAATAATTGGTTAAAAAAGCCTCAACTATCGATACATCGTTTCTTTTTTTTTTAACTCAAGAACACTTTGGTGTTCTAAAAAAATAACAAAAAGATATTAATATTCGTAAACACCGAAAAGCTAAATGAACTCTGGACATTATATACGTCAGTTTTATTGGCATTTCATGCAATTCGCAATGCAAAGCGTTTTTCCAGTTAAAACTGAATTTTCTTATCGACGGTTTTTTTTATTCCCGTCTGCCCGGCGGGCAAAAAGTCGGGAGTTATCACATTATCGAAAATAGCACATTCAGAATTAAATACAGACGTTTCTTTTCTATTCTACTCCTCGGTGCACAAAAATAGTAATTTATAGTTTACGCAATTGAAAGTTTTCTCGTTCGCAGTAGAAATATTCTCGCGGTATCGACACAAACGTCGATTCACCGTCTTTAGAGCTTGGACGATATAATTGACCACGTTCTTTTTATATATACATATATATATCTCCATATTATAAAAATATCTCGCTGCCGCTGTACAGCATATATTGGAGATTTCATGTCAAACCTCCAGGCTCCATTTTTTATAAATCCACTTATCAGACTCGAATTCTAATAACTTGGTGAATTTTGGTCGAAGAAAATGTTGACCGGAGACATTTTTGTTCAGCGCGATCTTCCCTATTCGAATATATAAATATCATCACATAGTTGCGAGACACCCTGTATATATATATCTCGCTTTGAAGAGTGAACTTACAGACTTCAAACTTATTGTTTACGATTTAGTACAATTCTTACAACTTTCCACATACGTGTTACAAACGTGTCAATCCTCGTTCGTCTAGTTGTAGTCTTATGCCAGACAGTTTCATAAGCGTTGAGCTCAGTGAAAGGTTTGAAACTAAAGTGGCGTGCTTGCGGTGGGAGAAGGGTATGTGAGAAAGTCTCAAACACTTTTTCGCAGACGTCGAGTTCAAGTATACGCGCGTCGTTTCCAGTGAGCAGTTTGACTCTAGCTGGCGCTTACAGCGCTTTAAAAGTTTCGACGCGAGAGTACCGCGTCGACGGATTCTTCTTTGCAGTTCAAATCCTTTTCCCAATTCCTGCTTTCCATTGTTTTCCAAGCGTCACCGAATCTACTTTGGTTTTCGACGAATTTCAAAGATTTTCAACGATTTTCAAACCATTCGCTCTCGTGTTGCATCATTCGCATTTTCAAGCGAGTGGAACAAGCTGATGGCATCTACTCTCTTCAGCGATTCAACTCTTTTTTTTTTTATTACAATTTAGAATTAATATTTCATGTATCGTACGTAAGTTTCGTTCGAGTGTTCTCAGTGATAAATTTGGCAGGGTATCGATTCCAAATTTCATTTTCTTTTTTTAACGTCCTTAAAATACATTTCTGGTTGCATCGGGAAGCGAAGTGAGGACGAGGGAGTTTCATCTTTTTAGTATGAATTTCTTGAACCATTTTTTATTAAAAAAAAAAAAAATTTCTACCGAAAAAAAAACGTAAAACACGTTTCTGCCTGAAATCGACGTTAAGAAATATTTAACAAAAGTAACCAACGCAGAAAATATTTTCCGACTTATTTCGAACAAAATAGTATAGAGCTAGTTTTTTTTCATCTATAAATTTTAAGCTTGCAAACGTTTTGCCTGGTCGATTTCGAGCTTGGCTCTCTTTCTCATCGATCTCACTGGACTGTGAGTGTGATCGGTAGCCGATTTCCAGAATGGAGGTGGTCCTGTGATACATAACCCGGTGCTCGATGTATATATATTTATATATATATATATATATATATATCTCTCCATAAATTCGTCGGGTCTTTACAACCAGCAGCAGTACCACTAGAACTGGAACAGTATTGGGACCCTCGGCTCGCGCGTGGTTTAACGTGGTGCTCCGATAAATTCCAACTGGCGTGGGAGGATGATAGTCAGAAAAAGAGAATGAGACAGATAGATGGAAAGAGCGAGAGAGAGAGAGAGAGAAATAGAGGATCGAGGGGAGTGGCTGGCCGATTGTAAACGCACGTGTTTACGAGAGTATAGTGCGGGCTGATCGACACGCCAACAAGAACACGTATTGTCTGTCGACCGAAACTTCAATAACTCATTTTTCTCCAGCATTCCTGCTTTTCCGCACTCCAGCCCTATACAACTTCTCTATCTGCCTCTGCCTTGTTTTTTTTTTTTTTTTCAGTGTGATCCAGACTAGTTCCCTTTTGGGTTATCATGAACGACAGACGGGTGTTATGAAGTTGGCAGACTGAACTTTCACACCGAACGCATGACTTATGAACACGAGAATAAATTTTGGGCAAATACAAAAAGTAGTATTTAGTGTGTATAAAAGAAAAAACTACTTATTGTAAAAAATACACACAGACGTCCTCTTTTGTATGCCTGTGACGAAAGCGTATAAAAATGTAACTGGAGTAATAAAAAAAGTATAGAGAAATTTAAATAACTAATATGATTACAATGCTCCATGTTATGTGTCACAAAGAACCATTTACTTAATTACTGCCGTTTTGATAAAAACAATACAAGAAAAGAAAATGGGCCACGCGTAATACAAAACAAATTGACAATGCTCTTTAAAATTCAATTGCCCCGCGTATAGTGTACAGGCTTTTTCTCGTCATTTCAATAACCACTCTGGTGATTAATTGCAGCACTCTCTCAGTATTTCTGGCGCCGCTGGTACTGCTCAACACACTATCTGTACCAAGCGGCCAACGAATTATATATATATTTCATTCGAAACCTTCGCGTGCTAGTTTTCACGTAATTATGATTGTGCGATAAATTCGTGAAGTCGATAAGCCGTGCATCCTGCTTTCACCCTCTCTCTCTCTCTCTCTCTCTCTTCCTCCCACTCTCTCCCTCTCCCTCTCCCTCTCTCTCTCTCTCTCTCTTCCTCTTTGCATTTCTGGAGCAAGATGCACCGAGGTCGGAAGTCCGAATTCGGCTGCCGAGTCGACTTTCAGTGCGGAATGAAAGGTGGGGATTTGAGCAGTGGTGATGGTAGTGGCTGTTCGTATATAAGCTCGAGGGGGTTGCAAAACGTATATCTGGCTGGAACCACGTATGCCAAGCACGTAGAAATTCGTGCTTTCCCGTTCCTTATCGCTGTGCCGAGGTCGGAGAGGTGACAGGGGAAACCCGTGAGCCGAGTAGGCAAGTCCTTTCCTTCTTCTTTTGCGATTCCCGCGTTGCCCTCGCTGCTGCTGCTGCTGCTGCTGCTACCCATTCCTGTTTCGCTCCCCTAGTTCTCGCACTGCCGTTTTCTACGTTCGTTCTTTTCCCAAACGGTCTCAATCCACTGTCGCGCGACTCTATCTCGTACGTATCAGTTCCTCCATTCACACGCAAGCTTTGCTGGCTGTTATATAGAACGTCACAGAGCTCCTATCGGCACACCAACAACATTTCACGAGCGGCAACACGACCGCCCCTTCATTCTCTTCGCTATACCTCCCCGTCAAGTCGTTCTATCGCACTCTCTGCTGTAACATACACTATATATATCGGTGGTACAATGGTTGCTATGGTACACGATTTCTCTGAGAAAAGAAAATTGTCTACTTCACTTTTACACCGAAATTCGATTCACCCACCGGTTCAAATGGAGAAGCAAGAGATAAAAACAAAAGGAGCGCGCAGATATATATATCGAATCGTACAGTGGATACATACACCGAAAAAAAAAAAAAAATCATTGATTCAAGAACAGTGACCATTGCGGGCTAACAATGACATAAGCTATCGGTACAACTTTATATGCATTCTAACAATTACATATGGAATTGAAACATTAACACATTTTCTTAGAAATTTTTTGGACATTGGCTGAATTTGATATATAATTGTTAAGAATGAAAATAAAGTTGCACTGATGTCTTATGTCGTTGGCAGAACGTAATGATCACTGTTCTTGAATCAATGATTTTTTTTTTTCAGTGTACAGTCCGATGTACGATACACTTAAGACTGGTCGAACGAGGCGTTGAAATTGACATTGCTGTCAAGTAATTAATGTATTTTGCTTTTCCGCAGAGGAAAAATTTGGTGAATTTTTTTTTTTCATTATTTTTGTGTCAGATTAGTGAGACTGTCTCAAATATTCACAATTTTGGCACACAAGTAGAGTATCACATCCCCTTCATTTAATAGAACTTTAAAATATAACACCTTTCAACTGTCATCTAATTATTTATTTTCTGAAAGTTAGTCATGTACGCTGTAACTTTTGTAAATCGTCGACAATTGAGTTAAATAATTCTACATAATTGCAGATACATTCAAGGTACAATAATTCAATAATGACTTGAAATGAAGTTACAGATAAAAATTGCCATGAAATTTGATTTCACATCTGAATTACGACCAGCACTGTAGATATTAATAATATATGGGATAACTGTTATTTTTGGATCCCGAAGTGGATCTTTGTGTCTGTCGCTACAGACATTATATCTCAAACAGCTGTAATATCGTCAGTTAAGAAAAAAAACGAAAAATGAGACTCACATCACGGTACCTCGATAAATCGAGCTTGCTATTTCGAGCCACATTTTCTCTATCTTTCGCTCTAGTTCTCTTTTATATCTCGAGAAAATCTCAATAGTAAAGTAATTCTCCTTCCCGGTGTATGCTCTATATATCAAGGTCGACGGACGGATTAATTTTTTACCCACCTCCTTTCGACTTCTATGCCTGCGTGATAGGATATTCGTGCATGCGATAACATCTTTTCCTGAGGGGGTAAATTGGCTTGTATTCACTGCACTCACGGCTGCTGGTACCGTGTGCTTGTGGTTGTACAATAGTTCGGGAACGAGTTCCGGAAGAGCAAAGAATCGGGTCTAGCTATATATTCTCGCTCTATTGGAATTTTCCACCTACCCTTCTCCCGTTCCTTTTCACATAATTTATTATACATACGTAAGGAAACAAATGTTTCCTCGTTTCGCAAGATCGAGATATCGGACAAGAGAGATGTAACGCAGCGAGTGTGCATGGCATGCGATTTGTTTTTCTCATTCTACGTCATGGAGTAGTAAACATCTCGATCGCAAACAAATTGGTCGTTGCTTTTGGGCGTCCGAGACGAATCTTCGATCTCGACATTTTTCTTATGAAGTATTACCTAACATATATTACGATAGTACACAGAAGCAGACACACGGTGGAAAACAAAAGAACATTTTTGTACGAATGTCCACAACTTCTTTTTTTCTGGTTAATTTTATAAAAAACGAAAGTGTTTGTAATTTAATATAAAATGATTACACGACTAAGACTACGAGAAGCACAAGTTTGTATATTCACAGATTCATTATTTTATTAAACGACATTATTTTTTACAAACTGCAATAGTAATCCCATTGTACGATGCCATCTTTTATCTTCTGTGTACTCTGTAAACGTATTTTAACATCGGAGGCAAGAGCAAATTGGCCGGAAATGCGCACGTAGTACGTCGGAATGGCTTACACATCCCTCTCAATATCTGGGGTAAATGAGTAGAAGAAAAACGGGAGACAGTCGGATAAAGAGAGCATGAGATTTATCCGGTATTCAAGAGTGTACTCGAGTGACCGATTTATTTACTACACTTATCCTACTAAACGTGATTTTCGAGAGCCGGAAATTGCTAAAATCGCAATTTCATGTTATAACTTATTTTTCTGATTAAAAATACCCCGTTTTTTTTTTTGTAATTACAAACATTACATTGAAAATGCTTTTAGCTTTGCTGATATAGCGTGCGAACGAGGGTGAACCGAGGCGAACGAAGCCGAATGAGGTTGAAAGAGGGAATTACCTAGAAGCACGATTGTAGATTACATAGTTACACATTTTGCAGTGCTATCGCTTCCCAATACGATAAACCATAGGGAAATCGTAAAATGCGGTTACCGCACACACACACACACACACACATGGGCCGGGAAACGGCGTACGGTTGGCCGCGGGCCGTGGGTTACCGCGGGCGCCACCTGAACGCGCAAGAACCCTCTCACGTACTCCATGAACGAGCCTGCGGAACTGAGAGTAAAGCGACCCTCGCCACTTCAAACCTCGCAACTTTATACTTACAGATAGTCATTCTCTGAAAACATTCAACCCTGTTTGTGACCTGGAAAATTTCCCACGTTAACGAGAATCACTCGGCGGTTGGCTGATGGTTACTTCTAAAGAACAACTGGCATTTTTTTTTATCTCTCAGATATCCATGTTAAAAGAATAAAGTACTTGAGAAAATATTCCCGAATATATATGCAAGTAGTATATAGATTATAAATTATTCTGTATATGAAGAATAAAAACAAAATAAAAGTGTAGACCTTTTTTCACATTGGTTCCTCATATTTTTTTTACCATTTACATAAAGCTACCTCTACCACGGAAGTATATTTAATCGACTTTGGCTTCCTCATGGCGGAAGCTTTGTTTTGTGATCCGTGCGTAGATTAACGGGGGAAAAAATATGCAAGGTTCTATATTATAAGGTGATTTAAATTCAATTATTACGTTATCTGGTAAAAACTTGTAAAAGGTGGAAAATCGACAAATAAAAATGAAAATTTATATTTCAAGAAGTTATAGCTTGAAAAGAATTTTTTTTTAAATTTCATGTAGTTTGAGTACGTGCAGACATCAAGAACTATGGATATTACCTGGACATTGAATGCTGTAAAGAAATATACACAGACATCGAAAACTATGGAAATATCGATCAGGACCTCCAAAACTATGGAGTCATCGACCTGGACACCGACAACCATGGAGATATCAACCTGAAAACTAATAATTCGCTCCAATACACTTTATTATTATTCAGTACAATAGATCATACTTTGGACTTTTTTTATACTTTCTATACTGCTTTAATACTTTCCCTTTTTTGCGTGGGTGAGTATTATGAAAATCTCATGTAAACAAATGAATATTTCATGCCACAAGAAATCATTCTGTATGAGAAAGCAAAACGACGACAAAATACCCACCTTCATAACCGACATAAGTGTGTATTAAATATTGATTTTTTATCACGATTCGAGTGACGCAAATGGAGGCAGTCTGGCGACCTAGTGTGCGAACCGGAACTGTTGGAGTTGTTGAGTTTTCTCACACGACATATATCCCGAAGGACTGTACAACGACAGGGATAGAAGCATTCGTACCAGAAACGACGGGGCCTCGCCATTTTCTCGAAAGAATGACGACCTCTCTCCCTATGATTGATCGGTTAGCAGCTACGAAGGAGGAGGAGGAGGAGGAAGAGGAGGAGGAGGCGAAGGTATAACACTCGTGGAGCGCGCGCTCAGCCAATTCTACAAGAACATTACATAGCCTTTCTCGTTGAAAGTTGGCCATCATCGCGTGGTTACCACTATTCTTTTCCTTTCAGACGTTGTGGTTGCGAGCGTGTGTACATACGTTCGATTTGGTTTCGCTTGATTCTCAACAAAAGAGGAAAAGATTGTACCTCTCACCCGCGGCGCACCGGAAGATTAGTCGATTCCTCGATTTCTCCTGATACACCCAATACGTAACACCGTACACCGGGGCGAATAAAGTTGCCCGTGAACTTTTGCCCCGACACATATGCCCCTCGGGGGACGACATTTCCGTTTCTACTAGCGAAATAAGTTGCGGGACGCGAAACCCCATTCGTTTTACTTTCGCTCTGCTCTCTCTCTCTCATTCTCTAGCGCTTTCCCGACGGTACCTGGCAAACCAACAGGCCACCCGAAGAAGAGAAAGACATATATATGTATCTTCAAAGAATACAGGATAGTATTCTCCGGAGCACTGTCTTCTTCTTCTTCTTCTTCTTTTATTTCTCCCGAATAGCACCTTTTGAAATATATTCACGTGTTGCATTATTTCTTTGAGAGAAAACTGTGTGCACTCATAGGATCCATAGGCTCTGTTATATTTACGTCTCTACTATATTACAGAAACGACAATATCACGGGGTTCATCGTGTAACCAACATTTATATATCACGTTAATGAAAAGATGTGTGAAAGCACCCATATGTGCTTCTTGTATACCATGAAATATTCTACTATAAAAGATTTCGTGAGATTCTGTAAAAATGTCTAAATTTTTAATGCTTTTCTCGAAAATGTTGGTGTGTCTAAAATACGGACTTTCTGTCCAATTTAATGTGATATTTTTATACATTACAGGATACAGGACTAAGAGTTTCCTACGATACCGAGCCACATGTGTGCGTCATGTAAAAGGTGTGAAAGTTGCGTGGGTGAACAAGGTGTGGATAAAATTCAAACGTGGGCTTATTTTTATTTTTTTTTTTACTGTATCCTTGATCGTCGAACGCGTATATTTCCTCGTAAAGACAAAATATACTGCTGTCGATGCGTCCCTCTTTCTGCTCTTCGCTACAATTTTTCACGATAACGCACCCGTGCGTCACATTCAAACTACCCGTCCATTATTTTACGTCGGCTTTAAGTGTAGGGACCATCATTGAGAGTAGGGAAAATCTTCATAAAGGGGTGGGCACGATATCGACGGGAGCCTACATTTCAAAGTTTCAACACACTTGAAACCAGATTTATGAAGGACAAGATAGTGGCAGGACTAATGGCGTGAGTGTGAAACACGACATGCTCCATAACATTAGATTTACGAAAGAATGATCCCGCGACGATATATTCCTGACAGAAGATCAGCCGGAAGTATATTCCAGTGTTAAAAGATAATTTAAAAAAATTTGTTTCTGCTCTATCCTCTTCGGGAAACTAGGGAGGTTTGATCTTTTTTTTTTCAAATCGTAATTTCGTTTTTTTCTCGATACTTTGGTAGCATGATCACTGAAAGGAATATTTCGCTGTTGGTTTTTTTCTGAGACTTTTCAACTTACACAAAGTTCAACTTTTTTCTGGTTTCCATTTTTCCTGATGCAATCGACAGAGGAAACGAATAAGGAAAACCGATGTGGAAGCTCCGAAATTATTCATTCTTACCGATGGAAATGTGACAAAATTGGATTTTACAGTGTCTTACATAATCAAACTCAAGCAAAAGATTGAAATTTAAACGTCACGACGAAAAAGGGCTCGGTTAGGATAACGAGGCGCTTAGTTCAATATTCGCTAGGTGATCAATTGGGTAACAAAGTTCTTAGGTCCCATCACAACTTGGTTATATCAACAAATAACTCGGCTGGTTATCACAATTGACCAAGTTATTTATTATCACAACCATCTACATGGTTGTGATAACTAAAACAGATATTTCACTCATCGCTTTGTTGATACAACCGCTGTTTTTTCCAGTAGTAGTGCATCAGTCCCCTTCTTCAAAAATATCTCTCCTTTTCGTGCTCTAATTCCCCTAAGATAATAATAATAGTAAAAGTACTTGATAACCAACAACTTGATAATAAATTAATTAACTGGTGCGTACCTAAGGCAATAATAATAGTTCCGTGAAGAACTTTTCGTATGAGGAAGCAAACACCACTGAGAATATTGTGATGTGTTGAAATTCTGTGTATTTTACGTTCTGTTCGATTCGTCCCTCCTTCAGTCCCTTTTATTGTGTATACTCGTTCTCTCGAGAGTCGAGAGAAGCGACCGAGTACGAGTTCGCAGTGAAGAGAATGGGCTGACGAGCCTTGGCAGGTCCTTGAGTCCAAGCTCGACTGCTTCTGCTGGTTCCGGTGCTGTTGTCGGTGCTACGAGTTTTCTCAAAAACACTATGCACTCGAGGAGAATCTGGGGGAGCTACAATTTTAACTATATTCGGAGAAAATAAAAAGATGGATAGAAAAAGTCGGTCGACTCTTACTGTCGTTCTAAAAGGCAGTTTGAAATCGAGTAAAAAAGGTGAAAAAGGGTCTTTCTGTTCCGAGCAGCGGACTACCTGCTCAAGTCCAGATATGATTCGAGAGCGAAGAGAACAAGCAGCAACACCTATAACTATCTCGAGCAGATTGTCATTCTCAACGGGATTGTAAGCGAGGAGGAGCTTTTCGTTCGTTCAATAGATTTTCTTCCAGCTTGTGCTGCTGTACTTTCGTGGGGCTTCTTTATTGCATTTGAGAAATAATTGGCAGTTACGTAGGTCAAAAAGCTTTGGTGAATTTCCAATTTACATTCACTCGCTACTCCTCATTAAATCTGTTTATCTCATTTATGGGTATAATGAGTTATTTTGATATAATGATAAAGATGAATAGCAACAATAGAAGAAGTAGAGGATCAACTGGTTGATCAATAAAAATGCCTGAGTGTAAATTTAAAATTGCGTTGACACGTAATTCGTATAGCCTTCATTGCCTCGAGAACTATTCAATCCACGTCTCGAGTCTCCTCGCAGCATCGATACTCCACACGTTGAATCTCAGAGCCGGTACTGCAAACTACTTTTCCTCCACAGTTCGTTTTGTACAAACTGTCTTTCCGACGCGCGATACAATCCGACGTTATGTCGATACTCCACATGACTATTGTACACGTTCTTATCTATCCGACATATCGTGACACACTTCACATACGATTCACCACATTGTTAGCCCCTCGCATACCATTTCTTTAGTTCTTGTCGATAAGCAATGTTAATGCCTGCAATCTATGTGTGGAGGAAAATGTTTGTCAAGAAATGTGGAGTACCAGGATATGCAGAAAAGAGAGAGTGTGTAAAATGTGACCTTCCCTTGATTTTCTACTGATTGTGGCATATAGTGGAGTGAAGCCTTTTCGCCTTAGAGTCAGACATGAAATGGCTGAAAATAGACATTTTAAACATGGTAGTACATTCGATTATGAGGGTGACAATTATCAATTTGTGGACCATGTAACCATTTGAATAGTTACATTAACTATCGAATAGTTAAAACTAATCAAATTTAGTTACGGTATCAATGGAATTGTTAATGTAACTAAAAAATGGTTGGATGATCCACCAATTAATAGTTAATAGTAGTCACTCAATGGTTGCTAGAACCACTACGATTTTTTAACTGGTACTACAAAATTCCGTCAATGATGAAAATCATGTTCACAGAGATATGTGGAAGAGTATCTCGCAAAAAAAAAAAAAGTAGCTCGATCATTATCGGAGTTTCAGTCTGCAAGCAGTATTAGACATGTTGACCTACAGAATATGCTGTAAAATGAAAGAAAGAAACCTCGTATACATTGCCGGTACTGTTAAGTATAGTGTTTGCGGAGACTATAAGTGCGAGGTTGGTAGTGTTTTTGAAGAGGCATACAACGTCCAAACACGTAGTACACGAGAGTATTGCTGTTGGATATATATAGTATCGTGAAAAAAAAGGGCCAGCTTTTGCAGCGGTATATCTTGAAGTACGAAGTCGAGAGCTTGTGCCGTGTTATTTTATGCGGCTATCCAATTACTTGGTGAGTACCGGTGGGAGGATCGAATGAGGCTCGTGGAACTGCCATATCGTTCTCGTGCATTCTGTCTCACTTTCTCCCACGTCCAAAATATACACGTCGTACTTTCGAGCACGTCGATATACCCCACCGTCAATATGTACCTTTTCGCCGGTGAGCAAGTTCCTCTCCTGTAAATTTGGCGGTTCGAACGACAGAGAGCTCGAAAATAAATCCAGCCGTTACTCAGATACTCCCGTAAAAGCATCCCCCTCACTCGAATAGCTATTCGACAGGGCAGCAGTGTTCCCAGCTACAGAACCTGTGCTTTATATATAAATATGGATTATTTAAAAAAATTTTAACCTAACCATAGAATTTTGTACATTTTTAAGGTCGTAGCAAAAGAGGTCACATCAGTTGCACAGCAGTTATTCCATGACTTACATATTTGACATTAATTTACATTAAAATTGTATTGAAATTCTTATTTGATAGAATATTCTTCATTGAGCATTTTTTTTTCCAATTGTGAAGTGTTTGAAATTAAGGCAAATATTACATTTAAGCTTCAATATACGTGTATCAAGACCATACTCTAGTTTCCATCAAACTCAGAACTATCTGTAATGGCAAAAAATTGAAAGTTCAAGTGATTTTTTAAATACGCTTGCGGATGAAACGGCTTGTTAAAAATCATTAGTATTTTCCAATTTTTATATAAAATAACTCAAGTGACAAATTTTTTTTATAGTAACAGTAGAGTATTTATTGCATCAAGGTTTGCTACCAAATATAACACAGTTCGGATGAATCCAATATTTTCGTACTTCCATACGTTTTTTTCTTTAAATTTGTAATACGTGAAAATTTGAAGCCTCTTTCATAATTAACAAAATAAATATGAGGATATTTGTTAAAAATACAATAATCTTGATTCCGCTTTTACTGCATACGACAGGACAACGAAAGAATATTTCGGTTTGAAAATAAATCGTTTCGTGAAAATCGACAAAGCGTTCACAACTATTGCTCATGGGATCTAACGCATTTTCCGGTGAATCGTTACAATTTTATCGGAACAATTAATTTATACGAGTGCGTGTATACGTCACTAAAATATGCATAAAATGTATATTTCCAGGAAATTATATATTTTTATTATATATGTATATATAATATACACATTGATTTACGAGGGCCCGGAAGTCAATAATCCGCACGCACAACCCGATTTATTGTGTTGACAACGACATGTTTATGAGAAAAAAGTGCTGAGTAATAAAGTGTAAGATATTCGCTGATACTGGCCTGGCGATAAAGTCAGCATTGGGAGTATTGAAAATTTTATGGTACAGCAGATATCAGATTCGGGATAGTGTATTATTTGTTGGGTGTTATTGCTTTCGTGGAAGACGATGATCCTCGAGCCTTCCGTCCTTTAGCAACTGGACATACAGCCGAGCTATCTCTCGTTCGAAAAAAGAAGCGTTAAGGTTTTATTACGACGCGGCGAGCTATACGAAGCCTTTCTCGTCAAGATTCCTCAGGACGATAACGACCAGTCAGAAAGAAGGTACATCCGAAAGGGAAGAGAACGCCTTGAAGAACGTTGTGGTTTGAGCTCTCCCCGGAGACAAGTTAGCTGTGGAAGCGGGTTTGACGTTATATATGTATACTGTATCGAAGAGGGAAAAAGTGCTCATTACACGAGCGAGCACGCCCAATCTTGACACACCCCCACAGTTTTATATCACTGGAGTATACAGCAGAACAATGCTTAAAAAAAAGAGAACAAAACAGAGAGGCCATGTTCACATCAAGTATATTGCGGAAGAAAAGGAAGTGAACCGAAAGAAAATTCGATTACGCGTTCCAAGTTCGATAGAAAGTGATCTACTGCAATCTTGCGCAAGTGGAATGGAAAAAATGATCAAGGGGGAAGGGAGATAGCTGAAATTGCTTGTCAGGATGCTGCTGCTGCTGCTGCTGCTGCTGTGCATCAACATCGAGAGCAATCGACTCTTCTTGCGATTCATTCAAGGCAGCCTTTCAGCCTCGAGACTCACTGACCTAATCGATATTTCTAATAACGTCGTCGTTCATACACACACACACACACACACACACACACATGACGCTGCTCTCGTGTTGTTATTAGCGAGCCTGCCGTATTACCTTTAGCGCCGAAATGAGATTTTTCTCTTTTTTTTTCTTTCTGATACCCGAATACTGATTCTTATTTTGGGAGACTGGGGCATTTTGGATCAAGCATGATTGAACATCAACAGTAGCACACAGCTCTTTAGTTGAGAATTATTGCCGAGAATTTAATAGTTCTATCAATTCATGAGATTGTTAATCTTAGCAATTAATTTGATTCAGTTTACTCGATATACGAGTGATAGAAAGTATTAACCTTAAGGAATTTACAAAAAAAAATAGTCTACTTAAATTGCTGCAGATATTCGTCAAAATAATTATACGATCTAAGAAAAAGTATGCTCCCTATTCGTTGTATCAACCGAATGCAACTTGCCCGAGAGCGATGAAAAGAATTACTCCCTTCTTCGAAAAATAGCGTCAAAATTTTCGATAACTACTCAATAGTCAAACAGGTCAGTGTGCACTGTACAGGTATCCAGAAAAAGGTGAGAACCTACGTAATGGTAAATGATTCAACTAGCCCCGATGTCCCTCGTACCTTATTTTATTTTTTTTTTTTTTTTCGTCTGCGGGCGATATTTTCCATGCTTGATGCCCTTATGCCGCCATACATCGATATCTCGCGGGTGCTTACGGTAAAACGAGATTTCGGGAAAGGCCAAAGCCGCACCCGGTACATCGCTTCCTCACATGAGCAATACGTTTTACTATTACTATTTTTCTATGTTATATCGTGCACAGCCTACCGCATAAAGTAGTTGCCATCTCTCTCTCTCCCTCTCTTTACGCGAGTAGCAGTGGAGAGGAAGCTGAATTCGGTATACGTAGTACAAGAGCACTATATGAGAGGGGTTGGTGCAGGTTCTTACACTCCACCGGTAGGTATAGGGGTTGCTCTTGACGATACTCTTCCTTCTCTCGACCCTTCTTCTCCTGACCTCGCCGACTCCAATGTCGGTATCCACTCTCACTCGTAGCGCGCCTATAACCCACCCCCCTGCACCCCACCCCGGCCCCCTCGCCCCATGCCCACTCACCGAGCCTCTTGAATACTTCATGCGCACGGAGCTCTCGCTTTTCCCTCAACCTCGCCGCCTTCACGTACAACATACTTACGTACGCGAAACGAGCCAGACCGCCGATGCACCCGTTTCTGCATACTATTCCACTTCGCCCCCATCCCCCAAAAATGTTCACTGTACATATGGTATACTTATATGTGGATATAAGTATACATGTAACGAACGCCTGGAGCATTCACGTTTCCAGCCTGCAGCCCACTCATCTCCTTGCAAAAACTCGTAATATACAAAAATCAAGCACTTTTTTATCGGACACGAAGTCACCGTGTATCCTCGGAATTCTATTTGTAATTCATTTAATATACAAGCGGGTTCTGGTGAATTTGAGGCAAGTGGTCAAAAGTCATCTTTCAAAAAGTATTACGATTTTTCTGGAATTTTAGAGATGTAACCAAAAGTGTCTATACAAAAAGTATTACTGCGCTACTGGAAATTCGTGGTGGTTAAGATTTTCCTGAAAATTCAATGAAATGCGGCCAGAAATGTAGTTAAGCCTCCTGTATTGTGTCTATAAAAAAATAAGTTAGTTTTTAGAATATCTTATCACATTTAGTAAGTTAAGGTATAAACATTTTTGGAAATAAAAAAATATATAATTATTTATTCCAATACTATATACATGTTATCATATTAAAAATATATATAAATACTCAATTATTTATAGAAAAAATAAAGTAAATAATGGGAGTTTGTTCATAAAGCAATGAGATTGTCACAAGAAACATTCATCGGCTATAGAGCCACCACACCCACTCCTTGGCTCGTAACATTGAAAAGTCAAGTTCTGCACCGGAAATGATGTTATTGTATCCCTTTTCAATCCTATTTATTTTATTTTATTTATGAGTATATTTGAGATGGGCTTTTATGAGATCAAAGAGGGACGGAAAAACTTTTAAAGAATCTGTTTTTCTTGGAAGACGAAGCACACATCTCTCTGCCCTTGCTAATGTAGGGCGGATAAAACACGGGGGAGTAAACGAGATTGGGAAAAATTGGAAGTCTCGCCGGACGATAAAAAATAATATAGAGGCAGACGCAACGGCGTCTGTCGTGCTGGTTGTCGATTGAATTTTCGACGGTTTATAGGAGTTGGAAATATATATATTTTTCCTTTGATTACCGTCGACATTTCCAGCCGTAAGTTGATTTCTCACCAGCACGATATTTCAATAAAAAACAGACAACATCGTATTCCTAATGAGTAACATGATTTACGTGTCATAATAGCCATGGCCGGATCGATTTGGCCTTAAACGTTGCATAAAGTAAATTACAAAAAAAAGAATTTACGCGACTTCATTCCAATGAAAATATGATGCGAATATCACGTCTTACGATTACGTTTCTCACAACTTTTTATCTGAATTAAAAAAAGAATCATATTGTGGTATTTTCAATGGATTTCACTTTTTAAATCCTTTCCCCAGTCAAATCAAAAGTCAATGGGATATCGGAGAAAAATATATTTATTCCACCGTGTCAATATTTCGCTGTCTGGACGTAATTAAATTTCTCTTCGTGTTTCTGACCGCTGACGCAACAGGGTCGACTGAGAACATAATAGTTTCAACCAGTAACTTAATTAACTGCTGTCTCGAGTTCACTAACGGGTGATGTGCCATTGAAGAAGACGAGGAAAATCCGTGGTTATGCGCCTGCAGCTTTAACCGTAAAAGAATCCTTAAGCATGTAACTTCGGACAGCGCACCAAGCAGAAGTGTGACATTTCTTCGAGAGCCTCAGGGAGGCTCGTAATTCAAATCCGATATCGACGTTTCAGCACCTGTCGATAGTACCTACCAAAAGGTCGGAAAGCTCGGCCGCAGTCTCAGGAGGAACACCGGGATATGGCCGTCCACGAGAAAGGATCGGTAAATTGCTCGTAAACAGGCCACCTTTTCCCATTTCTGTCGTTGCCTCGTGTTCTCTGCTTCTCAGCACTCTCGTCGTGTGGCCTAGCTAGCTAGTCACCTTCTCTTCCTCTTCTTTAACTCTCTCTGCTCTCTCTCTCTCTCTCTCTCTCTCTCTCTCTTGATCCAGATCGTAATTAGAGATTTACTCACCCCTTAAAAGACTTCTCGTTAAGGAACGTTGTTCGTAAACGCGTCCCCTGATGCCCTCCTAATGACGACCCTGCGTCGAGTGCTTTTGCAATGTAAGTCCTATTTATAACTCGACGGTAGTTATAGCGACCATGTCCGTACATCCACTGCTGCTTCAACTATTCTCACCACTCGAGTTTTGCTGGCCCGACGAATTTAGCCCCTTTTTTTTTTTTTCACTGCACACTAATAGTAATATTCTGGCCACGCTCTCGAAACATTTCACCGTCCACTCGTTCAACACTTTGACATAATGAAGGAGTTTTAGTAGACTCGAGTGGCACGTATACACATATGTACAAACAAGTTTGAAACTATAGCCTTATTTGGCACAAGAGAAAAATCGTTCGTATGACAGTTCTTACACAATTCCATTCACCACAGCATTGATCCAACGTACTTATTTTACCACAAACTCTTTCTTATCCACTGTTTTCCCTTCAAATGTTTAACGTTCACACGCTTTTTCCGCGATATTTCGAATGTACAAAGTTCTATTATGCACATTGCCTACTGCACAAGACTTGATAATAATTCACGTCGAATTGCAATCCGATTTATCAAATATTCCAATTTCTATTGTGGACCTGTTGTCATTTTACCAGTGTCATTATAAATAAAGTCAAATGTGACCTCGTGCTTCAGCAAGACTTGTTTTAAATGTATTTTAAGTAGAGCGCAGCGAACGTAAGTATACCGGAATACGCGATAGCTTGGAAGCTCATATTTCGTAATTAGTTATAAGAATAAATGTAGTTAGCTATCTCTCAATTTATACCTCGAGATTGATGGCTCTAATAATAAAAAGGATCCCGCTCGCTGTGAGAAACATCGTCACGGATAATGCCATTATCCTGCATCAAATTAATTGACAATACTATTTGAGCCTCGAATATAAACTTGGGAGCCCCCTTTTGCCGCATATACCCCGCACGGTTTCTCGTTCGCCTCACGAATATCATTACGCGAAAATACAAGGTACATTATTCAGTCACTTCCCCGAACCGCGGTACATTTACTATCGCTTCGTTCGTGTAAATGTGCGCATACACGGTACCGCGGTTTCCGCATCGTATAACGATTTTCATGGCTACCCGAGACCCACTCATCTCTCTCTCTATCTCCCTCTATATATATTATATACATATATCTCTCTCGCTCTCTCATTTAAATAATTATTCATTTGCACGGGAATAAAATTGGAATACAAATGCTCGAAGGCAAACGCATTTCTGGACGCATATATCTGTAGTTTGGGTTTATAGTAACACCGAATTAAAGAGCTCGTACGTTTTATTCGCCGGGAACATTACACTCTTCGACGACTTCGACAAATAATACAGCTGTAGGCAGTAACAGCAATCCGTCAAAAGCAGAAGCCACCCCTGGCAGTCTAATTGGATATAAGTTCGATCAACTGCTCCATCAAACATATAGTATATAAGTCCATCGAAACTGCTGATGCAGACGTTTTATTTCTCTCTTATACAATAGAAGCATTAAACTGCAGATATTTTCCTTCCAAAAGTTAGCATTTATCGATGTTCTCCATATTGTTCTCTGTCTCTAATACGTACACTTGATCTTCTTGACATTTTCTCCACTTGTGAACCACCGCAGGTTTCAACATTACACTGTTTCAACAGGATCCTCGAGCATAATTAATTTTCACAGAAGTGAACCTAAATTAATGGAGAGGAAATTTAATAATAATTTAATGCTGTGTTATGCGATGTATGCGGGACTCACAAACTCGTTCGCGGCACAGCGTGCAATGATATAGAATATAATGCGGCTCAGTGTGATATGAAAAAGCATCGTATTATCTGTAGGCTCTCGTTGTCAACCGAAGTCACGAATAATCGGTTTGTCCTGTGAAGCTGTTCTTTTCGCATCACCGGAGGTTTAAATAAACTAACATTTAACATTATTTTAGTACATTCTTCATCGCATCTAAACATTTTTCTGTGAAACCAATTGCTGGAAAATAAAAAAAAATATTGTTTAAAAAAAGGATTTGTTAAAACTTTTTTCTATATTTGCCACTACCCCTGCACGATAATGAAAAAAATGCATGAAATTTAATATACCGGTGCCGGATGTTTTTTATACAATTAATTTGCGGTATATTAGGAACTTTGAAAGTAATTAAATTTCAATAATGCAATTTAAATTGACTATAAAAAGAACATCAATTTTACATAACCATTGTACATTACATTTAATATACCGGTTTATGCATAAAAGTTTCAGTCACGTACATTATTAATTTACAAATTTGATCGACCGTATTTTGCGTTCTACTCCTCCGTCCCTTCCTCAGCCTCTCTGTCTTTACCTACATTATAAAAAAATTGCAGGAAATGTAATGTATCCGTACTGAAAATTAATCCGCATAATCTTACTTATATAAGAAATACGAGATATTATACCCACTGATTTTTTAAGGAAGGATCAAGTGTGCGAAAGTGAATACTGTAATTTGACGACAATTATAAATCTATTGATTCTTGAATGAATAAAAATCTGCAAAAATTGCAACATTTTTTTGTTAGCATTTGGAGCCGATTTGACGTTCTTCAACATGAAATTTGTTTCAGACCCGATATAAAGACCACCTTAATGGTAATGATTATTAGAATATCAAACCAGTAGCCAACGAGTAATCCTTTAAAATCAGAAACAGTCACATGATGACGTTAACTGGCTATCAAAAACGCTTTAATTCGAGTGGCCTTCGAGCATTCCATTCGATGAGATACTCTGCTGCATACTCGTTTAATTTTTAAAATATAAAAAAATATTAACGCCTCTGATGTTACGTAATCCATATGATATAATAGATCATTTAGCTAGTAGATTTATAATCGGAAACACGGGTTCGTTGTACCTCGAATCTCGGAAATATTAAGCCATAAATACAGCACAATCAATGCGAACACTACGCTTCGATGACAATTGAAAAGTTACAGCGCTACTATGCCAAATCAGAGTAACACAGAGAGAAACGGTCAGAGTGTTGCAGTTATGCCAGTAGCGAATATCCTCTGTCATAACGTTCGAAATCCGTGCGTTACACACGCGTGAGGTCACCCTTATAACGCGAAGCATGTGTATCTCTGTACGATAACTACGTTAACCATGTTTCTCTCTGGATATTGGCTACACGGAAATGGTGGCGTGATTACGCGGCTGCTCATTGTTTGCTACGCTAGGCGAATGTTCGGCGCATATGCACGAAGCTTCTCTAGCTCAATCCCCTATACCCAACCCAAAGTCCCCCTTGCAGCATTAACCGAAACGCGAACGCATTGAAATTAGTTATGATTTATGCGTTCCACAACCGGCGTCGCGTTCTCTATGTTCCGCTGTCTGCTTGTAAATGCATCTCCACCGATGTGTTTAAGAACTACACAATCTTGCACTAACTGCATCGCTATTCTACATATTATCTGGCTATAGGAATATTTGTGTTGCCTATGGTATGGAACGAGGTAGCAACGCTTGCTACACGCTTCCCTCGATAATTCAATTCTGTGATAATGTTGATCGTCCTATCCTGTGTACATGGGATCACGGAACTGTATTTGCTCGTAACATAGTTATACCTTACAGATGCATATCGGTATACACGTATCCCACAGTATTCCAACTGTTTGAAGGAGCTTGGTGAGCTTTGCATTAGTCAAACACAGTCCTACATTTTTGTAATTCTGTCTGTAAAGTATTATGCATCACATAAAAGTTGCCTGGGTTACGTGTGATGAGTAGGTTACGAGAAATAACGCATCAGAATAACATACGTAAAAAACGCAGTGAAATTAATGTAATTCGATGGAAAACTCTTGTGTGCACTTCAACTTTTTCTTGTTGTCTAATTTGTACGTTAGATATTAAGAGCCCTCAAAGTTGAAACAATACAAAAACTTCGCCTCAATTCGTATTTCTGCGAACCTTATTCTGTGCATTTTTTTTTTCCCCCTCACTAACATGAAACTAAAAGTCCTTATTCTTTAAGACCATAAAGTTTTATTTGTCGAAAATGAGGTAGAAAAAAGAGCTCCTACTTTATCCTTTATATTTCTTTTCTCAGCTAGGCATCATCGCGCAAGCTATTTACGAGATCGACTGTTTTGCCACACAAGTGGTCTGTACACCAGCTACTGCGGCGTTGGAGAATGAAAACAAAAGGATTGTGAATGTAGCAAAAGAGAAAATAGCTGGGAAAAGTGAGAGGTGAAATAGCGATGGGAGAGGAGAGAACTCGTGCTGGTTGGAAGAGAAGTGAAGAAGAAAAGAGGTGTTTTTCCCAGACTATAGAATATTCATTCTGAGTAGGTGAGGCATCCTTGATTACTCGGGAGATTCTCCTTTCGCTATAGTATATACGTGCTCCTTCCGCTCGCCTCAGCCATACTTTTCACTGGGTGCTCTTTTCCTCATTTCGAAGTAAGTGCGGAAACAGCGAAGAGCGCGCGTCCCGAGTTTAGCGAACATTCGTTTCGATCACTTTTTCTTCCTTGTTTCTGTTCCACCTTTCTTCATTTTTTTTTTTTTTTCTTGTTTTTCGTTCCCTCTCATTCCTGTGGATAAATTTTCTGTATCCGTCGGATGCCTTCGGTCTCATTGAAAAATAGCCATGAACGATGCGATGTAAGAAGTGTCGTAGGAGAATTTCTTGTGGTTTCGAGCTTGAAGAAAGAAATATTCGGAAGAATAAACATAAAGGGATAGAAAAAGGAAGGGCAAGTGTTTCACGGTGGTCGTGTACAAGCGAAAGCGCACCGACTGTCAACGAAGGAAATAAGATATCTTCCTCTGTTTACTTGCACTCAAGATACAGCAACTGTATAGATATCGGAAACGGAAAGCTTGTTTTTTTCCCTACTTTCGTGCTCATAAATTTATTCATGAGTATATATTTTCCATGTCAATTGATATTCTCGACATGCTCGCTTGCATCTCCGTCGGAATGTTCTTGCTTATAACGTATGTAGTGCGCTAAATATCATGCTATACTGATAATAAATATCATCCTATACTTATAGCATAAACCAATTCGCGGTGTATTCATTATGTATAACCATTTATTCGTGAAAATTTCAGTAGTGATAAATACATAAATATTTAGTTATATAACTACGTATTTATAATTCACATGATAATTCCATTTAGGTATCCTAATAATGATCAGCGTTCAAGGAATCCTTATGATTATAGTACGTTGATGACGATTATATATTCTCGATCGAATCCCTACATACTAAAGTCGACAATAATATGATAATCTTCTTCCTCAGCATCCGGTATTAAATTTACAGAGACCGAGTCGGCGAAGAACTACAAGGACTGAATTATCTGCGGAGGACATGAAAATTCAATATAATTTATGCAATATTTCACGTGATTACAGCAACCATGGCAAAGCTACTGGTTGGAAAAATCTAAAAATAGTAGTATTGACTGTAATAATTAATAGCAACAGTCACACACGAATAAGCTAATTATTACAAATTTTTGACAGCTCCGTTCGTCAATGGAAACATTTTGTATCAGTTGACTTCGTAAAATTCAGATTGTTCCGATAATCAAAATGTATTGCGCCAAATTTGACTCCTTTCACCAGAAAAGTTTTTCTAATTGTAAGATCTGTAAATAAGAATTTCTATTTTTTATCCTACACTGTGGAATTGATTACAGACTTGTATCAAGAATCTGTAGTTGTTTTACAAACGCTACGGATTCGTTCAATGAATCCGTTACAGTATCTGTGAAACTTCGAAACTCGCGTGAAAAGCTTCGACGTCAGAGAGACAGAGAGAGAGAGAGAGAGCGCGAGAGACTTGCCGAGTTTCGACGTTTCAATTTGTCGACCTGATTTCACAAAGTGAATTCGAAGAGAATTGCGGTTCGATGAAATTGGACTGCCTCGCACGTGCACAATACAAGGCCAATGTAGTCAAGTTTGCGAGCGCCTCGGTGAGTTTGTATAGCTGTTTGGTATTAGCTCTTACGTCTTCCATAGTAAGAAACGTCAGGTGAAATGCTTTTGGTTCGCGTGATCCGACGGCTCATGTCTCGAAAATGTAAATACATGTCGTGGGGTGCGGATATCACTCAGGCGGGGGCGAGAAAAAGTTAACTGGAAAAAAGGGCTGGGGCGTTGGGAACGGGAGGGGTGAAAAGCGGTGAGAAACAGAGAGATGGCGAAGACAAATCTAAGAGGGCTGAGAAAGAGAGAGACAAAAAGCGAGGTGCAACGAGAGATGAGAGGTGAAAGATGTAGTTGTAGAAGGGATGGAACAGCATGAACAGGAAAAATATATGAGAGTCTCCGGATGTAGCGAGAGCGAAGCACGGGAAAATGTAACGAAGAGACAGTGGAGAAGTATAGAGGAATGAAGTAGAAATAGAAAGACAAGAGAATGAAAGAGAATGGATATAGGAACGAAGGGTAAAGGTAAAGTATATAGGTGGAGAAGAGAGAAAGCGCGAGAAGTCTCTCCTCCCTTTTCTGTTCACATCGCAGCCTCGCCCAACAACTTCCTATCAGCATCTCTCCTGGCTGACGCTACGACAATCTTACATTACGTCGGAATTCATTTAAATGAATTTGCATTTTAAGGGGATCGAAATTCGCCCATCACTTTTTACATCGTCGAACCGAACCGTTGAGGGGGAACTGTTCGGACGTGGCGCTCTCGGCCGGATCTCTGCTTCAATGTCTGACGCTGAGCAGAAAGACCCTACATATACCACCGTTTCACGGTCGAACGATGATTTTTATTTAATCTTAGTTAATTGGCACAAGGAGCCCTAGGGCTTACTGGGTATTTGCATAAAAGATTCGTGAAGATCCAATTTCATCTTGTAGTAAAGTTGGCCAACATATTGGAATTAATTGAAATGCTTTGGTCGTTGATGCTGCGTCAGACAGAATCGTGCTTCGCCATAAATTCTGGAGAATCGACACGAGGAACGAAGTTTTCTGCGATTTTTGAATTTACATCGATACTCTTATCGTATGTTAGTCAAAGTCGGTGAAAGATAATTTAAAAAAATGTTCTTTCCGCGTCCTTTTTTCCCCAAATTTTCTTACCGCCAATATATGTTTTTCTAGATATGACATTTCGTCATATTCACTGTACGTGATATTTTTCATATGCTCCATTCGAAATTGTCACAAAATTCGCGAAGAATGGAAGTGGGCAGAAGGCGAAGAGAACGGGTGGCTCAGATCGACTGAGAAACGCCACGATGCTCCGATTTTTCCACAAGAGTGCTGTAGAGGTATCCCAACTGTACAATTTTTACGTACCTGGTGGTGCACAGCGAGTGTATAGGAAACGACAAACGAACAAAGAGCGAAGAAACCAGCGTGGTGGCGTGGAATCGCGAGCATCGGGCTGTGAGAAGAGCGAGGGGAGTGTATTCTATTTTCCGGTCGAGCTAAACGATTTCGATAAGAGAGCAGAGAATAACGGAGAGTTGAGGATGCCGGCAGGGAGGAGCGAGGAAACTGTCGGGGCCTCGAGAAAGGCGAGAAAAAGAGGAGAGCGGTGGAGCGGCGAGCGACGGCGATGCCAGTGAAGCTGAAGCTTCTCGATTCTTTAGCTGATCACTCCCTCGGGTGGATCGAGTGGAGAGTGCACTGTACATGATCCGGGGCGAACGATAAGTACGATCCAAGTTTCGTCAACTATCGAAACGCCCGCGCTCTCTCACATCGCGATGGACCGAACGTTGGGGTAAAAAAATATTGGATCATCGAAAAGAGATAAAAATAAATGTATCAATAACGTGACATATGATACTATAATCCGTTTTACAATGTCCCTGCCAATAAAATTACCGGGCAAGGATAAACTGTACGATGCTACTCGCTACATCTTTGGAAGCCAAAAGAAGGCTTCAGCCGCATCATAATATAATCAAATCAATGATAAATTCTCAACACCATTTTTAAAAAAATGGTCCCCCTAACCCCAGTTTATTATAACACAGATATTGAGAAAGTGCTTATTTATAAAAAATTGTTATTAAATTCTAATTTTTAAATTTACACAACAGCTCCAACACCAGAATTAATTTACAGTCGTTTCATAGAATCTTTTCAATTCGCGAAAATATCATGGTAATTAGTGTACCATTGCACGTTGTGTCCACAGGCGTATCTGAAATTCAATACTGCATGTCGTCGCTCTATCTCTATCTCTGTCATCATAGACTCTGTAAATTGAGTCAAATCGATATTTAGAGTGTCATCTAGTGGGATACTACAAAGTTTAATATCAACGAGAGTGTGAGCAGCGTGAACCGAGATAGCAGCATGTGTACAAAGTAACGGAGTATATCGTGTCAACGAGGTCTCAGCACGAGGCTTTCTCACTGCTTCTATGTACTGTATTGTGTATTAGCGATGAGGAACACACGAGACAAAGTTTCGAGGTCCTTTAATATGTTACGAGGCTTTGCTAGCTTGTCTAGGAGTCCTATGTGTGTGTAGTGTTCTACTGAGAATGCAAAGTTGAGCAACCTAAGCGCTGAGGTAAAGGGACATCAGCTGAGCAATCGTGGACTTGGATTGACCGAGGGAAGAGAGGACTATGCTAAGAGAGGTATTTGCTGGATGAAGTGATGGCGTTCAGAGTGAAAGGCTGAGGTCTACGAATAAGGAATCGGGTATGGAGGTGCCGCAACGCACAAAGGAGAAACTATATAGAGAAATCCACTGGTCGGAGGGTAAAACTAGTGCTTATAGACTCAGAGTGGGCAGACAATCGTATTAGGCGAGTCTGTGCTAACCGCAGGCGCTCTCCGTCTCGCTGTACCTCTGTAGAGATGAAATTATGTTAGCTCACCCGTTTTTTTTTCTTTAACAGACACACATTATTTTGAAAATAAAAGAAGAACAAAGCTCCCGTTACGGGGAAGCAAAAACGCTTTTTTCGTTGATGTCATTAAACGTTTGAGAGTGAACAAGTGATTATTATATTTTGAAAATATTTTTAAATATTCTCCGCTGTAACGTTGTAAAAAAAAAAATAGTTGGCTTTTGGGGAGTTGAATCCTAACGAAGTAGGGCAAAATGGGTCTAAGCTTTTATGTGAAGGACAAGTCTCCAACATAGTAATTTCACACACTTACTCCTCTTGTAATGTGAAATGAAAATCGGGTAAATTTAATGAAGTCTGTAATTAAATTGTTTTATACCTGGTAGAGTCCTGGCGCTTTCTACTCTTTCTTGCTTGTCCAATAGACAGAATTCGTATTTAGAATTTCATAAATTTTAATAATTTGCACTTATTTTCTGTCCATTGCTGGCGTAGAATATGCTTCATGCAATGGAACATGGCACCCTTTCTGATTAATATAGTAAAGAAAATGGATTGCGAATCGCTTTTGGCCGAATAAACTTGTACAAGATTACGGTTTTGACATCGGAGAAACAGCCTCGCCTTTAATTACGAAAAATCAACGTAGATTTTCCTTTCAACCATTTTTTTTCGCGTGTAATATACCAGTTTGCACCCGACGAGAGATCTCTTGATGAAAAGCTAATTATTTCTTTTAAGCAGGAATTAATTAAATAAATTATTTGTAAAGCTGTTTCCGTGAAATATGAGTAATTAGTAAAAGCATTAGCCCGAATGTTAAGTTTTCAACACGTTCCTGTTACTTTGTCGTAAGAACCGAAATCCGGTAAATTGAATCGAGTCCCTAATTGAATTCCGAAACGCTGATAATTACCACTTAATTTCTATAAATCCGTCACTGCTGCTCTACATTAGATTATTACTGTGGAATGTGCTTGCTGCAACGCTTCGTCGTAGTCTAGATAATTAATCTCATTGAGGAATTGGATGCGACTAGCTTGACGTGTCTCAGTTGCTGTACATCGACAGTATCCAGCAGTATACACTTCGAATTAAACAGTCGGGGGCTCCGAATAAGCTAATTCGTCACGCCTTTTCGATTGGTTGCCTCAGAAAAATTGGCAACAAGCATGCGCAACGGATTATGGTTTTTTTTTTAATTTTCGTATTGAAAATAGCGTTTTCGATATAACAATAATTTTTTTCTCGGATCTTCTTTTTCCACAGATATTTTTTTCTGTGGATTTTCTTCAAAGGAAATTTTTCACGGATGCCATAATACACGTACCAACGAGACAGTTCGTAATCCAAAAGGGCATAACAGAAAAGCATACAAAAATCTACGCAGTTTAGGTTTCGAATATAGAATATAATCAAGAGCAAACAAATGTAATTTCAATTTCTACATGGTGTGTTTGCACTTGACAGAAGGTAGTAATCGTGCCCAACCGTGCGGTAATTACATTTTGCTAGCCTCGCACAACGCTGCTACTAATATCTCTCTGTTGCTCCTCCTTCAACCATTACAAATTATGCATATATTATATCAAATGCCGGGGTCACGATGAGTGGCAAGTAGAGGGACAAAATAATTCCTTGTGATAAGGTACAGTGGTTAAAGGGAGAGCAATGTAGCTGACAGTTAAAGCCACGGTCGTAGTCAATAAATGTTGAGTAGCAGAGGAGAGTGTGGAGTACCGAGAGGCATTTAATGGAACAGCAACAAATCGTCGAATCGATAAAAACAACGTATAGCCTGTAAGCGCTCCTCTCAGTCTCTCTTGTCCTTTCCCTTCTCGACTGTTTAACTCGGTATGCCCCAGTGCGCGTCGTTAAATCGAGAGCTAGGCCTGTAATCCGAAGGTGCTCATCCGCGTCTGTCCCCATTTTCCAACTTTCTTCTCTTTCTTTCTAGCTTTACCTCCCTCTCTCTCTCTCTCTCTCTCTCTCTCTCTGTCTGGCTATCTCTGATCAATGTCGAGGTACCAAACTATCAACATCAAGAACCTCTGAAATTCACATTGAATCGAGGAATGGCACTCCTAGCGAAGAGCTCACGTATCTACAATATAATAAAGGGTGGCGTGTATCCTTGGATACCCACACAGACACTCACAGTCACTCACAGACACTCACAAACACTCACAGACACACACACAGACACTCCATCCACCTACAGGTCTGAGAGATCTTACAAGGTGCTTAGAAAAATTGGAGCTCAGAGTAGTCTATTAAGAGGACTTTGAAAAATCAAGACTGGTGATCTGATAGAGCGGTATAGAAAAATAAGGGCCTGAAGAGTCTCATAGGTGGAATTATAAAAATCGGAGCCTGCAAGGGGTGAGGTATAGTGAGGCTAATTGCCCGAGCCATAAAGTTAACACCGTATTAATGAGCAGTAATTGGTGTCAACAAATCATAAAAGACAAATGGCTTTTTTAAGGTATCAAACGGATTTGTTACTTATTTAATAAATAATTAATAATTTTTTACCAAAAGTTGTATTTCATTTCTACGAAATTATTTTTGTCAGTATTTAAAACAATATTCACGATTAGCTCGAGTGATTGTGTAGATTCGATGAATGATTGTCAGAAATAATAACGTATATCCATCGCTGTTAAGGTTAATAAAACGGGAATTGAAAAAAATATTTACGTTATTGGAGGATATCAGTGACGCAACTGACAATACAGGCAATGGACATTCTCGTCGATTCCACACAAATAACAAGCACTTCACTAATTTGAAAGGCTGTCAAGTGATGAAAAGCCAATGCCCGATATTTCGTTCCAACCTCGAATTCCAAACGTGGAAAGGCATTTCCCTGCATTATTATTTACGCTTTTTTGTTTTTTATAACTTGTAAATTGCTAAATCCACATCAAGATTAACGGTAGCGACTTAAAATCATGAATTTGAAGAACAAATAAATTAAAGTATATTAATTAAAAGATCCATGTGTCATAGAAAAAAACACAATTCGAACAATGACATAGATACTCATTCAGACACTTATAAACACTCACGAACACTGAAAGGCTGCCAATCGTAGAAACTTGGAATAATCAAATCCTGTGCAGTGAGTGTCCATAGAGCTCTGTGAGTATCTGCAAGATCCATCATTGCGAACCATCAGTCTGGGACAAACAACCAAAAAACAACACAAAAAAAAATCGAACCGACTAGTAATTGAGATTCTACATACTTTTAACAGGCTTAATACTTACCACTAGTACTACTAACATCGTGTTTTAATTAACTCTGCACCAAATACTCAATCAGCTCAAAGTAAATTCATCTGACTCCGTGTAAATAATTTGTTTTTTTTCTTTTTTAGTGTCCACTACAACAACCTCTTTTTACTAAAATATGTCAGCATTTAGCAGAAAATTATTCTCTATTTGCTAATTGCACTAAGCTTTTTCATTCATTAATGCCCCATCCTTTCACAGCAAGATTCCAATGCGTACTTGTAGTTTTCTTTAGTATATACGTACTATATTTAGTGTTGACTGGAGAAAAGGAGCCGGAGGATCAAGACGCCCGAGCTTTTGTGTCTCTCTAATTAAATAGGGCATGACGTTGGCAGGCCTTTTTTGCAATGTGCTCTTGGGGGAGCCAAGTGGTGGAGATCTTTCAGAATTCTTTTCCTCTTTTTCGCTCCTTCTCGCCATTTCTCTTGTATCTTAAGGTCTTTCGCGTTGCGCCCATCACATTTTTTTTCTTTTTTTTTTTCTACACCGCACCACTTTTTTTTATATTCATTACCGCTTTTCTCTCTGTCCCGCATTTCCGGTGCTATCCGGGCACTTCGCTTCCTGAGAAATGGCCTGTTTCCCCTGACTTCTTTCCCTCATGCTCATCTCCAACTCCTTGCTGTTTTCCTTGTTTTTTTTTTTTTTTTCTCTCTTTTTTTCTTCTCTTGAACGGCTCACTTTTCCGTCCTGCTGCACCAGCAGCAAGGTCTATTCAACATTCTATACGGACGAATAACGCGAGCGCAGTTTAACCCACCTCAGTACACACTGGGTCTCACAGATCTATTTCTGCTTTTCAAATAGACATTTTTATACGGTACATTAATCCTCTAACGCATTATCACATCATATACGAAACGAAAACGAGTTTCCGTAAAGCAATGTTTTACTAACTAAGAAACAAGGCTGCAAAATAGAATCTTGTGGAATACAGCTTCCTCATTATTTTTCACCTTGCACAAAGTCCCCTCTGGAAGATCATTTTTGGCTTCGTCATAGAGGAAGCTTTGCGCAAGGTGAAAAATAATGAGGACGTTATGTGGAACGTTCCACTTTGTAGCTTTGTTTTCAATATTCACTTTCATAAGTTTCGAATCGCATCATATCGATCCGGGAGTTTCAATTCACTACACACATATATATATATGTACACTAGCATATTTGCCTTGTTCAGTATTTTATAATAAAGCCGTTCTCGAGTTGAAACAGTTAAAATGTAATGTAATTTGTAAAGAGAACGTCATAATTTTGAATTCTCTTCGTCGATTCCGGACAAATGGAATGTTAACCAATCTTGGTTGTAATTATATACTTTTGCTATCAAATTAGCGTTTACGACGTTGATTAAAAATGCAGTTCTTGTTATTTTTAAATCGATGGAAATATTTCACAGGTGTAACAATGCATAATTCTGAAGTAAAGAAATTATTTTCAATATTTTTCCATTCGCGTGGTACGCAGTCGTGATTGAATATTGAAATATACGGTCGTTTGTTTTCATTGTGTGAACACGGAGGAGCCCCTTTTAAATTGATTTCAAATGAACACTTTTCATAGGTACTCATATATTCCTTAATGTCCAAAAAATTAGAAAAAACTCCTCACAAAATGGACATGCATTCAGTCCCAACTGTTAATAAGTGTCTCTAGTAAATGTACAAGCTATGAATTATGTCCGCAGGAGACATAAATCGGGGTCGATTCCAAAGCACTTGAATTTCGAGCTGTCCATTGAAAATAATACCAATATTCATCACGAAAAAGAAAAAAAAAAAAAAAAAATATGTGTAGCAGTGGATTTGACTGGCTTGCTCACTCGATGTTGATGGCAACCGACATGAATTAATTAACGGGAGCTTTCGAGAATGTCGAAGCGAATTTCATCCAACTGCACTGCTGGATTGAAAGAAAAATAATGACGTAGATAGAGAGGAATTATATCGAGCATTTATTTAAACGCGATTAATTGAATAATTAATTAATTAAAAGAGTCAAACAGAGTGCTCATTTCAATCATTTTTTTTTTTTTTTTTTTTTTTTTTGTAAATTCAGGCACGTTCGGTTGACTTTAATTTCTCGTCCTCGAATATGACCATTAAAATTCTCTTTAGACGTTAGTCGGCGACTCTCCACTATCTCTTGCGTATATAGTATTCCGCTTACTCTGGCTCTTTGTGTACTCCTCGACTTCAGCATTAACCGTCTCTTCGAGAACAGGGTCGAGTGGGGTCCAGAGTAAATTTGGCCGGAGGAAAGATGAACCAGGTTATGCTTTGCCTGGGTCTCGTATCTTCAATCAAAGGCAACCGAATTGTTGAGACAGTGTGTGGCTGTTGTTACACTGGAGTGCTCCAGGTGATGGCCCAAAACAGCACGAGCACGGTTTACGCGCAAGGATATACACACTTTAAGGGCTAACTTGGAGCGTCCCTTTGTAATGAACTCGAGGGTGTCTGTAATTACCATCTTGAGAGTCTCTGAGAACCCCTAATTGTAGTAAAGTTATGTTAGGCATCCTAAATTTGAAAGTTGGGCAAGGCTCGAATTCTCATTTCACGTTTCAGGGATTCATGGATATGACACTTAATGGGGCTTCGTACCTGAAGTTAACAATTAATTAGAAGCTTATTGTCACGTTGTCTCTGATCATGTCTAAGTTATTGACCCGTTGCGAAAAGTTATTGATTGTATTGTATCATATTGAACTTTCAAGATTTCGTTAGCTTTCTTTTCATTTAAATAGGACTTTCGTAATATGGAAAATACTAATTATGAAAAATTATGTTAGACTTGTTAAAAAGGACACAAAGGAGAATTTAACATATTGCTTTCTCAGTAATTTTGGATTCCTCGTAGAGGATGCTTTGTGAAACTTGAAAAACAGTGAAAAATTGGAAATGTAAAAAGTATGTTATTTTTTGTATGACGTCAAATCAGAACAGACAGAAGAGGAGTTTGATTAATTTAATTTATTTTTTTAGTACTTGAAGTCGAGAGACAACCGCGTCTTTTAATATCATTTCTTGCTCACTTACCACAATATTTTAAAAATAAAAAAAGTTCACCATTTCTCATATCATTGAAATTAAAATTCAACAGTGAATTTAAAATTTGAAAATTACAAAAATATAGTGTTTCATAAAATTCAGAGCATTTTGTCAATTTTCATTAAAACTGGTACGAAATATCTCTGTATGTTAATTATGAATGTGTCTGAAGTCTTACTCCGTTTTGGCAGATCTTTCCAAAGTAGAATTGAAACATAACAAATTTAAATTGCTATAAAATTCGAACTCCTTCATCGATCGTCAACATATCTCATACGTAGCCATCGCTGAATATCCTTTTTTGTCTCCAAAAAAATGTGAATTATTTTGGTGGAAATTTACGTGATTTCGCGGAAAACGTAAATTTTTCGAATAATTCAAAATTCAATAAAAATCGAAACTGTTCATAGATTCAGCTCAAATTTAATACCGATCGTTCTTTAATAGTGCTTTGTTTATAAAAAAAATATTTATCCCGATTGCTAAAAATTTCCGGCGACTAAAGCACATAGAGACTTATCTCGAGAAACTCACAGTTAAATAAAATTTGAAAACATGTTTGATTTTTTTTTTATTCTCATAAACAAAGGTGTCTGCTGCACATACGTGCCAAATTTCAGCTCCATTGATGATTGACATTTTTTTCTAAACCACTTTCATCGACTTTTTAATGTTCTGACATGAAAATCTAAAAAAAAAAAAATAAATAAACAGAGCTTTCCCTATGAAGAAGCAAAATGAACTAATTTAAGGCTTCAGAATAGTTTCAAAAGACGTGACAAATTAAAACACGTGTCATCTTCAAATATTTAATTTTATCATACATTTAGAAGATGAAATTAGATTCGTGTTTTAACGTTAGTCAAATAATTTAATCACACTTTGAGTTAGGAGAAAGCAGTGATCAAACTTTTGGAGATGTCCTTTTAGCATATTCGAACAAATAGTAGCGAGCACTCCGACGGGAACCTCACCATCTAAAAGTTTATGATAGTTTAACTAAGCTCTTTATCGTATACTACTTTAGAATTACTCCAACAATTAGCTCTAAGCGTACATCTCCAACCATAAAACCAGTATAGTAATCACCTATGGTGTGCCTCATGGTGTAGTCTTTTTGAGGGGATCGGCAAGTGGATTCTCTCGAGCAACGGCTAAAACAGAAAGTATAATTCCTGCTTACGCTATAATAAGCAGTTTCAATCAGTTCCATCGTTGACGTTATAGATTCCCAACAACGTTTGAATAAAAAAAACCCACAGACATAAAACGTTTTGGTACCCACTTTGTTAATAATTTTTATTTTCCAAAAAAGCTTTGTTTTCAGAATTTTAAAATCTGTTGTTCGATAATTTGTTTCGAAAAATCGTCGATAAAATGCGTAAAATATATTTCTTTTAAATTAGTCGTTTTTAGGGTTGTGATATATAAAAATAAAATATAAAAAATTGCGGACCCAATCGGAAGTGTGGCGGAAGTGTCTAGACCCAGGTCGAAATCAGTTAGAATGCCCAATACACAAACCCGGAATAATTGACTTTTAACAACGGGGCATTGAGAACTGATATTTCCTCGAATAACCCGAACTCTCTCTCTTATTGGGACCTCATTTTATTTCCTTTGTAGTCGGGATACATAGTAGAACGAGACAGTTACAGCGTCGAGCAAACAAATAGAACGTCTCGTATTCGCGGGATAAAGAGAAGCTTGGAAAAGAATCACGAAAAGGTAGGTCTCTAGGCTATTCGTTGCGTCGTGCATTATCGTAAGAGACGAGAGAGGCATACCCAGTCTCTTTATGTATACCGAAGGCACAACGCGCTGTTATATTGTAGTACGGTGTCGTAACTTCTCGTCAAGCCACTAAACGAAGGTGGCAGTACTTCTACTGTTTCTGCTTTTCACCGTTGCCGTTTTTCCCTGTATAGCATATGGTTACTATGGAAGAAAACATCTGCAAATTCGTACGCGTCTGTGCTTGGTGATACAGCGGGAGGGTATCAACGGTCGCACATCAAGCGGAATGTAATAGAGGTCTTGGCGAATGTCCAGAGATCAAGGTGGTGTGTTGGCCATTCTCGACCACCGAATGAAAGTGTATAACGCCTGGCTCTCTCAGTATCCTAAGTAGGAAAGGACTTTGCGTATGTGCTACCTACATTCTATATTGAGTTGATGGAACTTATATGGGAACACCACCACCAGCTTTTACGTCTTCACTACCCTTGTCACAATAAATATAAAATGGCTGACGTAGCTTCTACAAAGGTTCCCAAAAGTGAGTATAATGGTTTTCACAAACGAGCTCGTAATGTCTACAGGAGAATTTAAGGGATCGATTCGTATGAATAGCTGAAAAACTTGCAACGTCGATTAGATATGAGAAACAACAAGCCTGATATGAGAAACTAAATGCCTTTACAGCATCTCAGGAATCAAGGTATTTTTACAAGGCTCTGACATGGACACGAATATTTCAACCAAGCAATTGAGCCGAAATGTGTAATGTATGAATATTACCAACTAAATCGAAGACTGATCGCCTTTTTGAATCAATAATTACGTCGTAAACTTGGAATAAAGACAAAATCCTTGTGTGTGAGAAATTTTGTTTCACCCAATAGTAATTTCAACTAATTACACGATTACTTCTCGTAAGTTATAGGTATATTGTAACCAATCGAATTTTAGGAAAATTAGCATGATCGAATTAGTTGTGTCAACTCATTTCTTAGTTCCGTCAAATAATTACATTTTTCCCGCTGCTATTTTAGAATTTGTCATCGAGCCCGGAACCCATAAATGTCACTACTCCGGAGTACCGAGTCTGAATCTCGATTCTGAATCCATTCTGAATATGCTGACATAATGCGTATACGTTTACATACTGCAAATACAGGCACACGCATGCTCAGGAAGGAGCAGCAGCCTGAGGCTATAGTTAGGTAAATCCCGGCCACAGTTACATCTATATTAGCATTATACATATGACAAGAGACGCAGAACGGAAATTAAAGCCGAAGTCCAAGAGCAGCTTATTGTCCTTCTATCTAGGTAGCATATAGAGGAGGATAAAACCTGCACTGTTAAAAATTCAGCGTGAAGGCGATTGGTGTGAACTTTTTAATAATAACACTTTTCACAGTGTTACATTTATACAAGCGAAAGTGTTGAAATTATTTGGCTCCCATCTCGAAATTTAAAACCCATTTATTTTCGTGACAAATGGATGAAAATCAAGAAATTGTTTACAGTCAATGGAAAACTATGGCACAACTAAAGTCTAAAAGTAGCATTAATTTTCATTCGTCTGGTTTTCAAATAAAATCCGTTGGAAGTTTTGAGATTGTCAAACAAAATGACACGAAATTTTGAACACCGATCATTGAGATGTTCTAGATTTTGTGGATACCAAATAGGATTTTTTTTTAATATCAAATTTGTCAACAGCACTGGCGAATTATATTCAGTTTTACGTTGAATAGTTTTACTCTCTAGTATAGAAGTTTTGTTCAAGAATCTCGAAACTCTCTCGTCTCTCATTGCAGATAAATTGTTTCAGGATATGATACCTGACGGAGTCTTTGCCAAGCCGATGTTTCCTCAAAGGGCTGGCATGCCGAGTTGCATCGTTCTTTGTCTGTCACTTATAAGACTGGCATGCTTTGAACGTTTTACACGATAGAATTAAGTCTCATTAAACATAGAAAAATTCGCAGTCATAGTCACAAAATAAATTTTATCTTAAAATCATTTTCATGGATATTACATTTTCCTTTTTAGAAAAAAAAGCCTATAAATGCTACAATAGTAATATATCTCTACCGTTAAAAAAATGTTAGTTCCAAATGTTCCGAAATACATCAGTTAAATAAGATAAACGTCTCTCAACTTAGTAATTTTGCTACCCATCAGCTGCAAATTGTCAGGAAATTGCATTTCAACAAAAAACAAAAAAAAAAACAACCACTAATTCAGTAAATTCGACACCAATTTCGTATAGAAAAGCAAGTTCTTGTTTTTATTTAAAAAACGGTAAGTCTACTTTTGTATGAACACAAAAAATTATGTTTCTCAGCTTTTTTTTTCATTTAGCGATTTGGGCATTAAAAAGTTGCATTTCGGGATACTGTCAACATTGAAGACAAATCTAATTTATTCGTTCATTATTGCAGCTTGAAACTTACAATTTGAGTTTACTTTGCATAGTGTTATTCTCAATAATTTACAGCAGGGTTCAAACTGCAAACTCCGGTAGTTGAATAGAATCTATATCGAGCGAATCCATAGGGCAAACCCTGTATCCACAGCACTAAAATCCATTGGTGACTAAGTAAACTCTTGTACGCGGTTACTCGATTCGTGCTTTCGAGGGTACGGCGGTTACTCACACGCGAGTCCATCTAGTAGGATCTCTCTGAATCTCGTTCTGTGTCGACGTTGGAATAGACGAAAGCGCGAAAAGGAATAGGAGAAGTGAGGGAAAATAGAGGTACCGTCATCCGTCCCTGTGCTCTCGCTCTCAGCGTTATTTAATTTTCTCTCTGAAGCTGACTTGGCACCGAGAATGCCAGCCGAATTGGTCCGGTTGCCGGGCTTTGCCTTTCACGACTCACATCATCCTTCCTCCGAGTCCCTCTTCACCTTTTCCATCGTGAACCCTCTCCTGCAGAGCATAGAATTCGAAATCGCATTTGCGATATTATTCCAAGTGCGACCGATATTAAAAATTCTCTGCCTCGGTAGGCAATTCGTGATTTCTTCTTTTTTTTTTTTTTTTTTCTTGAATATCGTAAAAAGAGCTCATAAAGCGATAAATGATGAAGTGCGCTATATTAATGAAGAAACGATGTACAATATTAGTATTATTAATTTTGCATACTTTGATATAAACCCTCTGCCATTTTGAGACAGGCTAAATTGCAATAAACGAGAGATGCACCCAACGTCGAATAAAAGTGGCTTTTATGAATTTTTCACCGTTGGATATCTGCACTTTCTCTCTGTCTTCCGTCATTCGTACCGGGGCATATTTGAGAGAGCTCCATTGAGAGAGGGCGCCTCGGTGCGAAAGGAGGGCCGTTGAGCTTAATAGAAAGAAGAAAAAAAGTGGGAAGTGGAAAAACGAGAGGAAAAAAAAAAAAAACACGGACGAAAGAAAGAACATGGCCCTGCGCCTCCGCACTGCCCACCCTTCTACTCCTTGCGCCATCACCGTCCGTTTAATACGGTTTTAATGAAGAAACTAACGACTTTAATAAACGCGTCATTAATTACTCCGTTCCTGTGAAGGGACACGAAGGTAATTCCGCCCGATAAGACTATGCACTACAGTGTTATACATTATGTATGAAAGCGCGGATATAGTTATCTCTTCCTTTTCCTCCTTCGTAGTATCTCCGACAGCGTCAAGAGACCGCTGTTGGCGCTGGAGTAAACTGGGTGGGTGGACGCGTATTCTACTTTCTCTACGCTTTTTTTTTACTTACCTATTTTTCTCCCGCTAAATGAGATAATCTATTTTTCAAGCCCGCCCCCTTGTTTTTCCTGAAATTTAATTTTAGACTCGGTGCGATACGGCTTTATATCCAGAATTGTAGATGACAAACTCTAGGCCGAGAAAAATCAGTTGTTCAATGTTGTTGACTGTGCAATTAAGGTGATAGAATTACATTATATAGACATACATTGAGTAGTCTTTGCTACAATGGAAATACAAAATAAGCTTCGTTTTTAGGGAACATTTTTTTGTACTAAAAATTATTTTTACATCAATTGGGAGGTTCGCATAAGAGAAAAATTTACTGAAACTTTGTAATCCGTAATGACAGCTTCGGTTTTATATTTATCCCTTGCCGAAGTAACTCTAGTTTGCTCTACTGTACTGAACGATAAACAACTTTTTATACAGATAATAATATTAAAAAGTGTAACTGTAGTAGACGGTATAACATATAAATGGAAATAGCAGTTACTGTAGTCACAGATCAGAGTTATGATTATAGCGAATTTGTGTCATCGCCGCGATACCAGTACGACCTATACTCGCCGGATGATTTCGATGCGAGCTTGAATTAATCATCGTTTCCGCAGTAAAACGAATGGATTTCACTACGAACTACTGTGTGTCACATGTTAGTAGAACACGTGTGATACCAATGCTACTGTTACTTGCTGATTTGCAGTAGCTGTCACAACATCCATACTTCTTCGCGCCGATTTGACGCAGAGACTAATTAAATTTCAAAATTCCCGTCGTTCTAGTTGCTGGCCAGAACCGGAAAGCGACATTTCTCTTTCATTCCATGCTTTTCATGCGTACGAGAAATCAAAAGACTCGGCAGAGTCTCGTGCCAAAGACATTTTTGTCCACAATTCGCGCGAGTCAATTTATTGGAATCCTCCGGATTTGCAGTGTTTATTGCACTTACACTTTATAATGATAAAAGGAACCAATAAACAATGAATAAACAAACATAATCAGCTCTATTGGCTGGAATACACGCGTTTCTTGTTTTCCGTACAGTACGATGCTGTTGACTCTTTACTATTGATTTTTTTTACTAATCAAATGTCGATAATCCCTAACTGCAAACACACTGGAATTTTACACTCGTTGGAGCTATACATGTTGTAGTAAAAACTCCTCCAGAGCGTATGCGTCACTCTTGTCGCTTTTGTGTCTTTCGAGTTGCAGGATTAATGACGAAACTCGTAGGACTGTCAATTATGGATCACACGTACCGATTTTGATGAGACCTGGTCACGTAGCGCCCCAAGAGGTCAACGTGCACGGTCGCACAAAAGGGTGAGCTCCTGGTAGTGTCGGGTGACGTTCACTTCTGCTTGACATTCTCGTTTGGCTCTTGTTTATGGTAGACAATGGATGCACACGCTGATATACTGTAATATAACTGTCACGGTGAAACATTGCATAATAAAACTTGGATATGACGAAACTCTACACGACTAAAATTCTACGTGTTGGATCCGGTCAGAGTCGCATTTGGACAGCTCGAATCTGAACATAGCCGGCAGTGTTCAGCTACGTCCTTATCTGGTCTGTTTCCGTCTATCGACATTCATCGTGATGGAATTAAACTTCACCCTGTTGAGTCTTTTGATCGACTGAATTAGACGTATGTATTACAATACAAATGTGTATCCAACTATTGTGGGCAGATGGATTCCGTAGATTCAAGACGCTGCCTTAAAGTTTCCATTTTCATAGAATGTACATTAAATACTGTTTTTAAATATTTAAGTTGTCGATAAAAGTATAATTTGCCGCAGCTCGCAAAGAAAATGCTGTACTATTAGGATTGCTTATTGGCCAATGGAGAGATTGAAAGACACCAGGGTTCCGTAATATGCATTATTGTTGGCTGGACATATGAGCTACAATATCATTCGGTAACGGTCTTCCAAGGTAAAAACATCTCCTCTACTTGCACGAATCTTACTATACATATACATCATATAATGCTCTCTCTCTCTGTGGGGTATCTCTACTCATTCGAGCAGGCGTTCATGCGCTCGCTCCGGTTCCTCATTGTAACTCCCATCAATCTTCTTACCTGTCGAATCACTGTCACCGCAAATCTCGATCCCCTTGGGGTCTTGAGATTTCTCCTTCGACTCTTTCGTCCCTTCTTCTCTTGACTCGCTCGATCGACTTTGCTGCACGATTTCACCGAGTTTCCCATTATTCAGTCAATAAACACGATAGCCAAATGGCTGAGCATAGACAGGATCGATTGGAGCTGGCCCGCGTTTCGACGGAAATTCACCATCAACATTGCCGACGTTTTCCTGTCAGCAAAAAAAAAAGAAAAAAAAAAAACATTAAAATATTCACGGGTTCTTCAGGTACTCTCTCAACTCCAGGATCCACGGAACGTCTCCCGCAAAATCCTCGAATTCGATTATACGGCGTATATATATATACATAATTCTCGACGAGGGAATGACAGAAAGACAAAATACTTCGGATTGTGTAAATGCGAATGAAGGTTTTTATCGCGTTTTAGCACCTTCATTTTGATAAATCGTCCGCAGAGCCCTCGTCACGCGGTCCACCATAAGCCGTTTTGTTTTATTATTTTTTAAACGTCTCACAACTTTACACCGGAAAACCGAGTTCCAAATGTACGCGGGTGCAGAGGATTCGAGCATAGCAAAGCCCGGCGTGGGGACACTGAGGGTAACCTAAACTTTTGCCATAAATTCGTCGAGGTTTTTTAATCATGGCCCGGAGCAATCCCGTTGGCAACGTAGTACCTACGGAGGCGCAGAGTGTACGAGAGTAACATTCAGCATTCGTCGCAAGCTCGCTCGGATCTTCCACGATCTTCGGATCGGGTCATCCGCTTCCTTCCTCCCTCTCTCTATTTCTGCGCCATTTATTTACTCCCTATATCATTAATGTCTATTCCCTGTCTTTTCTTCCTATTCCACAGAATATTTCATAGAATTTTATTACGAATCATTGATTTCAAAATTCACTTTTCTTTTGAGATTGTTTTCCTACTTTTCTTGCATTTAAACTTGTTACGTGCGACTTTCTTATATGCCAACATATCAGGACTTATCCTCAAGGATAACTGATATCGTTATTGGCCAAAAATCACTATACCGAATAAAAAGACACAAAAAGACTTTATTTGACGGCCGGTGTCAGTTACTAGATTTAGTTGAACCAACTCTAAAAGGTATTGATTGTTTCTCGATTTAGACGCCCGATTAGTATATTGTTATACTTGTTTAACCGAGAAATGTCACAGAAAGGGACGCAGAATGACAAGCTGAAATAGTGATTGGCCGTCTAAAGCACCAAACACTTCACAATACATACATGCGCTGTTTTTCCCGACGCGTTTATGGCACCCTTGTAACTCGTCGTAAACAGCACCCTCGAAGATCCTACGGCTTTCCTTCTCGTCAGGGTCCCTAGACGCCCTTGCCATGAGAAGATTCCTCTCTGGCTTGGTTCTATCGGCAGCGTTCACAATCTCTCATATCCCATGGCACCGAACGCTTCATTCGAGGGTAAAATTCGACGAAAACAAACACAAGAGTGTCAACCTATTTACGGAATCCAGCCCACATGGTCAGAAGGTCTTTGCCGAACGACTATCTCGAGACTCGCACCTGGACGATAACATCTCTATTTCTTTTCGATTGTTATCATCGAAGAAACGACCGTAGTCCTTCCAGTTTCATTATCAGACGATCCTGGGTTCGCTGTTTCTCGCATTTCGTGTTACCAAGTCATGTATTCAGGCTTATGTTTAGTTTTCTCTTTTTGTCGAGGAGTCCCTCGTTGACGCCCTCTCGTTTCTTGCTCCATTTCCCCTTATTTCCCGGATGTATAGCGCAACGCAAACGTTGAGTCTGCTGACGACCCTAGCGTCATTGGGGACCCTCAGTCTCCGGGTCTTCGATTAATCACGATTTAAATGTGATGCACTGCAGTGCGCTAAATTTCCTAACAAAACACATTCAGTAATTAAAGCGTACTGATAAAATAAACAAATGGGAATTGAAAATAAATAAGTAAATGAATAATACATAAATAAATAAATAAACATAACACGGATATGCATCGCAGTGTGATATGTGTGAATAAAATATTTTTATTTGACTACATGCAGTAGATAATCCGCCACGCTATAACCCAGCATATATTGATCGGTTTGTGCTTGACCATTGTTAAAACAGAACATTCGCTGATATTTCCCTTACCGAGAAATGATACGAGTCAGACATGCTGATAAAGTATTATACAGTAAGAGATAAATCTGCTACTGATAACGATAAATACAAAATAAAAATTAATCGCAACTATGTGTTTCAAGTTATCATATTTACCGTTACTAGTTAGGTATCTATCGTAACAATTTAATCGTTGCAAAAAAAAAAAAAAAATGAATGTGACTGTAAAAATAATTGCATGTATTAACAATTCATAGACGTCTCTTTCAGTTGCTAGAACAACCGTGATCTTCTGTATGCTGGCATTTAATGATGGACAGCTAAGATCGAGCTAAGATTGCCTGTGTGATTTTCTGCTTCACAATGCTGTTGCAGCATCTCAGTTATTAATCGGGAATCTTAGAGGATATATAATCTACGATAATCTGAAATAACTGTATGTGTTGCGTGTGACGCGTTATTAGGAATTACGGTAGATATGCTTATGCTTGAATATTAAGCCAACAGCTTGTAGAACTTCCACGGCACAACGATATCTGCGGCGACGAAGCGACGAAGACTCTCGGAGGATCTATGGACGAAACGCAATTACGTCAATTTCATGCGTTAGACTTGCACTCCAAGTGAATTGGTTTCACCTGTCGTTGAAACTACTCCAGACCGCAATACGGTGACGATATGGTGCATATACCAGTTGGCACTATACAACGATTTAGAGGCGATACATTGACATAAATAATTCACGATATACACGTCAACCCCGATACACTAATATTGTAGATATTATATGATTATTCTTGCTTTGATTAAAGAGCTTCATCGTTTCAGGTAATCTCTCCAACTCTGAAGCTGGTATAGTATCCTAGTAAGTATATAGAATCTGGTTTGGATTGAATCGTGTGTATGCAGAATTGGTTTAGGTAGTAAAACGGTGCACGTATACACTCTTTAATTATGTACGTCTAGCACATGTTCATGCGCGGATCGGATTGTGCAACTGTGAAACGTGCCCCGTTATACTCACTTCAATCCTCGAATTAGCAACACAACTTTGTACTTATTAAAAACGCGAACGAATGGAAAAGAGCACGGCACGGAAGTCACGAGCGAGTGAGGGCTGCGGAAGCAAGGAGGTTGCACGTATGTATTATAGACTTTGCCAACCAACTTGCCTTCACCACCCTGCTGGAGAAACATTTCGTGCTGGTATTATTTATCGTTGAGTGTTACAACGGCAACGAACGAGCTGTACATGTGCACCAACTACCTACCGTATGTTGTCCCGAGGAATGAGAGGTGGCTCTCTCTCTCTCTACCTCTCTCTCTCTCTCTCTCTATTTCGCTCGTGAATCGTTAACGATGCAAAAATTCCAACCGCGCCTCCTCGTGCCTCAACAAAGCGAATTCCATGAATACATGCAATTTCCTTTCTTCGAGAGCCTTTCTTTGTCGTGTTGCTCGTCATCAGCCGACATATTTTTTTCCCCCGGAACCGAATACTATATGGTAAATTTTAATTCAGTGGTACATCAGTTTTACCAGTGGTCCATCCAGTTTGTACAATATGTTAAAAACCTTCGATGGGCTATTAAATTTACCGTATTTTGCGCTGATTCAAATTGCGGTAATGAAAGAGAAAAATATTTTCTTTCGCATTATTATAGGCGTAAATTGTAGAGTAACATTTTTATTTTTTTTTTATTTTAGTTTTCGTTTTAACGAGAGAACGGAATGAATACTCGGAGTGCAGTAAAATACATTTTCCGCAAAGTTCACCCGAGTTCCGGTGAATCCAGTCGCCGGAACACGTTGTGTTTGTACAAATGGACAGACTGACCGTTTATGTGCAACGCAATATATATATATATATATATATAGATACATTTTTACTCTTTGGAGTGTTTGTTGAAGCGTGCACATCGGCTGCTGCAGGTTTTTTCACAACAAATAGAAGCAAGCCATATATTGTGTATACATATACTCACGTGCGTTTTTATTGTAACATTTTTGTTGACAGATTGAAGGCAATCAGCGTAATGGACGAGTGTTCGAATGCAGAACGCGTGAGAGGAGAGTCATTTACATGCATCTTTTTTTTTTTTTTTTACAAATCTAGTCGGCAAGGTTCTATTAAGGAGGTAGAGTTGGGTAAAATTATAGATTCACACTTTCGTTGGTAATATTCACTACTTTCTCATTAATTGATAAGAGGAGTAAAAGCAGTATTTTGATATAATCAAATCACTCTCCTCCTGGCAAATAAATGAGAAGCTTTCCAAGGGTTGAAGTGAATAGTGTGCTGCGTTGTAAAAAAGCGACTGTAAGTCCAAAGAAAAATGAGAAGTAAGATTAAGGAGAAGGTAGTAACAAGAAAACCTCGAGATCCGATGAAGTCAGAATACCGAAGAGCCTTACTCGACTCTAAATCTCCGCCATCCGAACAAATCGAAACGTCGGGACATACCGTTTTCCCTTCTTCTAGAGTTGTCGAGTACAGAGGTAGCAAACATTGTGCGCCTCTGTTAGCGTGAGGCTCTAAAATCCCAACGACGACTCAATAATGCATAAACTCCAGCTTCAACCAATGGTTCAAGTCGTTTCAGGAAGCTTCTGGACTCACAGACACGCTCACTTTCATAGGTCCTGGTAAACTGCAATACACCTGCTGCACTTCGATACCGTTTCTCGATAGGAGACGATTAACTTCTAGGCAGTTATCGTTTTTATTGGAAACGTCATCCATTTTTCTATTTATTTGTTTCGCATCAATGATTATATATTTCAAATGTGTCCTTGAAGTGGCCCTTGTCAAATTTTGTCTTGAACACGTAATATATTTTAAAATAACAATTGAAACAAGTTATCGGTTCGCTAAGAATCGAGTCTTCGCGACAATTAAAAACGAATAAAAGCAGCGTCTATTTATCTCGGCAGATTATTTTACATTTAAGTAAAGACATCCTGTAAAGGGTTTTTCGAATCGCCAATTCATTTGAAAAGTATCCAACTGACCCATTTTCCCTGCCTTTCCAATTCTGCTGGTTTTACTATTAATCACAATTTTCTATTCCTAATAACCCTATCATTGTTTTTTTTTTTTTCCAAATCTTATGATATGATAACTTTCAACATAATTTCTTAATACAAGTTATGTTTATGAATATATTACTATAATCCCGAAACAGGAACATTGAAAAAAAATGTCAAGGGTTTTTGGTAGAAACACACCACCTTAGCTCTTCATTCGGACTCTCACATAGTTTGCCTACACACGGAGTTGGATTATAGTGTTTGTATTGACATAAGTTTTGTATGTGTGTGTGTGTGTGTGTGTGTGCAACTACGTGCAGCGGTTTATGCGAGCCATATAACCTGTTAGTCAAGTTACTAATAGTTGCTGAAGGATTGTCACGTTTAAATCAGTAAAACAAATAGCATCACAGCACTTGAAGCGTTGTACGATAAATGACACATGTAACTTGTGCTTCAGGAAGTTAGAGTGCTTGTGGTTTCGTGAGACACGCCTTCTCGACATGTATGAAACTGGTATAGCAAGCAATGTCGCTTGTATAGTAGTACGTAACACATGCAGCAGAGAACAGAAACCATATTTGTAGCAACGAGGTGAGAGGACCGTCGTACGTAAGTATAACTTATCTTCATTTTGTGAGGGTGGCCAACAGAGTGGAAAACAGGGCACATAGAGCTAGAAGAGGAAACGCCTGCTGTGCGTTCTCTCATTCTGATTTGTCGTGCACACAGCAACCCGTCCTGCTCTCTCTCTCTTTCTCTCTTTCTCTCTCTCTCCTTCTCTCTATCTGGTCGTCACCTGAATTATGTATGACACAGGTACGCGCACGTTTCATGCTGTACACAGGATGGATAACCTGGTCTCACCTTACCGGTTATCAGGTATCCTCTGATACGACGTTTACCGTCCGGGCGTTTTCTCAGCTCACATTTCATTTTTACTCCATTCCTGGGTCTTCGATTATCGTCGTATATACTCTTGATCGTCATCGTAGCAAGGCAATCGCGCATTGACACGTACCAAAGATAAATTTAAGGCGCTTTATGTCACCAACTTTTATCTCGCTTATACAATTTTACGAGCGTGTATCCGAGTTTTACATTTTACTACAATATTAAAAAGTGCAACAGCAATTTTACGAGAAGACTTCGTTTAAGCGCCTTGTGCACAGTACAGGAGAACTGAAACGAGACATGCACTTTGTGGTCGCCCGAAGGTCTTACGATGTAATTAAAATAAAAATCATTCCACTCGGCTTTGTTTTTTTCTTTTTTTTTCTTTCCTTTAGTTTAGTTTCCTCTTCGGGGTTGAAAAGGTGTCCTGCGGGCTTGCCGTAGGATATCCGCCGTTACCCTGCCTTTCCCTCTATCCCATTACTACCACTGCGAGCGACGTCGTGTCGTTCTACATGCTACGACGAAAACTTTGTCTCATAATTTTAGATAATAAAGTCACGAATAAGTTACATCCCGAGTAATAAACGACGAGTTTTATGAATGAGATTGAAAGCAAAACTCTGCAGATCCAATTTGAAATGAGTTTTTGATATCTTTTTTTTTTTTTTTTTTTGGCCTCTTCCCGAACTCGGAGAGACAAATTGAATTGTTATGCACTAAAGAGTTTGTAAGTTCAGAGTAACCGCGATGCAAAAAATTGAGATCTTATACACTCGCATCTTTCGTCATAGTTCGATAAAGTGAAACCCATAAAATAAATTTTATCAAGTATACTGAATTGGATTATTTTATATCATGCATTCCTAAAGGAAAATATTGAAGTTCGTACATACTGGATTGGTTAGATATTTACTTTGTTTATATAAGGTCCAGATTATTTTTTCGTCGATATTCCAATGACAAGTACTTTCGATGTTCAAGTGAAATTAAATACTATGAATCTAATAATATCTCGCCTCGACTACAACGTTCGCATGCTTAAACTGTTTCGCTAATAGGTGGTGGAAGCCGTGGGGTGAGAGAGACAGAGAGAAAGAGAGGGGGAGACATACACAGAAAGAAAGGGAATGTGAGAAAAAAAGAAGAAGAGAATGTTCGTTTGTGTTCCAATTGCAAGATGCCCTTGTGCCGAAAGCATCCGACAATTGAATGTCGATTAGAATCAAATTGTAATGGATTGCATTCTTGTCTCCCTCCCCTCGACAGGTCTGTGTCAAAAAGGAGAAAGCTAACGCTGGACATTCAGTAGGTAGCGCCGGATCATTCTGGGTTCTTCTTTCATTACCTTCCACACGCCCCATCGACGAAATTGAAGGGGTTTCTCACAAAAGCAGTAGCAGTAGCGGGAGCAGCAGTAGCCATAGAGTTCGTTCAAATCAAAGTAGTGGCCCCTTTCTTTGCCGTTCTCGGCTCTTATACTCGTCCATTCCACGATTCTCAATCAGGTACCGATCATTGTACGCGATCAAATTTATTTCATTCGCATTGAGCTTCTTTACCAGTTTGTATTTTTTTGTCGATAGAAAACAAAAAGCCCGCAAGCAAGGGGTAAAACTATTTCATATCATCTTTTCTCTCCTCAAATCTGATGGAAGAATATCTAGTGAGGAATGAAAATTGGCTGAAAAGAGCGAGACTGTAGCAAAGCTGATTCTGAGCAGAAAGCAGCTTCCAAGCGATATTCACAATTAGGAATAATGAGAACGTAAAGAAAAAAAAGTGGAAGGGTACTTAAAAAAAAAAAAAGAACCGGTAGCTTCCTTTGATGCACAAGAGAAAAGGGTGAATTTTGCACGCAGAACTGCGCACAGTTTGTACATACATATACAGCCTAGTTATCTACTCTTATCTTTATCACCCTTTTTTGACCTGAATTTTTGAGTGAGAAGCGACATGTCAAACTGTCACTACTCACTATGGCACCAGTATGACGTGCTTTCATAGAAAAGGGAATGTGTGAAGTTACATGGAATGTAGCATGTATTATGAAAAAGTGAGAGCAAAAGAGGATTTGCTTCCTGGTCATCGTTCCAATGTTTCAACAGATTATCCTTTTATGTACTTACTTGGTTCGTTCAATTGAACCTCCATCGAAGTATTCTCAATTTTCATGAAGTCTTGTCGCTCTGCTGTAACAATTTCAACTATGAGTAAATTTACCAAAGAGAATATTCCGCGGGCTATATCAGGAAGCTTGTAGAAGCCGCACTGTTATACCTTCAGCATCGAAATACTCACCTAGATTCTATTATTCACATCCTGCTGAGATTAGTGTACCTGTATTCGGGTTTTGAGTCAAATATGACCATAATTCTGGTTTGTCGTGCTTTCTCCATACCAGAGGCGCATACTTTATACCGTCTCTGGTAGATAGAAGTGGAGCCTCCACTACACTCCAGTAGTGAGACCTGATCTCAATTTCGTGAGCTATTATCGTTGTGCCTTGGGCTTGTAATTATACGAAGCAGTGTCTACCACCTCGGGTTGACCTGGACAGTGAAGACGTCGGAGAAACTCATGAGAGTTGATAGAATCATGTTAAGATGCTCGCGGGAGTATTTAGGAGATACGCAACGAGATAGAGACATCTCGTTCATCACTGTTTTTGTGATTTCTTAGAAAATGTTCCCACAGAGTAGAACTTTAACGAGGGTGGGTTTTTTTTGTTAATTAGAAGATCTCGTATAAAAAAGTTCAACTATGTAAGTGTCTAAAAAGTATGTCCTTTGTGGCGTTTTAAAAAGAAAATTAGGTTGAAGCTTGTGCAACGTTGGTACTTGTCAATGTTTTGTTTAAAAATACGTGTATTCTTAAATTTTTGCCTGGTATACGTAGACCAGCAATCGAGGTTGAACAATCATTGTTCGTTCGCTCTCACCCCAAAAAGGCCAATCGGTTCGGAAATGAGTTGTCAGGGTGCAACCATAATAAACGTGTCTTTGAGGCCACTCGATTCATGTTCGAATGGTTCGAAGTAGCTAACACGGATGCCTTGCGACATTCCACTCTTGTGCGCCGGTTATGCTCACCAACGTGTTTTCGCATGATTTGTCCTAAGATTGGTTTGAATTGGCCATTCCTCTTCAACCTTTTCCGGTCAATGGAAGAACGTCGGCCGTAAACAATTTATAGCTGCATTCTGCAGTAAACGTGATTCACCGACAATTATCACAAGTAGTGGGTTGATGTGGACGTTTCTATTCGAAATCCGTATTCAATGTAGTGAAAATAAATTGCAGTTTAGTACATGCGCTTTGCTTCTTGTTGCCCTCCTTTACACCTGTTCTCCATTTTCACTTCACTGGTGAAATCCTCGCCGAGTCTGTTCGTTTATTTTTCAATTTCCAAAACCGCACAAAGGCACCACCGAGCGTTCGCTTTATTTCCCAACGACGATAAAACATGGCATTATCGCGCAATGGTGATGGAATACCAAGTGCTAAAAGACTGGCAAAAGGCGAGCTAGGTCCAGGGTATGTATACTGGAATAGGGCGAAACTGCGGCTTGCTATGAGGAAGAGATGCTTGGCGCATCGTTAATGGTGAATCTTCTGCCAAGTGGACGAACGTGATTCGCTTCCGTGAGTATAGTTAGGAGAGGAATGAGTGTGGAGTTGGCGCGTAAGGGCAGAAGGCAGCTTCTCTTCATACTGAGTGCGGGAGTCTTTTCCAAATACTGCTACCTAATGTTAGCTTTTCGACCATACTTGGAACTATTGAAAACGTCTGGTGTGACAAAAATATATATATATATATATATATATATATACAGATAATACTCATAATACCTATAATGCCTGTCCACTCGTCCGTAGTCTCGAAATAATAATAACGAATTCGCGCTACCGAGCAACTTTCATCGTGAATTTAATCAGGGAACAGCCAACTGTGAATCCATTCACGGTAGCAAGACGAATTTCATTAATTGCTCAGTATAATAACGCGGTGGGTAGTGGAGTACCGGGGTGCGGAACGGTGACTGCTGGGTAGATGGTTGGCGAAAGCGCGCAGTAGTAGCAACGAAGCGCGCAGAGACGTTTCGTAGAGATTTGGAGAGCTCCTCGTCGTCGTCGTCGTCGTCGTCGTCGTCGTCGTCGTGTGCAGCTTCGTCGTGCCCGGAATAATGAAACGGTCCACGGACAGCCAATTAGTCGTCGGGGACTAATGACGGACACAATTCATTTCCACCTCAGCGAGGGAAGTGCTCGCAGGGCCTTGCTCTAGCTCCAACGAGCCCCGCACGCCCTCACGACAATGAAGAAACTCGTCGTACCTATATCTCCGGGTGTACGACTACCAGGGTGAAGACGAAGAAGAGGAGAGCTCCGAGAAGTAGCTGAAACGACGTCTTCCGCGAGACTGCGGCCAGCACACTTGCTCTGTCTCTCTCATCTCTATCTCTCTTTCTCTGTGGCAGTAATTCGAATTCTACTAATTCGTAGAAAGTGGATTCAAACCCTTCGAGCACTAAGTCAGAGAGAAGAGTGTAGGTTGATAAGGAAGAGAGAAAGAGAGACCTAACTCAAATATAGTGGGTCGCCAAGTTCCTTAAGCTAAACTTATTGTTAGTGCCTGGTGTGCTGGCCTGCACAAAGTTTCGTCTGGCATGAGGTGAAGGAGTAAGACGAGGTGGAGGTGGGTAATAGTGGCGTACAGAGAGCAGGAACGGGAGTGGGCGCAGTGGCGAATGGGCAACGAGGAGAATTAAAGTTTTAAAGCCACGAAAAGTTTGTCTAATTACGCGCGCGCTCGCGAAGCGACTCGATGGTGGCTCCTTCGTGCGCAGCGCCTTCACGTTTCTTGTTCCGCGTGCTTGACGGTTCCAACTTATACCGCTAATCGGGTGGCTCACGAGAGTCAAACACGGAAAAATGTTTTATTGCTCGGTGCTAACTCGACCGCCATTGTAGGACCATGTAACAGACACCGACCTAATTTATTAAGTTACAAAATTTCATTTACAGGAATATTTGTACTAAGTAGTTGACGATAAGGATAGTCGAGACTTTTTAGTAGAAATTATTTTAAAGATATAGATTTTTATTTTCTATCGGTACGCGAACGTGGTTTCACATACCTTCAACTTACGCTGAACCGCCATTACAACACTATTTATATTAGATCAAATATATCCATAATATATCCGTTGCGTGGCACATAATATAGAGAATTTAACGGGGTTCATAGCTTGGTGAAACCCAGTCTGTATGAGGATTAGGTACAGCGTGAACCCGCTGACACAATCCCCGATAAGGGGATGAAACGGAACCAAGGGAATGCATTAAGCTCAATTACCTCCGTGACGCGTCATTCTCCTCCTCTGACCCGCGTACTCCAATGGAACGATCGATCGCACATCGCGGGTATCCGGAACAATCAGTATTCACGTTCGAAGCGAGAACCTTAATCGTCATCAGCGGTTAAACCGTGGTCTATATGGGGGCAGATGTTACTAATGCCTTTGGCTGTAGGCGCACTGACAAAAAAAAGTAGTTAAATGGACTAAATTAGCATTTGCCAATGCTCGACACTCTTTGTACTTAGTTGTAAAACAAAAACGTGGGTCGTATCGAACATATTTTGTTAACCCGATGCAAATAATTATTGAACAACGTAATTTGTTGTTCCGGGAACCAAGTGGTTAGTCGACCTTCGGCAAACGCAGATTCATTCAAAATGGCTACTATTTTTTGTCCTCAGTGCGACTTTTGAGATCGAGATAGACTATCCGACATATTTGTAATACTTTAACGTTATAGTTTCCCGATAGAATGGACGTGGCCCCTCATTCTTTGGTCTCAATGGAAATATGCAAGCGGCTTGCGTGTAACCTAAAGATTCTCTTTTGAGTTGCCCAAAATGCCTTTTCCCATCAGCCAATAAGTCCTCCCCAGGGATCCGTTGTTCCACGAGAGGGAGCCGTCGCCGTTAGCATTAAAAACGATCGACTCACTTGAATTCATCATGTATGGTTCGCTCTCTCACTGGCATTCACCAATAACATGGAATAGAAGGCGAATGCCAGAGCAGCGCATCTAGTCAATCGACTTGGAATTCGTTATAGCTATAAATACGCATTGGCATCCTCCATTCCCTCTCTATCTCATTTTTACTCTTTATCTCCTCATACCACACCATATTGCTTTACGATTGGCTGAATGAACGGGGAAGGGAAAAAAATTCACGAGGGGACGTGGACACCCCAGTTTAGTCTTAGAACATGGTGGTAGCGAGCACTGTTGTTCGGGGAGACGGTTGCTTGCTCGCTAGAATCATCTCTCGAAACTGCTTGGAGCCCCGCAACCTTGCTCGTCACCCTTACCGTTCGTCCCTCGCTTTTCTTATCTACCCTCTTAGCTATACTTCTACGTTCTCCCTGTGCTGTTCATTTCTTCTTACCCTTCGAACTACATACTCCAGCCATGAAACTCCATTCTTCCTATCTCTGTTCCACGCTGCCAATATAATCATTCGCTCCGTTAGTTCTCGACGAGGACAAAAACATGCCCGTTTTAGTTTAATCAGAGTTTAGACACGTCGAACATCAGCGACACTCCCCTGTACTTTTTTTTTGCCCATACGCGTAAGCCGGAGTTTTTCTATGGTGTTTGAGATGATGTGAAATACCATCAAGTGTAAAAACCGTTTTTGCTATCAGTGGACTCTTTTTTTTTGTGCATTTATGAGAATCTTTTTAATGAAACGAGAGGCAATAACAAATCTTATTTGTAAAAAGGTTTAGTAAAATATAGGGTTGCTTAAAATCCAGTAGGTCACGTAATGCTTGGTATTATGATGCAAAGCGAAAGTTACCAGGACCTATGCAACACCAATAGTCGTATAGGTACTAATGTTGACACAATACTAGTTATGAAGAACAATTTTTTTTGTTTGTTTTTACATCACATAACTGATAATAGAAATGACACTTGGTTGATAGTTGATCTCGAACAGGTCACTATTGACGTTATTTAGGGTCGCAGCTATAGGAGATCTTGATATCGCAATCACAAATGATCGACAAATGGGTCAGTGTTCACGTTATTAAATTGCTTTGCGTATAGAGATGGAGAGTAACGTCAATCAAGAGGACAATGCAGAGCGCCGGTAATTCAACTTTGATCTGTGACTCCTCTGAGGGCAGGACGACGCTCGGAGTCTCTAAAGCGATCATCGGGAGATGCACAGGGATACTCAAGGAGGTGTAATAATTGATTATAGACCGACAGAATTATCGGCATTCACACGAGAACCCAGCTACTCACATGACTCACATTCGGTCCCGATGGTACATGATTACCGTTCCCCACTGTTCTATCAATGTGTAGTATCGATATGATGCTCATTTATAGTATCCTAACCAAAATTCCGAGGGCCGTTCGCATCAATCGTCCATCAAATCCCTCTCTCTCTCTCTCTCTCTCTCTTTACTCTGTTTTCAAGCGACCTCCCGCACCAATTTCGCTGAGCTATTAATCGCACGCGGAACCGGGTGCAACTGCAGCGAATATCTACCAGTATACACAAGTGGATATACGTTAGCTGCGTGCACCGGGCCACCCGCTGGGAGTTCGATCGATGCTGTCCGAGTTAAAAAAGTGTCGAAGCCCCGAAAGATATTGGCTTCGATAATTCATCGAAAACTGCCGTTAATTATTGAAAAACGTTGTGTCGACGTATACCTAGCGTCCGAGTATATGAATGAGCGTAGTTCGGATAAAATAGAAAAATTAGTTTATTCATTCATTTAACTTTGCATCCTGTTTTAACGTAGACATGCATGCGCAATGTTGCGGTATTAAGCGTGTCGTAAACGTTTCAGTGGAAGTTTTTCTTATTAGAAATATGATTTTCATTTATGAAGTTTCAAAATCCCAAAACTAATCACCACGCAATCATCAAGAGCGGAATTATAGTTATTCTGCCGAGTTGGATGTGGCTATTTATGAAAAAAGATTTCATAAGCGATCACTGACACCATATTTTTGTCTGAATGATACGTTGATGACTGAATCACTCCTCAATCGCCATATGCTGTACTGTTGTTTACGCAACCAATGTTTAATTGCCGTACTCACAAGCTTATATGTCGATATAGTAGAGCAAGTAGATTTGGAACTACGGTCCCTTGATATCTACATCCACAGATCCATGCGGTAGGTGTAGAGCAATCGGAATCGAAGAGAGGTCGTTTCGAGAATCAGCTCATCTCTGACTGTGTCTGTTTGTATATACGAGGGAAAGCGCCTCCGGGATAGCCACGTGGCCTAATTACACGTCGTAGCATACAACAGGACGTATTCTCTCACAGGATATACTCAAAGCTATAGTCTACATCGATGCTCGAAGATCCATACTTATACAGTTCGCTATAGTTGAACCCCTTCTCCTATGATGCTCACCTCATGATGATCATTGTATCTCACTGGGTCTTTAATTTCCATCATCGAACTATGCGCATACAGTGGCTTCGAATCCGTTGATTAATTCCCGGGGATTGTTTCCTGGTGTAATGCAGTTGTAGATCCAGATATTGAACGTATTGTTCGCTCATAGCAAAATGGACGATACCCATATAAAATCCTAGTAATGTGGTGCAAGTTGATGGATATAAGCTGTTACTTTGTTTTCCTGGATCTACTAATAATTCATCGACACGTGAGTTTATCGTTATTACGGAATCTTCTGGAAGTAGCAGGACTAATATTACCACATCTCTCATATTTCACATTTTCACGTCGAGTTTTACAAAGGAGCGAAGACCTTCGAGCATGCAAGAGTCTGGCAACCGTGCCCAGAGATGACGATAAATCAAGTCAATAAGCGACGTTGAAAGAGCATCCACGATTTTTTGCGTTATCGCCTCTCTCTGACTCGCTCGTTCGTCAAGCCGACGAAGAAAATTACCGCGAAGCGGTAATTACAGTCACGTTAAAGAAATCGGATGGGAATAGTGTGCTATTCTCGTGAAGAGACGAACGCCCGCGTGCGCGTGTAATGGCTCTCTTTTTCTCGTTCACTCGGTTCTTTGAAGATAAAGTGTGATGTAAAGGCCGGAAGCAGAAGTGCGGCATGATTACAGAGAGGTACGATCGATGTGGGATGGCCGAGTGCTTTGCCTTCGTGCCGCCCTTTTAGATATAACCGTGCCGTCAATAATAATGCTGCCCCAATGATTACTACAATCATGACTAGTAGGCATGACTTGTGCCAGTTGGATAAAAGATGTAGCGATTTTTCGAGAACTTTCAGGATTCATATTGGAAAGACAAATTGCGAATCTTAGCGCTGTTAATCCTACAAAAATAGTGATTGCGAGCCTCGAGCTATTTCCAAGATAAATGTTTACAATTCTAATTTATATTTATTTCTGATATAGTAATTTAATACTACGTTCTATGATAAGGTGCAATACGACATCATTTTTTATCGTTCTTTATCGAGATCATAAAGTCAAACTTCAGCTGTTTATCGCAAAACATTTTTTGTCTATTCATTAAAATTTAACTTTAGGTAGTTGAAAGAAGGTATTTTGTGTGCATTCATCAACTTGGTGAAATATTGTCTATGATTAAGTATATGATATTCGCATGTCAAAAGGGACTGTGAGCAGCCGTTGATTTCTGTGGTCGCTTGATTGAAATTGCTCTGGACTTCACTACCACTATTACTACACCGCTAAGATCTCGTTGAAATGGGGACCCTAGAAGTGTAAGCCGAGCTCAAGAAGAAGGGAACCAGGTAGTCGCTGGGGAGTAATTGGCTGTCCTCACAGAGTTCGAATAACGTTCAACCACCGGGATGGCACGAGAGAATCGAAGCTGTCCAATGCAATTCGCTGAACCATATATTCATTATATTTCGTTCAACCGTAGGATAAATGAAAAATTTATCATTTTTTGTAATTGGTAACTGACACTTTTTTCAATCATTAAATTTCACACTTCTCTACTTTCGTTCGACATTTATTTTGTTTGTTTGTTTGTTTGTTTGATTTTTTTTTTTTTAAACGTATGAAGTTCATCGCTCCAGGCTAAACGGGTAATTGGACCCCGGTGCGATATTTTGTAAAGTTCGTTATGCTCTAAATGATTAAACAAAAAAATGACGAATATGAGTCATTAGTAATTACACACGTTCTACGGTACGCGCATATCCACAATGTTTAGCTACACGTGTGTGAACTCACATTAAAGAATCGTTATATTTTTTTCGCTCTCGTCTCCGGCGCTATATGCCAACTTCGTACCAGAGGCGTATGCAAATAAATGGGGAAATGCGGAGTCTAAAGTGGTATGTTATTAATGGCTCGCGACGTGTACAGAACCACCCGGTAACGCACGTACCTAACTCCCGACTTTAGAAAGAAAGAGAGAGAGAGAGAGAGAAAGAAAAAAAAAAAAAACTTTGTGCGAGTAGGTCGTTTGGTCTACACAAGCCCTATAGCACATCGTCGACGGAGACCCTCTGTGACGAAGGCATAGAAGATAGTGTGACAAATGGAAAAAAAATGTGTAGAGGTACCTTTTGCATACACGTGCTCGACGCGTCGAAAAGAAAAGCAGGGAGAGAGAAGGCTGTCGTCGAAATGCCCATGGAACTTTCTCAAAGTCTCGTTATAAATGGTATTTCTTTTTTTTTTTTTCTTTTTTTTTTTCTTTTAACGACACAAATTTTTTTCAGTCAGTCTTGATGAAAAGTTTGACTTTAATTAAATACAACTTGTTCGTTGATATTTACTGAGGGATAGGTAGTTAATATCCTACGTTTCTGTCGCGTTTCACAGTACTCTTTTTGTCATCTCTAGGTATACATGGCTATCCCCGACATCAAACCTTTGAGCTATATATAGTGTGTAAATACGCCCCATCAGGTATATGTACAGTTAAATTCATACATCTTCCATTAATAGCAGTTGCAGAAGAAGCCGCTGGTTGGAGAACCTCAATTATACCGCCGTCTGCTGTCGATTTCCTCTGTGCGCACACGCGCGGTTTGTAAACGCTTTGATAAATGGATTAGCAGGCACGGTGAGACAGGTGGATGCGACGCCGATAATGTAGAGATCTAGCAGAGGGAGCACGTAGCTAATCGAGCCTGCATTAGTGGCTTGGCGATTATAGGTGAGATATCCAATCTCAAACAGCGGCTTTAACTCGTTTGATCGTTTGTTCGCCATACCACGAAATCAATTCAAAACGGGCTCTGTTAAATTATCAATGGCGTAGAACCAGGTGCACGTTCAATATGTCGCTGTAGATAGTAAGATATCAGATGTGGGACTGCGATATTATTCGTTGCGAATGATTATAATTCACAGATAATTTAATCGCTATTAATCCAAGAGGCACCACACGTTTTATTAATGGCTTGCTTTCAAATTGAAAATAATTCCTACCTCAATGTTAGACCATATTTCGTTACACTTGTCATAAGATCATAATGCAAAGAAAAATGATTCTTTAATATTCAATCGCCTTAAAGTGAGTTAAAAATGTAAATGGAAAACTTGGATTATCGTTGTCGAACTATTTTATTATTAAAAATGTCTTATACAGAAATTGGAAGATTCGATATAAATTGCAGCGATGGATAATTAAAACCGTTAATGTGTCTACTCCCGGATTGCATGGGATCAGGATCGAGTCAGTCGCTGGAAAGCTGGAATAGTGATGATTTATTCACAGTGAAATTAAGATTATAAAGTAGTTTCAGAATACTGATCAAGCCTGGTACGCGCGTGCATTTACAAAAAAAGTAAAGAGAAAAAAAAACAAAAAAAAAAGATCTTTTGCAAACGGATACGGATTATCAAAAATTTATCACGTTATGTATTCGTTGGAATAAACGTACAAGATATATAAAGAATAATATTTTCAGGAAGACAAAATTTAAATAATGATGCAATAAATCCACTGCAATGAGTAGATCAATATCAAATATAGTACAATGCTCACAGACCGGTACAGTTTTCATTGAAGTATAGATCCATGTAACATTTCTGAATCGGCAACGTACATTGAAATATTTACATATTTTTCCATAAATCTTGTTCTCGTAAACGTCAAGGTGGTTATATAGAGACTGAAGACTCAGAAAGAATCGCGATATCCAAGCCATCAGGCTTCGGATTCTAAATATTCACTTTGTCGTCGTCGTTGTCATGCAGTTCTGCACTAATGGCGACATATGCAACGATTATTTATGAAGTGATCGAATGTAGGTCATCGACACCCATCAACGAAGACTCACTCGCACATTCTCTCTGTCTCTGTCTTGCCTTGTTATTTTACGAATGAACGGAAGAGCGAGAGGATGATGAGACGATATAGAACGAGAGCTATAGGACGGTGCTGGAGTGAATTGACGTGCTCTGCTGAACATCATACTCGTTGTGAGTTCCGATGTGACGTTCGTGACACTGCAAAGTGACGCCAATAGCTCGTCTCGTGTCGTCGTTGTTGGCGTCGTCGTCATCGCCATCGTTTCGCTAACACCTCTCACTCCCGGCCCTTTCGATCGCTGCGTGTGATCCATTGAATTGTTTTAAATTAAAGTTACGCACATTATTGGACATCGATGGAGTGACAAACGTGATGACAGTAGAATCGATGAGATGATACATTTTTCCAAGAAATTGAAGTTGGAAGTAATTAAATTGCAAAGTATGGTTGTATCAGAATTCTTCATATAAATCTGGATTACTTTTGTTAAGACGTGCCAAGGGCATATACAGCCAAGGGGTCACATTCGAAAGGCTCTGGACGCTTGAAAACTGTCTGGTTTAATGTACATATATATTTTAGAAAGTTGTTTGTTTGTTTGTCGCCCATAAACCCAGGTTACCATAACAATCGAGCCTCTTATAACAGTAACCCCTCTGTGGCTCTGTCGGTGCTGCATTTTAATTGTGAAACCTTTGCGGTGCTTTGCATGACAATTTTGCGGCACAAAAGTGGCCAATTTCGTGACTGTCTTGTAAAGATAGGTTTGCGCGTGTTGGTTCATTCTTGTCACTTGGGAAAAAAAATTTCGTCCCTGTTTTTGCGAGACAAAAACAATAACAGCAACTACGTTCATTCCAGTGGAAGCATTCGTTCCACAAAACTATTTCATCCAAAGTATTTCTATTCATGTTCACTTGTTAAAAGATGATGTTAAAAAAGCCTGAATTTCACTCAAAACTAAAATAAAAAATAAAATTTCATTGATTAACCAAGTTTCTTAAAAAGCAGTGGCAATTATGAAAGTGTTAATTTTACGGGGTATCAATAAAACGATTCTTTCGAAATATCCTCTTGAATATTTGAATCTGCTCACGGGATACATAATCGCCACTTCCCTCGCCACACTATGATGCAACTACCATCAGCCTGTCTCTACAGCAAATGCTATCGTTCACGAACTCTCTCAGCCCTCAGAGACCTCTACACTCGGACGAGGTATAATAATCTTTGAACACGGATTTTGGGTCACCAGCACTCACTCCCCCCTCCCCCCCCCCCTTCCCATTCCTCTCTTAATTTCTCTCTACCCCCCATCAAACTGATGCTATTGGTGGGTCCAGTATGGTGATAGTATATCTACGGTGGAAAGCGATCGGGGTTAAAGGGAGGAAAAGTGGCCAGAGCGCACGTACATCGCAAAGTGGTCTGGTAGCTACTGGCCTGTCATATAATCTTCGAACACAGAGTTAATACTGAAGGCTGGCTCGCCGAGCAAAACGTAGCTCGCAGAGTATACACAGGGAAGGGTTAAGTGGATTACGACAGGAATGTCTTTCAAACAGAGCAGAGAGGACCTGGTATATCGATTTACAGTTATCGATTAGAGTGCAATACACCACATGCTCTCCACGGATACTCCACACCTGATACTTAGCCGGATATTCAGGTGGATGTCACAGCTGTACTCGTTTTATGAACATTGAATATTGACGGTCCATGGACATTTATTGATTGAAAACGAATCTTGTTGAGGTTGCCTAAATCGTTGTCAGCAACATCCACAAGACTGACGATTGACAGTTGCACCGTCGGGATAGGTGCGGGAAAGCGTTGCATAGACAAGAGGGTTGAGAATGGTTTGCTAAGTGGTCGTACGGCGTGTCGCGTAATCTTCGGACACAGACTTAATATGGTTGGTGGGTCGAGCTAAAGTGGATTACGTCGAGAGAGTACCTGGTGGCATTCACAACACATGCGGCCGGGTAGCCGAGGTAACGTTGAAGGGGAGAGAATATCGTGTTATCGGACACAACCAACGATAGGCCCTATTGCATGTTGCCCGAAAATGTAATTACAAACAAGCTCAGGTTTGAGTATTGCTTTCTCACACCTTCTGACTCTCCTTCATGAATCTTAATCTTCATGTTATAAGGAAGTATCAACACAACTTTGGCATCTACACCAATTTATAATCGTCTCGTTCCACTATTGAATGCTGAAATGCGACATGAGGAAATAGTGTAAATAATGTAGTAACGGCGGGTATGGTGCTTAATCGCTGTGATGAATAGGTATAGGTTTTCAAACGTGGAACGATGCAAGTACTTTTAATCATAAAGTATCGGAAACATAAGGATTCGACATGTTCGACACAAAATGTAACAACATGAATCTAACGGAAGTTTACTGTAAATAACAGTTCAGACTAGGAAAGTAAATCTTTTGCCGCGCATCCACCCGTCATCTCGAGGAGGATGAGAGAAAGGGAATATTGCCTCGTTCGTCTTGATGATATGCACGATTTGCCTCCAATACAAGCCTTCGCGAGCAATTCACACGCCGAACAGATTTGCAAAAAAGGTTCGAAAGATTCAAGCGCATTTGAATGGTGGCAATTGAGAAAGTGCCGATTTTGCAAGTCCTATAAAACGACTCCGACGTCTCCTTCCCCTTCTATCTTTTGATGGTTGCGCAAGGCAGAACTTCTGTTCACGAGTCAGGGAAAACTGCGAGAGCCATAGAAAATACGTTGAGAAGAAAAAGCCATACCAAATACGGATAGGTCTGTTCGGCTGTGAGATATCTCGACAATATCAGAGTATGCTACGAGGAGACACCACTAGAGCGGTGAAAGTCGTTGTGGACTGTAGAGCGTGGTGTGTGTGCGTGACCCGTTTTCTGCATTCAGATCACGCACAACGGAGGTTCAACGGATCACCGGAAGCTTAACGTCGGCAAAGCGTGTCTAAAAGTTGGCTGTTCCCGGTCCCGCATCTCTCTTGTTCCATAGGCTACTGCTGGCTTTACGCTTGAAGACTTCTAGCAGATATCAGGTATTTATGACAGAGGCTGTCCCGATGCTGGCAAAAGTGAACTGACCATGACGTCTCTACCACCAACTAATCCCCTGTCAACCCTCGGTCACCCGACGACTCGGCGAATTTTAGAGCCAATGAAACTTTTATTTTCCTCTCTTTTATCCTCCACCAACTTTTTCTTTCTTTTTTCTGCATTTATATCCTTACCCCTTATCCGAATTTACACTACTCACTTCTCGGTAGACATTTCTTCCCTTGAATTGCTTGTCGATATATTCGTTATACTGTCCTTTGACTACGTTCCTACCAGAGTGAAGAAAAAGAAAAAATCGGAAACCGATTTCCGATAGGTTTCTTGAACCCTACTCTATATATTAATACATTCGATCTAGTAAATATATTCGTGCTGTTAAATACATATCTGCGTGTATGCTACACGCCTGTTATTAATTCAAAAAAAATCCCTCATACCCGAACTCAATATTCTAATTTTACATTATTGCTTTTCCTAATTAATTAACGCGCCGTATGGAACGGCGTGTTGCAACTTTAACAAAATTGTTATATTGCTAGACCGGTTTCGAATAATCGTATTGGCCCATATTCCGTAAAATCATTTGGCAGTTCATTGACACAGCAGCAGTTCAATTCCGAAGGCAAAATACGTGTAATTAAATTGAAGTAACAATTAGCACCGGTATCCGGCCATTGGTGTTTCATCTCAGTCTCGCTCCGGCATCCCGGTATGTCTCCCGCTTATTCTCCCCTTCTCTTCACGGGGAACACATTGTCGGACGGGTCACCGTGTTAATTGAAATTAATCGCCCGACCATATATCCTCGTGGACTAATGAACGCTAGACGGTACGAACTAATTACTGCCATGAATAGGGGACAATACGTTATCACGAGGAAATCTACTACCCACCCACTCTCTCTCTCTCCCTCTATCTCCCTCTCTCTCTCTCTCTTTCTCTTTCTCCCTCTCTCTCTATCTCGCTCTCCTGCTCACTCGCTGCTTCCTTCTCGTCTCTTACACGGGATGCCGAGCTATTGAATGTAAGTTACGAGATCGTCGAGGTACGCACGCGTGAGAGAAAGAGACATTTCCTTCGTGTGAATGGAGAAATAGTGAAGGGAATCGTTTTCGTGGCAGCACCTCCGTATCATCTTTTATCGTTGAGAGAGCGAATCATATAGGAAACGCCAAGTCGCTGCAATGGAAGTGCTTCTGGATCCTAAAGCGTGAATGGGCGTGATTCATTCGAGCCAGTATTACCTAATACCTCTCTGGTGTGCGCTCTGCTCTCGACGTTTCAGAGAACACACCGACCGACTTTGCTCTCAGATTCGTCCTCGTAGATTCACTACGACTCGAATAGATTATATGACTTTGGGAATGATCGTTTCGGGAGTATTTTCCACGGTCCTGCTATTCGTCAAATCTTTGTTAACCTTCTCTCGTTCGATCGTTCCTTTTCAATCTCGCTTACTCGATTTATACTTTGACCTTTATTCGACGCGTGAAATCTGTGATCAAAATTCATTGAAGTTATATATACTTGCACGGAATCAAGTGATTGCCTCGTTTATTATTTAAATCAGTGATATTCAGCGAATTTGAGAAAGTTATTGGAGCGACCAGGGCTTGTTGGAAGAGAGATAAATTGGATCGAGCCAACTTCTCATGTATGGTTGATAGAATAGGTGATCTCAATTACCCTAACAATCATTGATATTCAGTAAGTGACCGTAATTGAGATAATTCGAAAGTAATCATAATTTACTCCACAACTTATCACCGAAGATACAGATGATAAAAAAATGCAGCGCTTTACAGGGATGCTTCTGTTCAGTTTTCACATGTTTGGTTTTAATATTCATACTTACCATAATGTTGAATTCACACGAATGTGTGTGTGTGTGTGTTCAAATTATTCAGTTCTCACCTCAAAGCTTTCCATGTATTTATGTTCAGAGTTGGTTGATGAAATCAGAGTCAACCAAAATTAGGGTTTCGTGTATTTGAGACCTTCCTTTATAGAAAGATCGATAATGTAGAAATTCAGGCGGGACTTGACTTAGGCGGAGTTGAGAGTTGTGATTATTCATCTAATAACAAATGTGGTCGAGGTATTAAAGCGTAACTTTAACTGTCCCCAGATGAAATCATAAAACAGTTCCAAATGGTACAATTCTTATAAATGACATCTTTCACTATGGCCGCAGTCATATTACTTAGCAGTTAAAACAGTTATTAGCATATATACCAGACTTCGTCACCATAAACACGGTATATTTCAGCTAATTGAGCTAATTCTCAGTGCAGCTCATATTTATGTCAGCTACGTGATTCGTCTATTTGTCACTCCTCCATAGTTACGTCTTGGCATTTTCATGGCGATGTTTAGCACCCCTGCTACTTTCGGGCGTTTATGCAAGCTAAATTCTTGCTACTTAACCTGACGCAGTGTACCCGCTCAAGACGCATAAGCAAGGTAAGTTTAAGGTCTCGAGACTTACAGATAGTCCGGGCGTTAACCGTGATTCCCACACAAAACTTAACAAACAAGGCTTGCGCCCAGCCCCTTGGTACTACAAAGTTCATCTTGCCTATGCAACCTTTACGAATTTGATTAAAAACGTTCTCACCTCGGGAGTCCGAATTAAACATTGACGTGTGGAAAAGCTTTATTCAATTTTCGGAAATCAGCTTTTTGTATACCTTCGCAGAAAAAAAACGGACTGTAAGCTTGTAAGACCTCAGTATGGTGTAAAAAAGTAAAATATTAAATAATATAGCTGCCATGTTTTTAAAAATTTCAATTAGTTAACACGACTTAAGCTGCCGAGCTTTTGGTTCATTTAAATTTCAATCACTAGGATTAATGTATATAGACACAATATGATAGCTGATAATTGCTATATGCTAGTGTAATCACATACGCCGCTGAAAATAATGGATTCGAAATACATACACCTTTAAAAGGGGAATGCATGTATACCTTTAAAACGATCAATAAAAAAAGTAATAACAAGTCCTCGAATCGAATAAAATACGACATCTTTTTAGAGGGGAAAAAAGCTTCTTGTAAGTTCCTTGGAACGTTTCCGGACGGTCGAAGAGGAGCTCCCGATGGTCGACCGATAACCATCGTGAACGCTATTATCCGAGCATCCACTTGGACGATCCACGAGCTCTTGTACTACTTCAAGCGCTCTGCCACCAGTAGTCCGAGTGCCCGTGCCTATTCTTATTCCACTTGATCTCAATAAGTGCTCCATCAGACGGCGTTTTGCGATGCAAAAGCTGTGGGATTCGCGACGAATGCACGAATGACGAGTGCCCGTTATCGAATCAACGCCGACGAATCTATCATTTCTTTCTCTTCTTCATCTTCCCCAGTCCTACTCCCGCTACTATAGCTCCTTGAAAGGATCCATGCAATTTAAAAAGATGCTGAAACTCAATTCACGCTATTCACTTTTTCTTCTAAGAACAGCTTAACTTTTTGTTATACATATGAATGTTAGGGTTACCTTATTTTGTGCTCATTAGCTGTGCACATCATTACGATACTGGGACGTATTTTGTTTAATGCTTTACAGACGGCATTAATCATTCATTTCATTTAATCATAGCTTCATTGATTGTTGCCTTTCACAAAAAAAAGGTATAGACATTCCATTGATACCTTACTCTGAAAAATTCAAATACTTTCTCATTACAGGACTTCGTGTCGACGACAATAAAAAGTAGAATGACACAATCCGCATTGCCTAAAATGAAGCTCACGTTCTTCTGACATTCAGCAAATGATACATATATTTTATAATCAGCTGTCTGATGTACAACGTGCTTTAATTCTGCACCGTTTATACAGCATAACTATATCGTACACCATTATACCAGTTATAGTGTACGAGAGTAGAGTGAAGGCGTACATTTGAAATGCATTGGCCGTCACCGCGACGACGCCACTGTTTGCCCTGTCAACCGGAGGGATAATGGATCGCTGTTAGCCAAGATATAGGGTGGTTGGTGGAGGTTCTCGCGCACCAGCAGCGCGTCAGGAGCCCCGGCATTTGAAGCAGAGAGCCGGATCCGAGAGGAGTGAAAAGATCGCTCAGAGCGAAAGAGCTGATGAGATAGAAAACACCGATCGGTGAAAAGATGCGCTTAATAGTGCCTAAGAAAAGTGAGTACATCTCTCTGAACTTGCGAAGATCAGATTAATAAAGCAATCGGTCAACGTTGCTTATATACGTTTCACGCTGATTGGATAAACCTAATCTAGCATTTATCTTCCGGCATAGGGGTTCAGCCTCTCCAGAGACTAACGCATCTCATCAATGCGTTTTTCTAAATTGAAGTACTAAAAGATGAAACCAGCTAATAAGTGGAGCAAATGTTAAGAAAAGTCAAAACTTTGAATAAACAAAAAAATGAGACGCCATACACTTAAATCCTTTGAGTGCTTAAAAGTGTTGAAAAAGCCTAAAACTGATTCGCAATAGTCAACAAATTTGTTTTCAATACTGACAGAAAACATATATCTCTGAAAATCATTTTTTTACTAACTCGCTTCCCCATAATGCAATAAAGAATAAATGCAATATGGATAAAAAAAAATGAAAAACACCGCGAATAACGTATCACAAAAGTTTATCGATAAAACAAATGAACTCAAATTATATTTTTAGCTGCGATATCGCGTGTGTTGCGTGCCGCAAAAAGTATATATAATATACGATTGGAAGCACGCAACACATATTCCGGACTTCCTGCGAAACAGGACGTCTTGCCGGAATTTGAAAACTTCAACTGCACAGTAGTTATACAATGGCTCTAGCCCCAGGCTTGAGCTTCCGCTCCACCAGAGTACTTCCAAAGACAGTCTGAGTTAGTCGTCCGAGCAATTAATTTGTGAGAACAATCTCTTTGCTTTGCGTCCACCTCACGAGCTCTCGTGGGTTCTACCTCTATACTTGTAAGCGTGCTTGCTTGCATGCACAGTTGTTACGGTAAGCGAATACAGAGGTAACAGAGAATAGAAAAAAACTTTGCTCGACAATTTAGCTGCAGTCCTCTTATGTCGTGCAATTATGAAAAATAAAACTTTAGCCACTGTTTGGCTGCCGCGTCGCTAATTTCACTGAATGGTCAAACTTAGGTATATTCCAGTTAAATTTTAGATGAAACTGAAATGGCGAAAACCTTCTGCGTCGAGAAGGGAATTCGAGGAATGGAATTCAAATATTGTTTTATGGGGGATTGCGTAGAAAGCAATTATTCGGAACGACGAAAAATTTCAATAAATTATTCGTGGCTCCTCTCCTTAACACCTGCCGCAGGATTCTTTAATGTGAGCCAGAGGTGAGGATTGTTAATGTCCGAACTAACGGCAGAGTTCAAAACTTTGTTTGTCGATACTTTGTTTGTCTTCTGTATATATTCTGAATGTTCTGCTACTCTCGGACTCTATCTCTGGTAGTATTTTCTCCGCTGGACCCGGCTACGAACCCTCGATTTAAGGGTTCGCCTCGGATCCACTGCGAGGGATCTCGTATAAACAGTTCGCTTGACCCTTTTTATCCTTCGTTTCTTTCTGCCGTCACAGAAAATGCCTCATCCATCTATTCGAACGGGTCTACAATTTGTTAAATTGCTTTGGAGGACGACAACCAAGAAATTCGGTTATCGATACGATACGATTTCTGGCAACGAAGATGCGTCGGCTGTTCCTTTGGATTGAACGTCGATTGACATTTTTTTCAATAGAAATATTTTTAAAAAATCTAAGACATAAAGAAAGCATAAAGAAATTGGCACATTCCGGTAGGAATTTGAAAAAAATTGAAGTTTGAAATATCGATTGGAACCACTGAACCTGATTTTTCGAAATTTTTTGAGAATATATTTTTTTTTTGCTAGCTGAATTAATATAAAATGCCTCATATACATACATATATATTTAAAAAATCGATTGGTCCTTACCCTACATCAAAGATTACCTTCTGATAGGGTAAAGCTTTAAAACTATTTCGATGAGCCTGGAAAATGGGTCGTTATTTCGCGGCAATGAAATTTACGATCTGATCTTAGCTGCGTCACAGATTCCACGATGGGAAAGACGTAAAAAACTGTGAAGACGTTTTACTTTAGTGGAAGCTTGAGAAGTTTTTTTTTTTAAGTATTACGTCACAATTTGGGAATTCGCGAGTCAGGCGAAACAGAAAGAGTAGGCTAAATATGATATTCTCCAACTAATCTCTTTGCGTGGCAATGATAAAAGCGAGAGAGGTAGAGAGAGAGAGTGAATAATGTCATGTCCAAATACACAGAGGCTGTTCGCAACGGTTAAAGCTAAAATCTTCTCAAAATTCGTTAAGCTTTGTATGTCGTTTTTTTCGTATAACGTAGCGGAGTTTCATATGGCAGGTGGAATACCATATTACAGCATAACGCTGGACCGACTATATTTCAAGCTTTGTCTAGCCCTTTGTGTTTGCCAGAGGCGAACCCAGACGTGCGCGTTCAGTCACAGACAGATTAGCCAAAAAAAATAAAAAATGCCGTCATATGCTGCTCGCGGCAGTGGTCGCTACTGAATAAGCGAATGTGGCAAATGTCAAAAGAACGTGTAGTGTCGTTGAACTGACGTGAGGGTTGTAATTTTGGACATTTTTAGGCGGTGATATACCTTTGTTTTTTTACATTTCTTCTCTCCCATTACCAGAATTAGCTTATTTGGTTTATCTCCAGGAGTATACTTAGGATCCAGTTTTGCTTGTCCTCTTCACGTTCTCATTCACTCTTGAAAAAGTATTGATCACCTATCACACATATTACATAATAAAAATAAAATGATTGAATTTTTTGTTCTTGTTGGCATAAATGTCGTACGATATCATGTAATTAAATTAGAACAATTGTTTTTCTTTAAAACTACATATATTTGCTTTAGATGAAAAGAATAATTAATGCGATCTTGACACAAAAGTGGTATCTATCAAGGTGAACGTAATTAGTTTGGTGTTCAAAATAAGCTATTTATACAATGGGCCATAAATGGGTGAAATATGGTAGTTAACCGGGATATATACAGGTAACTGTACGGCTCTCCCCTTACAATAAAAACAGAGGGTCGCACCCTACGCAGAAAGAAGAATATGAGTATCAAATTAAATATGTCAGAGCAAGAACATTCACGCTCTTTATACGTGTTCTTTTTTTTTTGCGGGTAGCGGATGTGGGCGGTTTCGTTTAAAAAAACACCCGAGGCAATGTTTTGTTCAGAAATACGAGACTGGGGCTGAGATACAAAGACGCCTGGAGTAATTACCGTACGGTGAGATTAAAGGGCAACACAGCTTTACGTTTCTTTTCTTTTTTTTTTTTTTTCGTCACGTTGCTCACTCTTTCTATCCCTGTCCGTGGACATTTTTCAGGTGGTCCTTATTTACGGTATCTCGCATCCCAGATTTTAATTGTTGTTAGGAAATGTCGACTAGCACCAGTTGTGCGTGTAACTTTTAGACCAAACAACTTCTTTTTTTTTCTTCAGTGTTAAATTCAGTTTATACAAAACTGAAAATTCAAAACGCTGCGTCATGATAATAAAAAGCAACTAAATGAAAATCTAAGAAAACGGTTCGAATATCTCATCATTGGTTTATTATTGCTCTCGGAGTGCAGACGTCGGCGTGACAGTAAAACACAGAGTGGCAAAGTCGCAAGAGATAAGTAACAAAAGCCCACATTTACTCGCAAATCCTTGGGGAGTTGCACAGTTGCATAATTGCAAGGCAGCATGAAAATTCTGCAGTCTTCCGCCAGTCAGTAGCAGATAAGTAATGAGAACAGAGAATACTTTGTGGACGATAAGTTTGGAACTTACGAAAGAGGACTCCCGAGTTTGTTGAGTTCGTTAAGAAAAAAAAGAAAGAGAGAAAAAAAAAAAAAGAAAAAGTCGATGACGAAGTAGACTGGATGGGAGCTGAGACGAACTGGTATATAGTGAGACAAAAGAGTCTGCGAGAGAGCCAGTTACAAAGAAAAAATACGACAAAACAGACAAACAAAGAGGACGCGTTAGTAGATAATAATTGAAACGCCAGATACGACGAGGTCAAAGCACAGAGGATGGAAATGAAAAGCTACAGGCATTGCGATTACGAGGATTAAAGAAGAGAGAGCTAGAATGAAATAAACGGAGCAGCTACGGGGTTCTCAAAAAAGAAAAACAGGATAGAGAAAAAGTCATTTAAGGTAAATGTACCAATGGCGGGACTGATCCCAGTAGGCGGTAACTGGGCTAATATTTGTAGATACTAAGAGTTTAAATCATAAAACATGAGATGTAACTCTTACAATTACATCTATTATACGTAATTGGCGTACATGAAAATGTTTCGTGTTATTCGTCGTAAATTCAAAATTTATATGAATAGAATATTAACGGACTCATCTCGCTTGAAATTTTTGACAATGTCTCTAAACCAATTTTAATTTTAAATGTAGCTTTAAAAGACACTATTATCAGAATCGTAATGCTTGAAACAATTGTGATGGAAATATTTACGCTTGAAATATATGGCATGGTAAATAAATAAATAAATAAATAAATAAATAAAAAATACATATAAAAATAAAATTTGATAAAATTGGAAAATAATGGGTACTATCGTCGTTAACCGTGCAAGTTGGCTAACGTAATTGTACAGCTCTAATAATAGTGGCTTAGGGTCTTCGGTATATATCGCCGATAGATACAGTATGCTTTGTAAATATTAAACTATTGTACATACAGTCTATATTTAGGCGTGCCGCTGTTGGCCACCCGCCAGTTATTGTCCATAAGCTATGCCCAGTAATTGGCTTATGCATCTCGCACCGGATAGAAAGAGCACCAAGTATATCGATAACTCGCTCAACTTTCCATCGAAATGCCAATTACTGTACTGCCATTTGCTTTATACAACCGCAGCAGCCTGGAGCGTCCTTTCCTCAACATATCCTTAAACTTTCAATCGCCACTCCTTCTACTCTATTAATTGTTTTATATTGGCAAAGTTTCAAACGTTAAATTACTCTCGAGTTCTAGAGGCGAAGTACGGTCGAGTGGGGAAACGCCAGCTTATGGTCATTGAACCGGGAACTGATCGGATAATGAATCCGTTATTGTGTGCAGATATATATTATCTCTTCCACCGATATTACTTATAATTTATTGTAATTATAATACTTATCATACCTGTATATACGATATTAGTAAATATAGTATATCTCCACTGTAAAAAGACTTAAATATAATCCATCAGACTGAATTAATCCTTTTGAGGGTCCAGGTCAATCGATTCATAGCTTTAGCTGTACAGGTATGATTATTTACAGTTTTAGAATTCTAGGGCAATTATGCCTCCATTTGCGATACCCCGGTAGGTCGAGATATTTAAAAAAAACAATGTCGGAGTACATCTGGACATCGAGAATTATAGACAAATATCCTTGGACATTGAAAACGGTAAAGAAATATATCCGGACGTAAAAAACTATGGGAATATTGATCTGGATACTGAAAAACTATGGAGACATCGACCTAGACCCTAAAAACCAATAATTCGGTCTAATGCAAATTAGTATTACTCAGTCCAATTGATCATACTCAAGACTTTTTCATTTTATTTTTAATACTGTTTTTAAATACTTTCCGTTTTTGCGCGATATGTACTATTTAATATGCGAATGGATTTCCATAAATACAATTTTCTCTGATGCGTAAAATTACAGTTAAACTGACGCAACGTGTATTTTCCTTTGTGTTTCAGGTGAGTTATTTAAAATGGGAACAACGGTGCCAACGCCCCAACCCCGGTGGTGTATTATTATTTGTTCACGTGAGTAATTACGCGATTGTATTTCAGGCAATTTTTGTCGGTGAAATTGTATTGTTAAAAGGAACTGTTGGTGCGAGTCTGCCCTAGTCCGTGCACCAAGAAATTCGATTACAGCCGTGCACGCTGTCAATTCAATAGTCGAACGATGCGCATCAGACGAGAGAATGAAAATGTTGCTTCTCTGGCTCTCGGTGTTAATTTTCTTTTTTTTTTTTTACTTTATTTCTTCGAATTACTTTGCAGCAACCTAGAAATTTCGTACTGCCCTTTCGATAAACTTTCATTTCATTTTAATATAAATTATATTTTCAGTAAGCTTAATTCAACTGCGCTGTACGTCCGTTCATACTTGTAACAATTTTTAATGGAAAAAATCAGCTCAGAATGAAATGTCGTGAAAATATTACGCGGGGTTTGAGCGAAAACAGTGAGGAATTTTTTTTACTGAATTAAATTCAGCAGCTCGAGAACGAGTGAACGGACATTAATTTGTGAAAGGTATATACAATCACGAAATAGCTCGCGGTCATGCGAGCGAAGCTACGTTCTTTTTTTCCCCTTTTTTTGCTTTTTATCGACATACATGTGTGCAAATCTCAGCGATACACTCATAACGAACGCTGGTGTCATAACTATAGCTGTACTCTGTATTTTCTCTGGCGAAAGCGAGGCGTACGATTCGTCGTGCCGCATAAACGTGTTATCACAAACGTTGCCTTAAAAAAAGGTTCATGTTTCGCAATATAAACGGCTGCAATGAATTTTGTTGCCATCATTTTATTTGCCTTGTGATTAGTCGTTCCTGATGGTCAATTGTCAATTGCCAATTATGTCAATTGTCACATTTGACTTAAAGAGCCTAACCCTAGTCTACTAATAAAAAGTAAGCGTTCAACAAAATTCATTTATGCATCACAATTTACAGCGCCAGTATGTTTAACTTCATGGAGTTTTCATTACAACGGAGGCAGAAGAGACAATTTTAATAAAACTATGTCTAAACTATTAACATCAAATTGCTCAATGTCCCAAAGGTAACACCAATTACCTTCACGAGCTAGGTTCTTAATATTCCATAGTAACCAGTCAAAATATGAAGAAAGTACGTCAAGTGACCCCGGTCTAACCTGTTCCCCATCGATGTTCATGTTTGCGCGTTACTCGTCAAGTTTCGCGCCTCACAGAAGCTGAATGCTCTATATATACACGCCCTGCTATACATAGAGTCATGAAAATCGAATAGGGGGGGGGGGGGGGGAGGGAAGGAGGGCTGTACTTGAAACGTGATCGAAATTAGGACGTCGAGTTTCGACTCTGTGATGCGCGAGAAGGAAAAGGCTGTAAATTCTTCCACCCCGTTGCTCTGACGTGCATTGGTAAGCTTCGGAGCATGGGTTTTCATCCCCGACGGCGGCATCGGACGCACGCTCAATTTCTCGATCGAATGTCACTATAAATCTATCCACGCGGAGTTCAGGCGATCTCGCCGTTTCGCGTTTTATACGAATTTCGTGACTGAACGGCACATGCGTCATGAAAGCACACCCGTCTAGCTAGAGCATACAACCCCTTCTCTACAGTACTATCCTATAGTATACATTATTGTATAGATAGACACTACGGGCACGGCTTGAACGTGCGAATGTTCCTGCTCTGCCAATAGAGCGTAAAATGATAGGCGGCCCTTATATGTCGTTGGTGTGTATTCCTAGAGGATGCATATTCAGTTTATAGCAGGTACGTTGCTTGTGGTCATTGTCCCGGTTGCATATTTAGGTATGCTAGGATTAAGGACTGTTTTATGTCGGTAGGTACATTTGTTATAGTTTACTATACATTTATTGGATTTGTTATATGCATGGATGAAACACTCTAAGAACGAAGTTCGTTGCCAAGTGCGTTGTACCCTATACTTTGCACAGTGGTCACTTTTAACACACTTGCAAACGTGTTGTTTTTATGTATCATTGCCATGTTAAAACAACACGCCTGCAAGTGTGTAAAAATTACGACAATGCAAAGGATAGGGAACAACGCATTTGGCAACAGCCTTCGTTTCTAGAGTGAACTCAGCGAAGGTTTCTCCATAATTTCCCGAAACCTGTGCGACTGCGAGAGACAAATGTGTTTGATGTGAAATGAAATCAATTCAAAATTAATTAAATTCCTTCTACGTACAATTTGTTACCTTCGGATATGGGATTTATTTTCCTTATTCGAATCAGCGTGGAGTAAAACTTTTATACCATCTATTTATGATTGAAAAAAAATTATATACGGCGTTCAGCAACAGGAGTCCTTCCTTAAGTCCCAATCATTATTAGAACGATAATGCAGATGCCACAACAGAGGAGTAATCTTTGGTAAAATATTGTCTTTTGTATTCTCTTAAATTACACGAGTTCGTCGTTTTTAACTACTTAATAAAATATAATGTGTCAAATCCGTCATGTAAAATAACGAAGAAATAGCATATTTCTTATCATGGAATTATGCGTAAAATCCTGTACGTATACCTAAATAAAGGTAAAATTTTTCTATATGCCGCGAGTACGGGCTTTCGCCTTAAACATTATGCTAACAATATTTCAAGAGACGTGTGTGTACAGAGGTGAGTTCGTGCCAGACGATAAATTCTCCATTTATATTCCTGTCAAGGATGTGGATGAGGAACGAAAGGACGAAAAACGTGGTGAAGCTGCTGTGGGAGAGTTGCGAGAGTTCTCGAGATACAGTGCTGGGATAATGGTGCTGGTGTAACGTAAAGTGACGCGGTGCCTCTCTCTCTCTCACTCTCTCTCACTCTCTCTCTTTACCTTGAGGTGAAAGAGGTGCAAAACCTGGTGAGCCTCGAAATGCGGAGACCACGAGTAGTGCATCTTTATCGAGCCGCGAGCAGGTTTAACGGAATTTCCCTTCAAGATCGTTGTTCAAAACAGGAGGAACGGTGAAAATTTTTCCATTTCTACAAGATATACCAATGAAATATCCCATTTATATTCTTCGCGCATATAACACGAGCCCGTCGCTAGTTCGCTTTTCGTGCGTTGAGTGAAAAATTTCGAGCCAGGGAACAAACAACATCCACTCCACCTGTCCTATTCTGGTACCGATGCTGCGGATATACATTCACTTTGCGCAGATATTCGGCCATAGAGATGGGGAAAAAATAAAAGCGCGAAAGTGAAGTGAGTGAGGATAACTGATATCGAATTCATGGTCGAAAAAATACTGACAACTGAATCCATCAATGTCTCTGTTATTTAACAATTTTACATGCGAAAGTACATATGTTGCAATTTAGTACAAATACGTACGGCAACTAATGATTTTCTTTTTTGAGTTTCCTCAAGGAACCTCATAAAGCCATATTTTCTCTTTAAAATAAAGTGGCTCACCCTTTCGATCAAATTCGATTCCCATAAAGTAATTTCGACAGAAAAATATTATTTTCGTCCAACATAATTCAAATAAAATAAATCGGTGTCAATATGCAATTGCAAATCGAGTAACGACATCCCACAACTCTGCGTTTTTTATATAGTTAATTTACTCTTCTATCAGTCAGGACTTAAAAAAAATATAGAAAAAGAAAAATACATAAATAAACCTCACTCGTTCAAATTGGCTATATCTAATTTTAGAGTGTATGTACAATATACAGAAAGTTAGTGCTTCTAAGCCCATTAGAAACATGCTTCAAAGCGAAAACAGCTACCGCAAAGAAATTGATGGCTGTAGCCCCAGGCTCCTGCATGTATAAAGAAATTCGTGACGAGCCATGGGGCGGGGGGGGGGGGGGGGGTGTTTGCGAGAAAAATATTCTATTCATATTTTCGCAACACACATGGGCGCTGTGATAGTCGAGCACCCCGCTGCAGTGGAGATGCACGCTGTATATGTGCGTATATAAATATATATATACATATACATATACATATATTTAGAAATACCTGGAGCACAGTGAGAGATCGCGAGGAATAGATTGTAGTGGTCGTAGCAGAATGGTTTTGCGCTGGCGCACCATCGTACACCCGGCATGTTGGCGAACAGGGAGCATGCATGCATGCTCAAGAGGGAGGGAGCATGGAGAGCAGCATCAGACCACCTTGTGCGAACGACGTACGTGTGTAGTCCCAAATGCATCTCTCTCTTTATCTATGTGTATGTGTATAATAGATGATATACATGTGGCTTTTATACACATAGAAAAACGATGATATAGAATATACTCAGGAAGCTGCTTGCGTTGCTACCGGTATAGACATATTTCGCAACCAAGAGGGTAGATATCAATATTTTATCCACGTATATTGGGCGAAGGCGCGCAATAGTACTGTTGGCTCGCGCTTTTTCCAACCATTCGTTGGCTCCGCCCTTCTTTCACGTTATTTCAATATTTTTCCTCAAAGCGCGGATAAAGCCGGAGCCTCCACCAATTTGTATTGCCCCTCTTCGTTCTTGGAAACGTGCGTTCTACTTCACCATGCACATACTTTATACCATATACGTCCATATTGTTAACCCTATACAGCTAGTGGAAAAAGGGGTTTTTTTTTTTTACATGGTGTACACCTTTAGTTCGTTACGGGGCTTATACCGAATCTTTTTTTTTTTAACCCAATGATGCATAAGTCTGTGATGGTTCGTTTTAATTCGTATAAAAGTGATCGTATATTTCATTCCCGGTATTTCGAATTTTTTTCTTTTTTTTTTTTACGGGCGCATATATTCTCGGAATGCTTTATTTCTTTGTATTATATAGTTTTTTTTTCTGTATTGCGGGTGAAATATTTTTTTGAAATCTTTTCAGTGTTCTTTTAATGAAATTAAGTGTAGCGGAAAAACGCAGCGGCGTTCCGCTCTTGCCTGACGTAGGAAATAACGGCGCGGAAAAGTATATATGAGTTTCTAATAAGGGTTGCAGATGGTTGCAGGCTGGGTTGATGAAAGAGACCACGATTAAATGGCGCTAATTAGTTTTCCACGGCAATTCTGGGACGCACGTATAAACTCGACGAGCACGGAAGGGAAAGCACGCGCGCAAGCCTCGCACTCCAGGTTTCATATATACTGTTTTTTCATTTTTTTTTTTTTTTTTGTTTACAGTCGGCAATCGTATTCGCGTGCCAGTGGCGTCGCACACTTATCTCTACAACTGCTGTTCTCACTGGCAGCCGATATAAAAACCAGGAAAGAAAAAAAAAACGGAATCATGCACGCAGGCTTGCGTTTCTAACGAATCAATTGGTTCCACGCAAAGAAAATTACATGGACGGAAACATTCTCTTTTCTCAGTGCACGAAAACACGAAGATGTATTAATATTTGTCACAAAATGGGAAAAGTGCACCGTTAAAATGCAGACTTAACGGTTAAACATAATTCAGAAAGAATGGTACGAATGAAAAAAGAGGTGCACTTATTTCGCATCAGGAGAAAGTTTATTGATTATTAATTTGACATAGGATTAATGGGCTGCAGAAGTGTTTAAGTGGAGATTAATGTTGAAAATGCAATGCTTGCTTTTTGCTTTTTCATACAGAAAGCTTTGTCATATTTTTATGTAAAAATATTCGGTTCACGAATTTTTGCGTACCACAATTCGGACTGAACTCACAAGTTTTCGTGTTTCGATTTCAAAATGAAAAAGAAAAAATCAATTACTGTGAATATATGATCACGAAAATATTAAATAATTGTTCAAACGAACGATGAGGTTGGAAAAGTCGTCAAAGGGCAAAAGAAGAGATACTCGTAGCATTGGTAGGCTCAACTTGGAAACATTTAATTCATATAATGTCAGTCTGAAGTTTGGATAGTCAGTGAGAGTGTACGCGGCGATGAGGCGGTAAGACGGGAAAAGGAGTAAGAAGTGAAACGCTGAGACGACCAAGCACATTGTCGGTTTAATTAAACGTGCTAGAACGGCAGCTGCTCTCACGGATAAGACTCTCGATGCAATAGTAACGAAACTTTCGCACCGCCGTATACCCCATTCGGCTGTGGGCACTACTCGCCGGAGATATTATAGTTTGAATTTCGTTTTACCAAGTAAAAGACGTCGGTGAAGAAACAACAGTTCTTGAGTTAGTTTATTGAGGAAAAACGGAACAATCCTTTCTCCGCGGTTGTATAGTAGGAATAAAACACGATACGGACGCGACAGTTTTGTTCTTCGGTTGTCGCTTTAGTTTTCACCCGTAGATACAATTCCGTCTTTCAATTTAACTTTATCCAAAGAACTGAAGCGTGGAGTAACTAAAACAAAGTAGAAAGTGCCTTTCATTCATATACTTTTGTCAGCGTTATGTCCCAACCATAATTCCTGGCTGATGGGGCGGATGAGTTTCGACAAAACTGAATAGTACGATTGAGTGCGTAGAAAAATACATACTGGGTTTTGAAACGGGGGTTTGAACACGTCTTTAGGAAGACAATTGCTATTTTTTCGTTCTTTTCTCAACAAACTTTTCTTGAGTTATGTCAATCATATAAAAAATTGCAGACCCAATCGAAAGGGTGAAGGGTCAGATATCTTCCAATTACGGAAAAATTTAAGTGAGGCCAGTTTGTTACAAATATGTCACAACTATTTTCTCAACCCAGTCGCCTACTTGCACCCCCCCCCCCCCCCCCCCCCTTTATATACGTTGGTTACCCGCAAAAATGGAATAGCATGGTCCGGTTACTCGAGGCTTGCGAACTTCAAGTATTTATCTACGTGACTACGTGCCAAGAACGTTACTTTCCGCGTCGAACGTGCCGATCTCACGGCTCCGAACGTTCTCCTTTGATCTGCATTCTGCCTCTTTTCAATCCTACCCTCATTCTTGTAACTAAATTACAGAGAGATTTCTCGAACAATTATCATTTATCGAAATCTTTTATGCTACAGTAATTGTAATTTTTATAAATCTCATTATTATTATTACGTCCAGAACCTCATCGTTCTTCGGTTCAATTTCTCGTAGGGTAAAACTGAGAGAGACGGGTCGGTAGGGAAGTTGAGGAGCTTAAATAGTTCTTCATTGATGTATATAGTTCTCAATGCCCTTTTTAGAATCTGTCGAATACAATATGATCTACCGTTATAAATAGAAGCAACTTAAATCAAATAAATTATATAAAATAAAATAAACATTATTTTAATTTTTCTTACAAATATTTTGCGTGTGCAAAATATAAAGCTTTCCCTTCCATTATCTGTATTCGTTCTATATCAATTTATGGATATATATTATTCTACTTACCTTCGAGGATTAAGCTATTTCTATAAATAAAAAGACTTTTGTGCACTGGTCGTAATGGAAGGTGGCACATTACAGGCTATTATTGTAGCTCAACTGTTCTGCTCCGGACGTATTTCTATATAATAGGACAACAGATTATCCACTATAATGAGTGTGGGTAATTCCAAAATAGATGTCTTAAGAAGATTTATCTGTACGTATTTTCGCGCAATATGACGCAACGTAACCAGAAAGTTCTGAAGACTCACTTAATCCATCTCTTGAAACGTGACCCTAGGAGACCCGTTTGTACTCTTACAAGTATTGCCATTTTGGTTCATACGGCACGTAATAAATGTTTCATAACTTACTTATTCAGTAGTGAGGATGAATGAGTATTCACATAACTTGCACGTAAGCATTAACGACGCCCATTTGTTTCTAATTCCATTGGATCTTCGTCATACAATCTTCGTCGTTCTCTTGCCTCTCCTCGACCGGTTAAATGAATGTTTCCCTTGTATTTCAAGACAAGATTGAGGAAGATTCGGATCGTTATTTTCAAACTTTCCAGACGTTGGCAACAATACAGTATCATCGTAATATAATTCCAGAAACTTATACGTTAGTGTACGACAATTGAACGCCTGTCTTTCTCTGCTATTCTTGTCATTTTGTCGTCATTCAATCGACAGTCGCAGTTTATTTGCAAATTATAGAGTCTTATTTGATCTTGAAATTCGCAAGGACAGATTTGTAGATCATGCGATTCTTTTAAATTAATCTGGTCTCGGATGTCAAAGGCATATTAGTTATTATTGGTCTCTCTTTGTCCAATAGTAGATTTGCCGCTGAGATCTTTAGCTTTGGGCTGCATGCGTAGATAACGTGACCTCAGGCGCTCTCTAGATACTTTATAGCTTTTGCCCTCCAATATTTCGACCATCTGTGTACTCGTTTTACTCTGCCATGCATATTGGCCATACAGGACTCATCCGACGATGCAGTATTAGTTCAATCTTAGATGTAAATCTGCTCGATACTGTGATATAAATCCCCGGTAATTGGACAAATGTCAATACAGGCATTAATTCTATTTCTTCTACGAATTCTATTTTATAACCGCATCAATTACAACGGATTTCATGTATTACGTTTTGGAAAATTATGTGCTGGAAACCTTGCGTAATCAATATTGACGGAACCAATTTCTTTTATTTTCGTGGTCACTTCTATCATGGTATAGATAATCTACACAACTGGTTGTCTTAGTTACATTCAACGTAATGCAATATCCAATTCTTCCCTTTCGTTATTATTAGACTTGCCCTTAAAGCGATCGAGTGAAATCTAACAAGACTGAAATATTGGTTCTTGGCCCACTTTTTCCTTAGCTCTGAACTCATAAAAGATTCTCGTCTTCTCGTACATTTTCTTTATTCTGGTACATATTCACTGTTTATTTGTATTTGTGCCTTTGTGGGGGAACCAAGTGGATACACCGACTAAGGAAGGCATTGAGTAAATAGTGCATCATGTGATTTTCATGAGGCATAAACGATTCCAGTCATAGTCGTTCTATTTGACTTGCCTTGTACTGAACATGCAACAGAATCCCGTGAGTCAAACTGGGTCATACGCATTCAGTATTAACGAGAGACTTCGCTATCAGTTTGTCACGCCTCACGCAGAGAGATAGAAACCAATGGATGTTCCTAAATTCAAGCAGGTTGTCGTGTTGGAATGGACACATCCAAACGCGGAAGGGAATCTCAACGGTTATATGCAGCAGCCAGTTTATAGAAGGCCGGAGATGCGACGTTAAAATTCCATCTGGTCGCGTTATAGGCATATGTATATATCTATCGTACAGCCATATGTGCATGTATCGTTCTTGTAACATCGTAGCACCTATAGGTAAGCACTGGCGGAAGTCAGAGAGTTTTCAAGCTTAATGCTGGAGAGAGGGAAGGACGTTGCGTTCTCTGCTCGATACGACAGAACGAGGCCAGGACCGATATCGTCGAAAGTGTATTTTGATAACGTAGGAAAGTCTCATAAAAGGATAAATGGGATATGAGAATCGGATGTTGAAGAAGGAGGGTGAAATGGAAACGACAATGTATACGATTCTGATGCGGTTACGACTCCTCTTACTCGTAACAAAGTCAAACCGGACGCGCATATTTCCCACAAAATCTTTTCGCCTCGAATTCGACTCCCGGCAAAATGTAAATTGAGCTGATTCTCCTGTGTATTCATAGTAATAATAATAAATTTAATTTAAATATACAGTATAATTTGAATAGCTGTACGATATTATGGACATGGTTGATTTATTAGCCAACATTGTATTCTCAAAATTTCAAAACATCTTTCAGTATTTCATTGGTTTAATACAACTAGCTTTATGTCAATGACAAAAGTGTTTGACACATCTTTTACGATACATCATTAAAGTGTGAATCAAATACACGATGAAATCTGCAATAGTTCTGATAGCAATAACTTCAAAATTGTGAGTTAAAAAGAAATTTGTAAAATGTCATGCATCAAAATGCTGGATTATTCTGCGTCTGACTATTTGTATATTTTCATTATATGTATATTTGAAATAGGTACATTTTTCATATACATTTGTCGCTGTAATATAAGCACGATCGGAATGCAATTAACGTCTCTATTACCGATCCGATGGTATAAACACCGAAGCATAGGAAGGTCCAATGTGTTTTCACGTTTACGTATCATGATAAATGTTATACCAATTTGTTCGACCGGTAATTTATTCATTGGTTACGTTAATATAGTCCTTATTCTTTGTAATCGGTGGTGGACGATAGTGGAATTAAAATTGCTTTTTCCCCCCCAAGCTTGTTTTGCTAGTGTATAGGGGAGGCGAGCTCTGTTCGTCATTCGATTCACTCTATATCGAGCGGATCCTCACGGCAACTGCAGAATCAAGTGGCAATTAAAAAAAAATACGTGTACAGTACAGCTGAATATATAGATGAGTGCTGTTCTCAACTAATGTGCAGAATGGCTAATTATTCGTTAGCGGTTGCATACTCGAATTACGGAAACGTTCGCGGGTGTACAACTGAGACAAGAATACCATCCCCCCCCCCCCCCCTCCGCCGCCATCCCCACAGTTGCTTCCAATTAACATAGAAAATGAAATTGCGGGAATCGAGGAGGGGAGTTACAGGCAGTAGAAAATTGGTGAAACGAAACAGTGGAAGGGAGCTTAACAGACAATTATCACGATTCCGAATACGCGTGTATATAGCACTACCATACCTCGACTTCGCCGAATAAGTAATAATTGATTGAGTCCAATTATATTGCGGAGTGTGAGCAATATATTCATAATATGATGACCGGTACATCTTGACCGACTTTCAGTGAAATATTTGCAAGGAAGAATAATATTTCTGATTCATGCAATCGCTCACTTACACCAAGTAGCGCCCGATCAGCAAAATAACTGTATTCAATGGGGCACGACGCGTCGCGCTCGGAGAAACTTATAAACTATGTCGGCGAAGAAAAAGACGAATAATAGAATAGCGCGAAGGAGGTCCTGCGGGGGGGGGGGGGGGGGGGGGGAAGAGATACATGTTTTACTGGGAACTTCCCGAGAAGTTATTATTTCCGATCACGCAACGCATATTAGCGACATTTCTCCTCGTCCACGTTTCAGCGATTTTACACTGCCGCAACTGTCTTCGTGGTTTCTAAAAACGATACACTCAGCGAAATCACGGTAGTCGTGACAACTGTAAGTCAAAACTATTAATAGCTAGTTCACGATATCATTCTTACAGTTACATCAACATCTTCCAACTTAATCAAGCTGATGATGGTGTTTTAACCTACTATTTATAGTCACACACAATTTCCGATTATTCTCGAGTGTACAAAACACGATATGTACAGTGAACACATGAGGATATATGCGTTGGGTGTGGGGAATAATTCAAATTCTAAAAGCCTCGAACCCTCGATAAATAATGCAAAATCTGCTGGTATACAGCCATTCTAAAGAAAAAAGAGAAAAAAAGAAATATATATATATTGAAGAGGCATTTTAGGACTCGTTTTGTATAGAAAGCGTGGCTGAGCCAAGTATAAGACAGGGGCACAAAAGAGGGGTAAAGGATAAGCGGATGGTGTGGTAAAACCGGTATACACCCGGAAGTGGAATGAGAGCTCGGATGAGAGGCTCGCTTCCAAAAACATTCTTGGATAAATGTTGTCGGGGCGCGAGCGGCAAAGGGTGTCGGGGATGTTCGCAAGCTCGCTTACTCGCTGAAAGCCTATATCCGGGAACGACCTTCGTGCTGAATATAAAATAACAGGGCCACGCTCTGGCATCACGGGTAGCTGTCTTTACGACCTGAGTCAAAAGTCTGGTGCGGGTTGGGTCAGCCTCTGGTTTCTCGGAGATCCTCTCGCATCTAGCATCCGCCATCGTAGCATCGCGTCTTTTTCCTTGTCCTGTTTGCTGACCCATCACTAGTTCCGTTGCAAGATCTCGCATTTTTGGGAAGAGAAGACTCTGTCTCCCTCGAGTCAGCCTCGACAACTCGCATCTTGATAATTTTCCAATCCAAAGAAGGAAAAAAAATAAAGACACCGATGGTCGGTGTCGGGACGAACTAGGTTGGAAGTTTTTTGAAGAAAAAGGAATAATAAATAAAACGTGACAACTATTGATTAATGAAAAATTCTCTGAATTAAATAAAATAATCGGTATTTTAATTTCAATGCTAAATGCCTTTAAATACCCTCACATTCGAATGAATATAATCGCGAAATATACATCGAATAGAATTGCTAGGCGATGCGGTACTCTTCTGGTCCGCTGGTTTATTTGAGAAAGGAAATAGAGAAAACGCACTCGTTCTATCTTATCACGTTAAAGAGATCTCTCGCCGTAAAAAAGTTAGCACTCAGCAGCTGCATTGCGGGACTTTGAGTGCGTTTCGTACGAGGCGTTCCGTTCCGAGGACATCAAAAAGAAGAAATGGAAGACGATGTCGGGCACCGAACAACATACGACCAAGTTCCATATCTCCTCTGTTGTGCGCAAAAAAAAAAACCCAAAGAAACACTGGCGTCCCTATACAATGTCAGGCTGTACTATATACATAGAGCGCAAAAGAGGATACTGATCCTATCAAAAAATTGCTTCGCCATTGGCGTCTCTGAGTCTGAGCTCTTCCGTGCTTTCGTTTCTTTTTCCTTCTCACACACTGGCTCTTTCTTTTTCCTTCATCTTCTTACTTGCCTTCTTTTCCATGGCCAAGCGATCTCGCGAGCAAAGCGACAATGAGCAACGGACGCTTCCGCGTACATTCCAATTTCCTATATGTCCCAGTACACTTTTTACATCGAGCTGCGAGCTGTTGACAGGCCCGGAAAAGGGCAACGTACGCGTGTATCTCTCTATACATTTTCTCAGTACCGCAACACATTTCCAACGCAGATTTATGTTATATCTCGGTTATACATAGACTGCGCGTCCCTGCAATAGTTTGAGTGATAGACTGGATTTTCATATTATATATAACAACAATTCTCATAAATTTTCTGACCTCCCATGTTTTTTTTTTTTGCATTTTCGAGTACCGTCCGGCAGGGGAGCAAGAAATATGACGTTAAACCGCTGCCAAATGGATGAATCCGAAAATATTTGCTCTTGAAGTTGGCTTGAATTCCGACGACATTGCGTTCGATTTACATTTTAAGACGTATTGCGGGCAAAATATGTCTCCGGATGTACATGCATACACATGCATTCTATTAAATACATTTTTGGCCACATATGAGCTTTCAATCCACTCCTAATGTCAAAATGATGTTATGCAGTTGCAAGGCATGATCAATATAATCCTTAACTTATATCATATCCTGATTTTACCAGCCTTTTTTACGGAAACAAAGTTTCGTAGAGTGTATTCTGATCCATATGCCCCTGTAGTTGCACTAGCAGAGTACTATAGATAGAAGTACTGCATGTCGAGAGGGTTGAGAGTAGGAAGGAAAAAATTACAGGAAATTGCGTACCATGCCGATCGAATCGCGGCATCCGTTTATCAAGGGATATTCTCGCATATATAGCAGGACCACGTGGTCGTAACTTCGAAATTGGATCGTTTCGGGAATTACCGCGTGCTCGTTCCTCGTTGCCGCTAGTTGTGGGTTTCAGGTGATGGGACTGCCACGAGGTGGGTTCAGACTTAACGCACCACGAACCTCGATTCCCTACAGTACTCCGTTGCCCGTTGCACACGTAATCGGGCCATGGTGTTACGGTATGCACTGCCAGTGTTCCTAGTCCAATGGAAATAGTCAATGGAATAGATACATGCAATTCGACCTTTCCCAGCATACGCATATGTCATGAAATTGGTACTTGATTGATTACATTTGATACATTCAAAACACTATTGTAACTCATATATACAACCGTTATACTACCTAAGTAATAAAAACGAGAAAAAAGAATTTATGCGAATGGAACAAGTTGGACCTCACATTGATTACTGACTTGTTATAGTTTTTGATAACGATGTAATGTTGTGTCAAATGGTACAATGAACGACAAACGTTGTTCATTAGTAGTTTAAATAATTGAATTCGAGGAACCTGCGCGGAAGTTAAGGAACTAGCGGAGAATTAAAAAAAAAGTATGTCAAGAAATTATTAACTCTCGACAAAGTTTCAAGAGGCATTGACGTCACATTGTCTCCAAAAGCTGTCATATTATGAAGAATTAATTACATATATGAAAAATTAAATCAAACAGACAAGATTTATATCTAGAGCAAAAATCCAGAAAGCTTCCAATAAAACATCAATTAATCAATCGTCTTCTCACTTGGTATCTGCAATCGTCGACAAAGCTTGGATATCAACTTTTTTCCCCATCGAATTCAATCTAAACGGAATGCCGCTTGGTCGCGGCCAGCGCGCAGTATCTTTCACTCTTAGAGCAATTTCCCGGCAAAACGAGTAAAGTGCGAGACATGATGTAAAGCAGCGAGTATAACGAACCGTTCCTTGTGAGGTAGCATCTCTTCTAAAAGTCAGGTAGCCAAATTGCAATGAGGAGCCAGAAGGAGGGACAGAGAGAAATCTACCGGAAATAGGAGGGACGGGGAGGACCAGAGGGGTCTGTATAACTCGACAAACTTTTTCCCTTGATATTTTCGCTCATTCGACGCCAAAAGTTCCGTGCCAAGCACCAACCGAGGCCACTCGTGGGCTACCTTTACCAGCACGCAACCCTCATACTCCTTGATTACGTTGAACCGTAGATTCCCCTCCATCTACCCATTTTGACCTCCATCTCTTACGTTTTACTAATACCGTAAAATTTGATTTTTCCCTTGAGATCACATGAATACACGAACGATGGGTTGACATTTGGAGGGCTACATAACTTTGAATTAAAGAGGACTGTATTGAGTAATGAGGCTAACCGCGAAAAACTCGTCTGTGTTTTTCGTCACTCTTTCACTCATACCGAACTTGCAGCATATGTAGATACTGAGGGTGGGGGGGATTCTAAGGTGAGCCAACTCGCATCTGCGATAAGGATGATATGGCCAGGATCATATATGGCCAGTCGCAGTATTTTCGTTTGGCTGATCTTTTCTTTCATTTTCGAGTGTCTTATACACGCTTCACCTATCATATATACTACATCAGCTATCATTCTCTCGTTCGCTTTTCTCCTCGACTTTTTCTTCCCCAACTTTTTCTTCCTCAACTGTTTGGCTTACTCTCGACATCTAGTTTTCGTGAACCGCGATTGTGGTCATTCCGGGACAGATGACTGTTGTATAGTTTAATTATTTCGATGTTGAAGACGCTGCGGAACATAGCAATATGAATGATGTGCAATAAACTATTCATCTACACCTTCTAAAAAAATCACTTTACTAAGATTATTCACATATTGTTATTTAAATTTAAAAGCCAGCTTCCGTATTACTTTTTAGGAAACATTGGACACGCATTCAATTTCGAGAAGTATCGTAGGAACTATTGATAACACTTTACACCAAATCACTTAATGTGTTCGCAAACCAAGGACGTATTTTGCACTAATTGACTCAATTGCACTCTGCACCGGTTTTCACACTATTTTCAAAAGATTTGTATCGCATTTTTAAGTCCATTTGGACCAGGAAAAGATGTCAATATAAAATGATGTTTTCACATCAAGTCTTTCGAAATGTACGTCGAATACTTTTACATATCGTCGGCTTTTTAGAATGGTCCTTATACGGCTGAAATTCACCGTGAACCTCTAGACTTTCAAGGCAGGAAGTGTCACTGAATGCTATTGGTCTGCATTTAGAGCAGTCATATAGTAATATGACCATCTCATCCGAAATTGCCCCGTAGGGATAGAACGGCGAGGTAGATAGATGAAAGGTATGGAACCGCCACCTTTATTCTCAGTGCCGGTACTCCCCATTCTCAAAGCAGAGAGGACATTCTTATCGCCAGGTAGAGAGTAGTACGTACGTGAGATATCGGAAACCGTGTCTCTGTCTACGACATCGTTCCACTCTCGTAACTCTTCGGAAAGCTTTCCCTCCCATTTCCCTCAGCAACCTATCTCTTCGATTTGTCAGTAAAGGGAAGTTACGGGAATGCCGTGGGTGGAACTGAGAACGAACGTGAAAGCTACTGGCGAGAAAGAGTACAAGTATCTGAGAGCGTCTGCGAGCGAGATGAGAAAGATTGCTCGTAGCTCGCTCTCGTATCACGGAAATCCTGGACGATTCTCGTTCCCGAACCCGCTCTTCACCCTCCTCAGGAAATTAGGGCCTGGTCTCTGCCGAACCGGTGAATGAGATTTTGCGATCGATTCGTCGTTGCGAATCGTATCGAATCCTTCCTTATTTTCTACTGTTTCTTAAAAATTCGTGTATTCACTATTTTTTACATGATCACCTATTTAACGTTCCTAGAGAAATTTTTATTAAAGCCCTCAAATAGTTACGTTACATTTGAAGTGATAATGCAAATTTATCAGATGTTGTAAAGTGGCTATTGATCCCGGTCTTCAGTGTGATTGCATATGGAATCTGCGCCGGATTGATTTTTGGCATCGGATTTTTAACAATATGTCTGCATGAAGAGAGACGTTGGGAGGATGTAGAATTATCGGTTTTATAACAGAGAAGACTATTCGAAAATCATTTCCGATGTCGATTCACGATTTTTGTGGTGAAAGAATGTAAACATTTCCTGAATAGTTTTTAACTTCATGTAAAAGTTGAATCTTCGCTTATCCAAATTACGGCATTAAATTCAATCTCACTTTTTGCATAAAGATTGAAAATTTGCATACATTTTTTTTTCTTATTGGCATCATGGCTACAGACATATCTATTCTAAAGCCGCGAATTATCAATTCTTGTAAAGTCCGCCTCTGTGCTAATGAAGTGGATTGTATTATCGAAAGACAGTAGAAAAATCTCCGACATAAAATCTATCGAGGAATTATAATTTTAACTCGGCGGTTTATCCAATTTTCCATCATTCAAATTACCATTGTTCTCTCACCGGCCATTCTCTATAACTGGCTTGGAAATATACCTCATTATTTATAAATCACTGCAATTTTTCAACCTGACAAAAAACCCTTCAAATATTTCATTATAAACTGGACCCGAAGTCAAAAATAAAAACAACTAAACCGAAGTCGGTGTATCAATTTTGTCGCTCGATTCATATTCCAAGCGTGATCATCTATTGTATATTTAAAATGTACATAGATAAATGTATAAATATATAAATTGCGCGATGATATATACGAGTTAGAAATATTCCATTGACTCTTCGTGACGTTGACGTAATACATACTCTTCTATACCATTAAAAATATATCTGTGTATACCACTATAAACGCGATTCAGATTCGCACACCAACCCTATACTGTCCTGAATTCAACGCCGAAATACTATATCCGCCGCACGGTATTGAGAGAATTCAACAAAAAATACACTCGAATTCGATCGTTTAAAATTTAATGAACATGATCCGAAAAAAAAAACCTCAGCTTTCAATCGCATGTACCGTTCTTGTATACAATTTTTTTGTTCACGTGTTGGATATAATCCATAAATATTATTCATACCGCATTCACGCGTATTCAATAACAATCCAGTCTCGCTTATGCAAAAATATCGAGGCTATATAATAGGGGCCCCTACATTACGTACTTCGATACTCTGATATGTCGTAAAAGTATATAAAAGCTGCGACAAATTGATCTATATGGTGATTCTGTAACCCAGTTATTTTTATTAGCTGAAATGGTTTTTTCGAAAATAATTGGCAACCATAAAACCATGTTAACAAAGATATTTGAAAAATACTTAAATACATACATTTTTTGTTTCATCTAGCAATTAAAAGAATGAAGTAATGATTTCATATTCGGCATGGAAAACAGAAATAATAACGTTTGGATAGAGCTCCGAGATCGAGCTCTCCTGTCCATGAGGTACCATATAATCCTTTACAGATTTTCCTTCTCGATGTTTATCTCGTGTACTCGAGTTCTCTACCTCTCTTCGGGCAACCGATATTCTTCTGAATAAGCGAATAAATCACCCGAATTTACGAATATCGTAACAGCTCCCTGTGGGTTACCGAAATGCCACTATAGCACCGCAGCGACGAGAGTTCTGTTCCAGCTGTGCTGTTCTATATGGTCTCCTTTTTCAAAGTTTGGAAGCCACATAGACCCGTAAATCATGATTATATATTTCGTTGAACATTGGCCTCATACGCTGAATTTATTCGTTGAAACCGTGGTGAATGAAGAATAACTGATTCCACCCAAATTAGAACCAAATCAATCGGAGAGAGCGCCAAATAATTACCATGCTTGAGAAGCCAGTAAGCGGCGAGATATTTTCAGTGTGCCCAATTACTTCACCTGCAAATTAGAATTTTTCGCTCTGTTCATCCAAACACCGGACTCGATCATTAAAATAATTCGGTGGCATATTGAGTGCAATTAAAAGAAATATTGCAGCGAGAATTTAAGGAGGTAATTGGAGAGTGCTAAACAGAAGTATTTATGCGGTCGCATTAAAATTAATAATCTTCACATGTGGCTACAATACGCGATCACCGAATTGTTATAACTGGCAGTGAGTAGCTCGTAAATCGTGGTAATCGTTATCGGTTGCAGTGAGATCGTAGAAAATGATATAGGAAAAGCGAGAGAAAGAGAGAGACGGTCGGTGAGAATGCCATTGCAGGTACGATGGCGTAAGCGTGTCGTGCCAAAATTGCATTGGGAGAGTCTGCAATTTGTTGGTCGTAACATTGTAATTACATCCGAGCGGTCTGATGCGTGGTTCGGCCATGGAAGAGCGCAGTGGGTTTTCTCGTTAAAATCAGCACCGACGCGATTTCTTCGCTTCACCTACATAAACGTTCTCGCTCGTTAAAGTCGTCGCGCATTTTTTCCCGATAACGCCGAACAAACGCTTGCAACTCGTGGAAATCATAAGATACAAGCGAAGAGGGAAAAATTGCAAAAAAATTAAAATTAAATCATTCGTTGAGATAAAAGTATTTTTCAAAAAGTCTGTTTGAAAATATTGATTTTACCGCCATTAATACTTGTGATTTATTTTCTTATAGCTTACACGTCTAGTCATTACCACGCTCCTGGTTGCCATGTAATTGTACATTTTCACCGAAGGATGAATTAAAAAAAAATTAATTAGAAAAACTCTCCTGTCTGCAAAATTGTGAAATAGTAAACAATTCGTAGCATATTATATTCGGGAGATTTCCACATGAAGAAATCTCCCGGCTATAATATACTAAGAATTGTTTATTATTTCACAATTTTTCAGTCGGGAGTTAAAATTTTTTTTTTTTTTATATATAAATGGAATGTAACAAAGAAATGTCCGGAAATACTGAAACAGCGTGTATCGGAGTGTACAAGAGAAGAATGGGAATCGGTATAGTAGCTAACGCATCGGGTGTGCAAGGGCAGTTCGTGCCCGGCCAATGGAAAGTAATAGACCTCCCTGAACTGTTTTTGCAGACCGCGAGCTCCGGGTTGAGCTTTTACCGCCGTTCCGGTTTTCCATTGTGCGCTGCGCCGAGCACTCATCAATCAGCCATAAACTCACGTAACAAAAGCTCTCTGTTTGCAGGGAGCCGAGGGTTGTAATGCTCAGTCGCGATTACGTTTAGCTTGGTTTCAAAACAGCCCGTGCATGCTCCAACCGGTACCAGCAATACCATTATCGCCCACACGTGCCGAAATCGCATGACCTGCTATTCGGGCGTTACGTGCGTAGTTAGCCAACCGTGGGCAATTTCTTCGGGAAACGAGGGTGTCCCTTCACGTTGTATAAACACCAACGACGATCCTTAACAAAAGCCACAAAATTATTTCACAGCACCAGAAATATCATTATATTATATTCATGGCTAATTGTAATGCTATAGTAATAGAAAACGGGTTAGCTCAACGTTATATAAACGTAAATAATAAAATATTATACGAGTTGCAACGAAAAAGGGTTCTCAATTATTATTTATAGCCACCTGTGTGATAACTGTAAACATTGCAGTATCACGGTATGTTAAACAATGTCTATTTCTTAATGCAAATATTAAGATAAATCTTTTTTTAATATCTGGTGACATGAAATTAAACGACATTTAAAAGAAATGTAATATTGGAGAATAAATGTTAAATAGAAATTCGATCGACATTTAGTTACTGTTTCGGGTTATTGGAATTAGCTGTCTGTCATTCATTTAAAATCTTAATTTTTTCGATAGGATTATCATTTTTCTGTGAGTATTTTTCAGTCATAAGAACGTAGGAAACTCATTAATATTTCGTCGTGACAAGAGAAAATGTTTCATAAGTAAAGTCAATTTAAAGCGCAACGATTTTCATCTAAATGTTACGTACCAGACCTTCCAAATTTATTCTAATTGAGTTTGAACATCCAAATCGGTTTCAAGTAACTGGAACAAGCTGAAACAGCACTGGAGCACTCGATCGAGTATAAGGAGGAGGTCAAGAAGAACATCTCGATGTCTCCGAAAGCACAAACTCTTGGCATACTCTCTCTCGTACCAGGTTATATATTTGAGAATAACGAACTTGGCGAAAATAACGCCCCCCCTCCCACTGAAAGCCATTGCAATACTTATCTTTTAATTGAATCTACGTGTTTACGACATCTAATTTATCCGCATCGTGACCGATCTACCGCTCGAGTCAACCGACTATCTCATCGCTGTGCCGTTGAAATATCTCCGAGACATTTTTCTGCTTATTTTGTCATTAGCATACGGTTGAAAATAAAGTTCCATCGTTTATACATCGAAATATATTTCGACCAGCTTCGGCAAGGTAGGAATTTCACGAGCTACTGCTAACCACCGCTAGATGTCACGGCGTGCAACTTCTAGCGCGTTTACACAGCATCGTCGCTAGCGTCATCTTTCGGACGTCGCTCAACTATTTTCTTTAGTCAAAATGACAAGTCTCTGACATGTGTTGGAAAACAAATTTTGAAAGCTATTTTCTCCGTTGCTATTGCATCGATTTGTATGAAACAAAGCTCAAACGATGCGATTTGCAGTTGTGCATGAGCTATTTTATCTACACATTTGTGGTAAAATATATTTCTGTCAACGATGTGTATGTTACATGTTAATATTTGATAGGTGCCAATTTAAATTGGGACTTATGCTGTTTATATTATTATCATTAATGAGTTATCATTTTCTTAAACTTGCGTGTGTATTATATATTTAATAATAAATTTTATAATTTAGTTGTGTAATGTTGGTGCAACAACAAAATTTACAAAGTTTGAGTGGGGATTCACCATTGCAGAGCTTGCATTCACCAGGAGCGCCAGTAAAAAAGAAAAAAAAATCCAGACGATAAAGTTGCGTGACCGCATTCTGAAGCACTCCAGGCTCTCTGAAGCATCCTTCATGTTGTCCTTTTTCGTCCTTACTTCTCTGCATCATGAGAGAATATCGGTAAGGGTAGGAACATGGGACACGGGAAAGACAGGAAATGTAAGGATACAATTACCTGGACGTGTTATGGTGCTATAACTCCAGACTCGTATAATCTTGAATCATGACTCTATTTATGTCCCGTATTATGTTCCAACGACATTACCCAGGTACAATATATTTTATGTTATGTCACGGAATTATGATATAATATTTGAATTTCTATTGGAAAGAGCGAAAAATATTTTTACGATTGTAATCGATTTTACACAAGCAGAAACGAGGCATTTGACTTTTAGAGCAGCCGGAGTTTATATGTGAAAACATTATTAGCGTGACATACTGCAAAATTGTTCTCATAAGCGTTAACGTTTCATATTTCAAACAGTGCGAAATTGCGAAAAGTGTCATCAAGCCTATTGAATCGTGTCAATAATATTTTGCCTATATTAAAACCACTTTATGTGATGAGTTCACATAATATAGTCACATCTTTACGCCTTAATACTTTTTTTTCTGTCATTGACACGAAGTTTACTCATAAACTTTTCTTCTATTGGTGATCATCAGTGAACGTCTAGTCCTCAGTGGCCCCCGCATTTCACTCAATGCAACCACAGATAACAGACTGGAAAATACGAGTGGTCACATGAAGAATATTCCCATCAGAACTAATCTGGCAAGTTTCCATGCATAATATAGATGCAATCAAGTTTTCCTTATTATTTTATCAGAAGATGACATTCCATTATAGATGCAAATTCAACTTGGCAAGCTGATAAAAGTAATGAGTTGTTGATCGAGACACTCTATCTAGGCAGACTAAAGTAACATTAATTTCATTTGTCAGTTGAGTTCTCTGACATGACAATCTCGAAAAAAAAGTTAAACCTCGAAATTCGACACACTTAATGTATGTATCTATGAACTTGGTAATAGACGTTCTATAAAACATACGTATTTTCGTCTAGAACAACAGCATCTCTCACCGTATAGGGTCGTTTCATTCGGGATTCCAAGTCGCGAGCATAAGGCTCATGGCTTGGTGAATATGGTGGCTGGTGGTGGAACTATATGAAGCTGGCAGTAACACCGGCATCAGTACTGATGCCACACTATTGTGGAGAACGGAAGAGGACTCGGAGCAGAATACGCGAGTAGTTTGCAAGATGTTCCTTGCCTCTACCCCTTTACGTACTACCATTCCTTGCTCCACCTAGCAGATGTTGCAATATACAGGGTAGGTATACAAAATGTATATATCCCTCACACATGATTCGAGCAGATACGTCCTACCGTATATTGTCTTTGCTACATTCGCTGTGACACCATTTCGTCATTACTTCGTATCTGGATGAAAGGCAAATCTAAGAAAGATGGCCATTGATGTTTTTTAAAATGCAATTTATTAATGACTCTGGTGTTCGAGGACTCATTCGCTGTGTCCCAACATTCAACACATCAGCCAGTTTTGGTCCGTTGTTGTTGGTAGAATTTAAAATTCACAGTAAATACAGGAATATTAATTTTCGAAGGTGGTACCTAAAAAATTATTGGTTTTTTACCACCTCACCTGGCTACATCTGACACCCATCAGGTTCTTCCATCTGTTCGCTGGACTTTGAATCTAGTCCAATTTTTTTGAACACGTAGGTGACAGGAAGTATGTGGAACATTTATAGATCAACATTATCATTGTTTCACAGCGAATTGTATGAGGTTCTCCGTCTGCCCCATCTCCGAAGTATCCGCATAAAATTCTTAGCCGACGTCATATTTTACCTGGCTTAAACTCAGTTTAACGTAGCGCAAAATTTATTCAAAGACGGAATGAACGCTAGTAGTACATTCATCATATTCATGCTGGATTTCATGTTTTCTCAATTTCTTCTTGGTGCCTTAACCCACATCGAATTGCATTTTAAATGGAAGGCGGCAAGCTGTCGGGAGTGCCGGGGAACAAGTGTGAATTATGTGCGGGTTACGTGATGCGATAGTACCGACCCTCTCTTATACATTTCCCGGCTCTCTCGAACCGCACTATTTCAGACGATGGCGAAAGAGAGAGAGAGAGAGAGAACAGAGCCTCTCCCTTTCTTGATTCCTCGAGTTCCCCAGCAGGCAAAGATGATTATATACCTATAGTCGAGCACACAACTAAAAAGTACTTATGGACAGTCGGTTGAGTTTACGATCGATGCTCTGGAAAAGCTCGTCCTTCACACGTTACGGAGATAACGAGAGAGAAACAGCCAAGGTCGAAGAAGGATGAGAAGACTCTAAGGATATATTTTTAATCAATTTGTTCCGGGGAGTATCCTGGTGGAACTAAGTAAGCCCGGGCGAGGACCCCGGACTCTGTGGTGCTCTTCGACGAGTTAGAAGAGTGGGTACACGAAGGCGAAGGTAGGGGATGGCGAAGCAGAGAGCCCAGTGAGAAATTAATACGACGGTTTACCGTGCCGGGACGAAGTTGCGCCATCGGATGCAAAAGGTGAAGGGAAACCCGCGCTCTTCCCACGGCAAAAGGGAAACCGGCTGTATACGTACGACGGGAAAGGAAAGCCGACAGTGGTGGGGTCTCTGATGCTGTCGGTGGATGACGACGAAGGCAGAGAGACTGAGGCAAACGTACGAGGGTCGGTGAGCGCTCAGCGGTAAGGAAGTGAGGGGAACCCAGGTAGATATTAGAGCTTTTGATCGAGGAGCGTGTAATAACTTTGGCGAACTGAGCAAGTAATCATGGCTCAAGGCTCGACGTAAATCGAACCGCTATCAACGCGACATCGTTACGTTCAAGCCTGTCAGCGGATAGAAATCCGCGTGGTGTTTTCAACCATCGATCTCCTCCCCCCTAATGGCTTCGTTTGGGCCCATTGGGGTACCTCGCAATCCCACATGAGTTCCTAATCCACGGCAAATGCCTCAAATTCATGACAAGATCTTGAACTAAACTCATATTCATCCAACGGAAGGATTAATAAAATCTTCTCAAAATGACGCCAATGTTGATTGCCATTATGAACGTTCTCATCTAAAGCGGGCTATCATTTGGAAAATTATATTTACAAGATTTCAAAGAGTATATTATATTAAGTAATAATGTTTTTAGGGTTTGAAGAAAATGTACTCTGAACAGAAAAATATGAATAATAAGTTATTTGTAAAGAGACAGTTGCTTTTGTAGGTATCTTATGAGATTTAATTCTGTTATATGTGTTCCTATACACGGCAGTGCTGAAAGCTCCTTAAATCGTAATGATAAACACATAAATTAGGAAAATCGGTAGGGTAATTCGCGATTTTACCAAAGTGTGCAGATGGAAGTGAAAAAAAAAGAAAAAGAAAAAAGGGAGACGGAGAAGAATAGAGCTTTGACGAAAACCTGGCGAGGCGGTGAATGTGGTCAAAGCACATAGTGGTTTAAGGCGTGGCACGTTTCTGCTTTTGCCTCTGCTTTTGCATCTGCATCTGGTGGTGCTCTTGTCGCTTCTGTGCTGCACCCTACTGCTATTGCCTTCCGCGAGAACCTGGAGGACAAAGGGTTGCATTGTTAGTACGGCTTCGCCCACAGACACTATATCTGAATTGTTCGTGGTCTACTTTACTCCTTTTCCATATACCGACCCCCCCCCCCCCCCCCCCCCCCGGATAGTTTATAGCGCAGTCTCGGTGCATCCTCCTGCGTCTTCCTGGAGCTTCTCCACCATACACCTATATTTATTATCCTTTTACTCGTATTTATTCAATCCATTTTTACCTGGCACATGCGATTGGACCATGGCATGCAATTGGAAAAAAGCACCGAATTATTTACACCAAACGGATTTTCGCGTACTTGTCTTCACGTATCGAATCCAACGAAATTGTATATACGTGTAAATTAATTAAGCCGAGTGTAAAGCCGAACTTTCAGCGTTACTTCGCGACAGGGTATCATTCCCCAGGTGCTTCGAGATGGGAAGAGCATGACAGTAGTAGTAGTAGCAATGTCCCGCTAGGGAGTGTCGTCAGTTTGCTTCAGCACGAGTCTCTCGCGACGCAGTAACAGCAGCAGCAACAGCAGTGGCAATGCCAGCGTCGGTGATCTCGTGGAAAATTGGATTCTCGAAAAATATTTCTGTCACTGTTGCAGTACGCTGAGCTGAGACGAGACCGCTCTCGTGGGACTGGCTGGCGTGTGATGATTCGTCACGTGTAACATAACCCGGTTCCGTGCTATCGATATGCTTCTCTCGCTCTGTCCCACTACTCTGGTTGCCACATGTATGGATATATTGGTTTTTCTATTATATGAACACACGACGTATGACAGGAACTATTCGTACGAGCTATTTCGCCTCTATACGATGTATATGAGGCATTCTTTGTCAATGTTCTTGCTGATTTTCTTATTCTCTCACATTTATATCGTAATTGCATATATTTTACCACTACTTGAGAGTACCGACCTCCTTTTTTTCTCAAAATTCGGAAGGTGAAGAAAAGAAAGGTGAAAAACATCATTTTACGCAAATTCAAATGTCCTGAACACCATGTGGTCTAAAATGTCCTACGATACGCCGAACTAAAGAAAATTGCATAAGCTATCGAACTCTATAATCTACAATTCATTGCGTAAGGAAAAATGTTATACACATGCAAACAGAAAGTTCAATTTCTTACGTGTTAATCATATGACAACTACATCATAAAACTGTAGTCAGTTTTATGATGTAGGAGATTAAAAGAAAAAACTTTTTCTTTTTTGAGACAGTCTAAAATATACATCGACACACATTTATCTACAATACCAAAGCCAGTAGGTACTCCAACTAGGCCCTCGTATAGAGAGTAGCGTGTGTATACATAGCGTGTATACCAATCGTACCGCAGACACGACCACCGGGGCGCGAGAACATCCTGGCGAAAGGGTAATATCCTCTGCGAGGCACGGGGTGCCGGTGGAGCGACAGCGCGGCGTCGGAACCGTGTCGAATCCTCCTCTCGACACAACATACCACCACCGTCACCAATATTAACTCAGACCAGGGTTTCACCAACTACTCGAGCACATATATATATATATATATATATATGTATATTTAGGCATGAGTGAGTGATCGAGAATTCCCTCTATTTTACGTTGACACCTTTTCTCGCACTCACTTTCAGTAAATATTGCTCTGCAATATATTGGTAATACGTCTGTATGTTCTGTTTACTGTGAACACAACACTTTTTATTAACTTTGTATTAACGATATAATTGGGATTCGAGCTAAAATAAATAGGAGAGAAATAAAAAAATAAGTGGGCTTTACTTTGAAAGACCATACTGGGGTTAAATCATTCGAACTAATTCATTGATTGCCTCTCGGTATGATATGAGAACGTCATTTATAATACCGCGAGCACATTTCTGGCCCAGTGGTCTCTTCGTCGCCATTGACGCGTGAAGCGTCGATACGAAATTGACTTCGCGAGCGTATTACGTCCGTGTATAGTACATAACGTCGATAATATCTCATACCGTTCGTGCGAGTTCGAATGGATATCTCTCAACAATAATGGTGTTCGCGCCCTCGAATAATGCGTGCTCGGCACGTGTCGAGTTCGGAAGGGATTCTGTACTCTCTGTTGCGCTATCCTCCGTCCACAGGGTCATGCACTTTAACGAGGCTATTGAATAAACCGGTCGAAATTGATGAGATACCGAAGAGAAAACTCTGCGCAATGGTAGACACAATGAACTTGTGACGTACAGGCGTTTTCCTGAAACGTATTAACCGTGTGCATTATACATATGGCATATGAGAAAAGTGGTCGCAATGCATATTGCTATTCTACGTTAATCATCCAGCTGTTCTCTTAGACGAGGTAACATTTTTTAATGTTTGCAATTTATATTTATAAATTATATTTTTTATAATTACAGTAAAAATATATTTTTAAATATCTATTGACTTCACCCATTGGCTGTTTAGCGAGCGATGAGAGAAGAAACTGGACCACTTGATTGCACGTCTACAATACCATTCTGATAACGATGTAGCATGAATAAACCTCTGTTGAAGTTGTAAACCACAGCCTAAAGCTAAGCTCAGCCTAAAACAGCCTGTATTCTCGATTCTCATCTAAACTCAAGTGTTATCGAAGTATTTGTCGTCGAGTAAGCGCATTATGCTGAAAAATGATGTTTCAATTAGATGGACTAACTTGAGCTAAATTTTGTGCAATAAGTAATATCAGTTATAATACAATTTACTCTGCAAACTATCTAATTTTTTTTTTTTTAATTTTCTACTCAAGCATCTCATGCTTGTCAGATCGAGTAAGTTGCTAAATGGAAAATGCTGAGCGTGGTATTATTGCCCTTCATGTTATACTGCACAATACAACGTATCTCCTTTTATACGAGCCGTAATACTTGCCTGGTTATATTATTCGCGGAAATGTGGATGGAGGCATAGACTACCGGGAATGCGAGGGTAGCATATTCTCGAGTAAAATCCTTAGGTAAGACTAAATCCTTCGTCTGACTTGCACGCATCTGTACTACTGAATGAACTTCATTTCCCGCTGCTTTCATCTCTTTTGTTTAACGTACTACAGAAGTTTGAATTTACACGCAACGATCGACAAATATACGATGCGAATACATTGCATTACAACGTATCTATGCACACATATATATGTCTCGGTAGGCATGTATATATACACATAGTCGTTTCAGTAGTCATAGAGCTAAGACCTCGTACCATTTCTCTTCATGTTCTATTTCGAGAGTTCCATCAGCATTTCATCTCCTCTCCCTTCGGTGTCATCCCTTTATTGCGCGAGTTCTGCATGATGCTCGGAAGATCTCTCGTAACTCGTTGCCTTCTCCCTAGACGTAGAGACTTTGGCTTTACTTCTCAGGGGTTTCCGCGATAACGGGTTGTCGGGTTGGCCGCCCACATCTTCCACGCTTCTCATTCTCCGTCCCACCTTGAGTGCTCTCACCCCCGCGCTTCGCTTCACTCGATGTACAACTCTTTCGCCCTCCGAAGCAAGCGCATCTCTCGGCTGGTAACTCTCGAGCCTCGTGGTAAATCGTGCAACGCGATAAACCTCACGTCAAAGGCCCTAATCGTTTTTCCATGAGTTCCTCGATCCCGCTCGGGCTCCCTGGCAACTATGGTTAAAGTACAAAAGTATATTTTTTTATGGCTCTTCTTTTCTTTTCGCCCCATCCTATTTCCTTGCGCATCGTCTACCCTCTTCTTTACTTTATAATAAACGTCGAGGAACTCTTTCCAATACCAACTTTCATAATTTTCAAGTTACGAAGATTAAGTTCCTTAAGCGTTAATTCCAGGGATAATGTAACTCTACAGTGCTGCTTGTTCAGGAAATTCTACCCTTCTCTATGCTCGGATACTGTTATTACAATTATTCCAGTTAGAAAAGTAACTAAATATTATTTATCGTTTTAACAAAGTATTATTAGTTAATCACCGCAGGGAAAGATGTATCAACATGTATTCATAACTCGGTGAAACATTCATAATCGCTGTCTTCGAAAATATAAATTGATTAATGATGTTGTTTGAGGAGTTACGATCTGTCGGCCTTGTTCATTTTTGTTCAGCTTATTTCGCGTAGATAGGCTTGGACGCAGTTCTATCAGCGAGAAGTCTACCATCCTATTTCCTATTTTTATATATATATCAAAGCATCATTTGTCCGAAGTGGAAAATGAATGAGACAATATAACGTCGATCAATGCTCTTTGTCTCGCTACATTTCCAGTGATTCTGGAAGAGGAATGAATATGTGAAGTTAATACTCTCTTTCAACACTGAAAATGGATGCTGAAACTGTAGAAGGTTCTTATTTTTTATTAAGGTAATTCTTTGAGCCTATGGCACGGGTACGGCGGTATTAACGAGAGCTTTTATTCTCTGTGACCGTAGCTCAAGGAATATTGTTTCTTGAATAGTTCCTTACCTTTTTCCGTTGTATCGGTATAGCAGCAATGGCGCCGCAGTTAGCCCATATCAACCAATGGCAAATGGGCAATAAAGCGAAACCGTATAGCCAATGCGAAATACGCGTTCTCTCCTTTCGCTTGAGCGCTCGTTAGTTGCCTTTCGGCATCAACGGATTGGCTCGTTAAGAGAATAGCTTTGAACCTCGACTGCGAAACCGCTCCTCTCCGTGCACACGCGCGACTCTCTGCCTCTCTCGAACGCTCCGAGAGACCGGGCGAGCTGGGTGAACTCTAGGAAACGCGCGCGGGGGAAGCTTAATTACGAGGACGGCTATGCGCACAGACTTTGCGTATAAAGCATAGCACTACTTAGCGCGAGCTTCTGAACTATGAGCGAGATAATTCTGCAGAACGCGGGGATATTCTGAGCCGCGGCCACAGCATCCCTCGACCAACCTCATACTTTTACACCAAACGGATTTCTCGCTCTGTTGTTTGTTTCACCTCATTTATTACAACCCCTTTCCACTATAAACATACTCGAAGAGACTTCATTCACTGGGCTAATCTGTAGTTATTTGTATTATTATCTCACTAACAACGTGTACCAATCATCCACAGTACAGATATGCGTGTGGTCCGGTTAAGTTGAAATAACTGTTAGCTTTCTTTCCTTGCTGCAATAATTTAGTGGACTTAGCAATAAAATCTGCGATTTAGAGTTTATTTCAGGCCAGAAAGTCGTAACAACTGTATAATCGGATTAAAGAAGAAAAGAATTCTTGTGTATCTGTTAAAAGAAAAAATCATTTAACGTATCAAAAGATTATCAAGTTCCCGTTAAAAATTTTATTAGCTGATGTGTCTGACTTAGCTGGTTTATTGTACTAGTCAATAAATGCTTTATGAATAAGATTGAACGACTGGCAAAGTCTTTGAAAAAAAATACAAACATATTGACCAATACGCGTTCTGAAAAAAAAAAAAAATCACTACGTTGGTACCGTAATAATTTGTATGGCGCTTGCAAATATTTTCCATATCACCAACCCGGCGGGCCGAGCAATATATTTATCAGGTCCTAATCGCGAATTATTTGCCTGAATTGTTCAGGCAGACCGAGCATGAGTAAAATCAGATCAGCACGTTCAGACCCTTATGAAGTATTGACCTGGCAAATGATAAAAAATTACATGCAGTGTAAAATTTGTGTAATTGCATTTGTAATGATTTTTTCTTTCCTTTAACATTCGAGCAGTGATCATTATTTTTGTAATACTGCAACACTCTACCTATTTTCATGCGATAAGTATTGAATTAATTTTTAGTCAGTTTATTGCGAGTTTGCTAAGCAGCGATTGTGCATACCAATTACTACGAATCATATTTCATTCGAGTAGCTGCATGCTGCGCAATAACTCTGTTGGCGAGCGCAAGAAGTTTAATAAGCGCTTACGCTCTATCTGCCGCTCTAGTTCCCAAGCAGACGTGGAGCAAAATCGAGCGCACCAGCATTTCTTGCTTCAACGTGCCGCATCGCAACTAAACACACCAATCATTCTCACATACCCTCTCCGTTTCATTGTTATAATAACGATGCAACCCGCGTAAAAGCTTTTCAGACACAGAGAGTGAAAAAAAATTACCGCTTTCTTTTTTGATGCATTGCTTCACTCAGATCTGATGCTCCCGGTGCTGGTATTAATCGTATATAGATATGCATCGTATGTATGTACTCCCTACTCCACAAATTACATCGATCAGCTTACGCGAGCTGCAACCCTCAGCAGAAAGGCTTTTTTTTTAAAAAGAAATTTGCATTGAGCTTGGAAGGCATGAGGAGTTTATTAAAAAAGTGAGCCTTCTCTCACTCGATCTGATTTATTAATTATATCCAAATAAGCCACGAGAATGTTTTGGTCTATTATAGCTTGGTTAAACTGGATAGAAAGCTATTTTTCAACCACTCTGTACACTGTCATCGACAAATATGATTTCACTGAGATATATTTATAAATAGTTATTGTACATTGGAGCACTTTAAAAAAATTTGGAAAATAGTATTTAATTTGAAAATATGGATAATGAACATCTCGCGCCTTATCTGATAATCCCCTTAACACAATAAAATTCTAATTATCTACATTTTCAGTAATTAGCACTCCAGCAATTAACCTTATACATTTTATAAACTTGGATAGAACTTCTGTTGTCATTTGAGAAAATCAAATTATAATTATGTGACACTTTCCACAGTAATTATAATTGTAATAAGCAGTTGAATAATTTGAGCAGAGATGGTTTTCAACTTTCAGCACCAGCAGAACAGATTGCATTAGTAATAAAATTTCTGTAAATTTCAAAAACCGACGCAAACTTTTGCACACTCTGAGTCAAGGCTCAAAAGTTTTTATATCTAATACAGGATTTTTGAGAAAAAATTTCAAATTTTTAAATTGGGAAAAAAAAAGTTCAAAAAGTGTTAATTTAAAATATTCATAAAAAAAAGTCTTAAAAAAAAATTTTTTATATGTTTTTACATAGAATGGTATAAATAATCTCGTATATATACGTCCACCATTTTGAGAAGAATTATCATATCGCTTTCTCATAGATCCTGTACTCGAGTGTTGATATTTTTTCATGATAATACAACAATTATAAGATGCAGACGTGGTATAAACTCGATGGCTAAGTCCCAATATCGATTTGTTAGATATACGTCGAAGCACTCCTCGTTTGAGTACGGATTCATATTCGTCAAATTAAATTCCGAGGGCTTGCAGCGGTAGCGACGATCAGCGAGGGCTCCGGAGAAAGGGTGATGAAGAGGGTGAGCCGGTGTGGCTGTGCTTGCAAAATTGCTGGATGGCAGAGGGTAGCCGGCGCTCTTACGGATGGATGAAATCACTGGCGGCATTGGAGGTTCCTCTCGCGTCCCGATTTTACCGGTGTACGGGTATAACACATAACCGGATCCTTGGTAGCGGAGGCGACGCAGGCGTCCGGAACGAATTCAAAAATCGCTTCGGTCTCCCAACCTTCGGAACTGAGCTTGTGTTCGTTTTTCTTTCTTTTTCTTTTTTTTTTTAAACAGAATGCTACCTGGACCAATACACCGCCGAGGATTCTCGTATGCTCCACTCTGGTTAGGCGGCCATGCTCACCACCGGATCTCGTCGATTAAATTGGCTCCGCTCCCTCGATCTCTGTCGTTCGCTAGCCCGCTTCACCGTAGATATTCCTGACGACACCCCAACCTGTACTCGACTCGCTTACGAATATCCTCTCTAATTTTCAGTCCTGTACTTTGAACGCTTTATCGTTCGAACCAAGGATAATGTGCCATTATTACGCGTTGAATAATCTGTCCTGTGCGGTGCGATAGGGAACAACAGCCGTGGAATAATTAAAATATAATTCGTACTTTTTGTTTACCGCATTTAATATTATTCTTTTAAGTCATGATCTAAGATTCTGCAGAGGTATCAAAGATGCTTTAGGTTTTATGGATTTTCTTCTAATCTTCTAAAGTGTTTACGTTGATACCTGATTATGTAGATGATCACGTTATTTCATCGTTGAAATTAAAGAAGAAACAAGAGTCACCGAAAAATTTGAATTTTTCGACGTGATTATGTAGTTACAAAAGAGTGAAGGAAAGAGCAAGAGAAGAAGGTAGCCGGCTGCAGAAGCGACGAATGACTGTAGAAATTGAGGAAGAGTGGCAAAATGGATCGATCACTCTGCTGTTTAATTCATAGCGGGCATAATGAAAATTCATTATGCTTCAAGCATCAATGAATATCGAGTGAGGTTCCTGTTCAAGAGCCTGCGGGTACTGGTACTGTTGAGAAAATATTCTCCGCGCGACGATGACACGCTCTTGCGGAAAAGGTTTAAAATGTATTTTTCCGCGTCGTCCTTTCCAATTAATATACGCCATGCTAATCAGTGAAATTATGTTAAAATTTTCGGACGATTCGCATTCGCCTTTTCGAAAAGTATATTCACGATTGTAAAGTTCAACGTGACGCAAGATCGCGGAGTGCACAGTGTTATATTAGTATACTTATCAGAGAAGCAACATCAATAATTCAGGAGTCAGCGATAAATCGTTGTTTTTCTTTCTTTTAGCGCAGGCCATTTCAGGTCGCTGTAGTAGAATATCTTTTATTTCGTTGGTCCTTGCGCCGAGCAGCAGTATTTTACGTCTAGTGCCTCGCTCGCATTCTTTATCCTCGCCCCCAACGGCATCAGAGATGACTGGGGTTTGATGGTCGACGGGTATATTTTATTTTGCACAAAGAACTAAACCCTTTGGTGTGAAGGTGTAATCAATTATTTGGTTCAGGCAACGAAACGCATCTGATCTTCTCCGCAGCAAAAGGATTTTATCTTATCCATTTGTCCAGGTTCGGAAAAAAGTCACAAAACTGTAGAACGTACAAAGCAATCGACGCCATTCGATTTGATTAAGATGCCGTATAGACATTGAAAATTTAATAATTTAAACAAAATAAATCAATCCAATTAGCCCCGGTGTCTTTTACAACAGTCCTCTTCAACCCAACGTCCTCGTTACCCGGTATATTTACAAAATATCGTTGCGAAGCTTGCGATTAATGTGCCTCTGGCCAAGAAAACACAATGACAAATGGACAAGACACGAGCGAGAGAGGGTTGCACTCTCTTTAAGGTGATGTGCTACACAGTCTCAGGCGCTATGAGTGCAAGTGAGATAGCGGTATTGACGTTTGCAGTGGAGCGAGAGAGAACGAGAGAAAGGTGTAGCACACCGCGTTTAATAGCACGCGTTTACTTAATTGAATTCTATTTATCACTACAACTTGTTCTATGTCACTATAAAGGCCATATGGGCAATTGTTATGGTATTATACTTGCCACGGTTTTTAGGTTACATCTAATATATTATTTGGAAGCCAGCGGCAGTAACGATGTTTTGATAACTTCAATGATTATCGCACGTTTCTTCTGGAAAAAGTTGAATTAGTATGCTAATCCTCCCTTAAGTCCGCGAGCGATGAATTTTTTTTTTTTTTTTACAAATAAAATTAATTATTGCCCTGCGAGGCAAAAAAAACTCCTTAAAATAAGTAAATTTGAGTTACATCACAATCGATATTTTATTGTGAGTAGAACGTTAAGAAAAAATTAGCCATCCCAAAAAGAAGCGAAAATAATCCAATCGAATTTCCTCGCTCCGATAGAATGTTTTTTTTTTTTTTTTATCAGAATGTGAAACGCAAATTTCTTTCAAAGCATCGTACCTCTCTCATCGTCATTACTAAACTAGCCGATAATTAAATTAGCAATTTAAAACACCGCGAAGATGCTTCGGATGGTCTCGTCGTCTTGTCGTTTCTTTTCTATGCTGTGACGTCCGCTCGGGATAGAATTATTCTTGACGGTACTTGCGATAAAGCCCAGTTGTACATCATGTACCCTCCCAGGTCATCGCTTACTTCGTTTAATTGCGGAAATCTCTGAAACGTTATCGTGTGTAATTATAAAGATTAAGTGAGAGAGCGACGAGTCGGCAGGACTTCGCCTACCTGACAGCAAAATGTATATATACATTTATTTATACAATCAAGAATGTTTTTTTAAAGAAGACGTTGATTTCGTTACGTAGGATTCAGTTCGGCCTTATTACTTCATTATTTAAATTTTTATAGTTCCATATCTAATCACAAGTGCTCAATTTTACGTGAACAAGGTCTTCTGCTTTCCCCATTAAAAATAGAGACATTAGATATATGACCCCGTTGATGTAAACTGCAATCTTAATCATGATTTTTTGTTCTTCATAATCAATACTACCAGAAATAATTGTCATATCAAGGTACCGAGGAGGTTGTAATCTTACCTAGACACCATTTTCTCAACCGTTTTTTTTTATTTCTTTGTCACAATTTATCCCAATGACAGTATAGTCACACTCAAGGAACTTTAGCGAATCAGTGATCTGGAAACTACAGATGTAGACGTAATATGCGTGATGAAAAAATAAGTCCCGCGTGTACGTATCTCACCAAGGTGAGCAAGCACTCGAGAATAAATTAACAAATGAGCCAGTTAACTGCCGGACGATAGGTAGCAAGAAACACGTCGTATATACGTACAGCTCCCAGTTTCTCATACAAAAGTACACGTGATACAATTGTACGCGTGTCCCCGCATAATTATACACGGTGTAACGAAGCGGATGGAGAAGCGGGTTAGCAATGGTGCACTGAGGCAGTTGCATGTATATACGCATTTCACACAACAGCTGCAAAGATGGCTGGAAAAGGGGTTAGTATAGACGCCTGGTCGCTTGTTTCTCGTTGTAAACTTGTTTGCGGTAGAAACTACCGTTTCTCATGTCCCTATGTTTGTTTCTCTATTGTGCAATTGCCACTCCCACTGTTGCGTTAAGTCTATTGCTAGAGAGCATAACATTAGTGTTATCGCACAGGGAGACATTCACTTCCATCTCTAACGCTTCGCGGAGTTCTTCTATAACATATACTACATATGGTACCAACCTTCTCGACGCGTATACTGAAAATTCATCCAACCGTTCAGTGCCAAATCGTCAAAGGACTCTAAGAGATAGATCAACAACGATTCTCTAATTATTGCTTCTTTGCGACACTAACGTGTCTGGCATAGTCGATGTTGTAAATATCTTGATATGAGGTGAAATTTAAACAATACCTTGTTTAAGGTGTGTAAAATTTATTTTCATAAATTAAATTAAATTGGCGGAGTTTAATGGTGTAGCTTAAAAAAATCCATCTAAATTCAGTAATTAATTAATTCGTTAAGGGAGCGGACTCAGCGAAGAATTATGAAAATGAAACTACAATTCGCATACGTATTCTATGAATTGTTACGTGAAATTACAATTATTGGAAAACCACTTCGTTAGAGAACTTCGGTTATACTAATAAACGTACAAAAATACTTCGTTTACGACAGATCGTAATAATAATTCCCTTCGTCAGACTATAGAAAATCTTCTTGTAAAGATATAATCAAACATTGCACGCAGTGAATTTCTTCCATCGATGCAATCTGAATCTTACGAGGAGTCGTAAAAATGAGCATATTTTATGACTCTTCAATACTATCAATAAACTTGGTGTACTAAAAGATTGCTAATAATATCACCATTTTTCATTTTCTTAGTGTTACCGAAGCTTTTTTACAATTTCATAACTTTTAATATACTGTTGTTTCATTTCCATTATATTTCATAGAGATATGGTCCTCTTAAATGATTACGACATTCATTGTAATATGTGTATACAATGCCATATCATGGATAATAAAATTGTAAGTGTTTGTAACCTCAACGACAAATCTGATTCTCGTCAACTCAATTTTCCGAGTCTATCATTTAGTGTGAATAGTTGTCAATAACGTTTTACGTTCTCATCACATACAGAGTATGTAAAAAAGAAAGAATTGCAATTTAAAAAAAAATCGACTCGCACATTCACTCATTTCTGTCTGTCTGTCCGTCCGTTTGTCTGTGCTGTCCGAAAGCAGAATAACTTTTGAAAAAATCTGCAGGCTGCACTAAAATTAACTGTCTATATTCTATGAATTAAATGTAGTTTTGGTATTGAAATTGAAAATAACCCACCCATTGCCTGTAGTACTTTACCTTGAATGAAAAAAAAAACGATTTTTTATATTCGTTTCGTCACATATAAAAAATCAATTTTTAATTAACATTATTGTAAACCCTACCTTGTAATCATTACTAATCAAATAATCAAATGACAAGTAAAAATCTATAAATTTTGTACTGAAGCAAGTTAATATTTATTTGATTATTGAAATAAAAACAATACGCTTCAGAAAATTAAATATCGGAAAGATTTGAGGATCTTTTGTCTCTCACTTCAAGATTCCTAGATACTGCAATCATGGTTTGTGTCTGATGTACAAGTACGACGTCTCTTTCATGAAACAAATACATCATCGTAATCAAAAAGTATTCGTTGTTGCTCCATTCGTACATTCAACTCTGTGACTGAAGAACTATGCCGAGTACCACGTCACAGTGCCTGCGTGCCTCTTCCTTCTTTGCCCGCAACTGCAAGGCAAGCGTGCACTTACATGAAAAGCACTTACAACGCGAACCGGATATAGAGAAGGGGTGAGTCAAGCGCGTGCTGCGTTTCAAATCGATCGAGTCTGTGGTCGTGTAGTGTAGACAGCTTCTCCACACAGAAATCCATCGTTGCACACACACACACACACACACACACACACACACCCACACTCGAGCCCTGAGAATCTGACTTTCGAGGCTTTCCGAGTGCACACAGGTACATGCACTCGTGCCTCCTCTTCGCCTTATCTCGTAACGTTGATCTAAATTATCACGCTAAATTCAGGTTCGCATCGATTGTACACAAATCGGAGTTCCCGTGAGGCCGAGCAAAGCCTATCTGGGGCTGTATCTTAATTGTGTATTGGATTCAGGCTTACCAGGCTTTATCCAAAGTGAGGGTGAAGTAGAAGGCACAGAAACAGATACAACATAACACACTATTGGGTCATTGTAGTATTGGATCATTTTGCTATTGTAAAACGGACCATCATCCAAAGCTTAATACTTGATAATTTTGCACATTCTCGATCAAATAAAACGACGCTAAGAAAATGTGCAACATAATTCATTTCAAATATCATATAAAGAAACATAAAAACATTCGAATAATTTTTTAGTACAATACCAAAACTTCCTCTTGCTGCAATGCTAGTTAGAAACTTTTGAGTGTTTAAAAAAAAATTAAATAGCGTACCGTCTGTCTTTTTACTCTTTTTAGAATCTTCTGACATGGAAATCTCGAAAATAAGATTTTTCATGCAAACAAAGCTTCCTCCATGAGGCAATAAAAAAATGAATGAGCAAAAGTATATTACAACCATAAAGAGTCCCACAAAAACGACAGTACACTTTCAGGAGGTCCAAAATTCACGGATGATAGTAATAGCATTGCCCATGGATAAGCGCAAAGTCTGTATCCATTCGATGCAATTCCTCTAGGGCACTTGTCCCACCTTCCTATCCCCAATTTCCACTTCTCTGTGACGGAGAAAGTTTCGGTAGTTTCAGTGGCAGTTCAGCGTGGCTATTCTGTATTACAAACTGTTCGAAGCTTCTCTCTGCCCGTATCTCTATATAGTTGCAGTAAACCATTACCTATGTGTTAGGAGGGAAATCTGACTCGCGCTTCTAGTGGACGCATCCCGCCTTCGCAACCTCGCGTGTGCTCACAGCAGCAGTGAAGCCGACATGAGCTCCAGAGCACGTTTTATCTCACAGCAAAATTCACGTATAGAATTAATTACATCTCTCGCACGAGGCGGTATAAATCGGCTTACCTTTGGGCCACGGCATTTAGTCCCTTTTTGCGTCGAGATTCTCTAATACAAGCTCTTTGTATGCGTACGTACTATGCGCTCCGTTGTTACACTCGCACGCTAAATATTTTTACATCACCGCTGTTTTGCTGCAGCTGGGACCTCGTAACGACGGCTGTATTGCTACAGATGTGTATGTGTGTGAATTTATTTGACAAGGGCATCGCGCTTGTCGTTAAAGAATTGTCAGTGAAAGCCGCGACAAAATCTAGGAAAGACATTTTATCTTTTAACTCTATGTTTTGAAGAGATAATATACAATGAATATAAACATAGAGGAAAAAGCGGATACAGCAGTGAAGTCCTGATTCTTATTATTATTTTAATACAGTCCACTATTCAGTAAATGAAAATATGTTCGTATGTGAATTCACAAATAATTGATTGGATTATTTTGGAAATCGAAAATATTAAAAATTTCACATTATTCTTGTGTAAATAGTGCCAGAAGCATAATAAGCGTAATGAAACAAAAGATTTATTTATTTCCAGCGGAATTCGTGTGTTACATTTCTGTAGGTTCAATCCGCATCTGTTATTTACGAAAACTCCAATTTCACATTTCAATGCGATGCAAAAGGAGAACGCGGACTGCAATATATACGTAAATTGACTCCAGTCTGATTGGCTAATGGCTCGAGTATATTCAGTAGTACCACATTCAGATCCGAAGTTACGATAGTGCGGTTAGCTTTTACGACGCTAATTAGAATTTGGACGAGTGACATTAATCCAACCGTATCTGTTTTCTACAGCTTATACTGAGTCATAAGAGCCTTCGCATCGCACGCAGAACAAACTTAACCATAAGCAATCTCTCATATACCTGCATGAGTCCCTGAGAAAAATGTCTATCTTGAATGTAAATAAAAATATTTTGCACCTGTAAATTGATTTCAAATTAAATAATTTTTCATTATTACCATATATAATACTATTAATTCTCGTGTAGTTCCCGATAGCTCGATTTCAGACAGATTATAAAACACTTAAAAAAAAATTGGTCAAAGCTGGTATGAAAGAAGATCTCAACTTTATTATCATCAAAGACCTTTTTTTTTTGCTGTTAGAGAACGAATCAAATTTATTAGAACAGTAGCCAAAACCATGAGTACCAACCTGCACGATTATGAGCAGGTACTCATCATAATGTCAAGTTTACAGCAAACCAGAAAAAAAACCAAAACTCGATGTGTGCGCTGAAAGCGTATAGAACACTACCCCGGGAGAGCGATCACTAGGCTTCCCCCCCCCCCCCTCCCCTCCCCTCCCCCCTCTATTCAGGGTGCACTGACACACTCACAACCCATTGTATACATTCTCTGTATCTCCACTTCTAGCGAAGCGAGAAAGCCGGATTTATCCTTGCGATAAATGGTGAATGCGTAAGTGAACTCGAGCTCTCTCGTATCGCTGACGCTAGCTCGCTCATCGGGGACTAGCCTCTATAGCTTAGCCCCTCGATATACGTTCACCAGCAGCTTTACCGTCGATCACTCCTGACTCTCCGGTCGTATGCACTCACCAAGCTTTTATTCTCACTGTCTCCCAATGCTATAGCGTGATTTCACCTCTTACGTATAGTGGTACAAGGTCAGATATCGATTTTTGTTTAAAAAAACTAAATAGAAAATCATTATATAATTTGCAACGAATCCTCTTGCAAAGTCCCACTTACATACATAACGATATTTTTAATGACAGTACTACGATTTCCGGGACGCCAAGTTTTGAGCCTTACGCAAGGTTCGACTTGAAAAAAAATGTGCTACGAAATTTTGTAGAAAATAAGCGACTTAAAAAAAAAAATAACCGCTTTTATTCATAAGAGTCAGACAGTCTAAACATTCGAGAACGGACAATATTTTACGAGTTTCATGATATATACTCGAAATACGGAAGACCGTATAGTGTCTACGGCGCATAAGCGTCTTGTATAAGAAAGTTTGGCTTGAGTGTGCTGCGTCGGACTTCGATTCTCGTGTGTTCACTCTCGGCTCTCTCTCTCTCTCTCTCTCTCTCTCTCTACAGGGTAAAATTAAGCGACCACAGAGCGCAATGCCCGCTTCGCGAACTGCATAATGTGCTGTGGCGTCGGCGTGACCCCGTCGAGACATCGCGTGCTAAAGCCATAACTAAAGCCGCATGAGGGTGTTACCAGCGTATTTCTATAGAGGAAGCGAGCGAGGAATGCAAGTAAGATACTTGAGTACTGTACTGCACATGCATACGGCAGCACTGGATAGTACACATGACATTATACAGATAAAACGGTACTTTAACAAATACAGCATTCTTAATCAATATTAGCACAAGACAGAGATAAATTCGGATACCTTGTGGGCCATGCCATAAGCATAATCGTAAAGGCTATTTGATTTAATGAAGAGTTCCAATATTCCAAATTCTATAAATAGTGCCAACTCGGAGCTATTGAAAACACTGCTACTGACAATTACTCTATATACCTTTTTTAATACAGTAATGAATCAACAGAAGTACAATATTAAAATACATATTTTTGTAACACATGCACGGAAAGTCCCCCTTTTTTCGTACTGATAGCGGGTGCCAACAACGGCGCTGTTTGGTTGGGCATGGAAAAAGACTGCCCACGCGCAATGTCGCACTTTTCCGTATACTTTACTCGTACTAGTGCGAAAAATACGAATTCTTCGCGCACTTTCGTCACGCAACAGGAATAAAAAGTTGAAGTTTTCGTGCATTTGGTACCAAAAGTAATATGTGATACTCGTACGAAAAAGTGGACCTTCGCAAACTTCGGCGAAAGCGCGCTTTTTGGATCTGGTATCACAAAGCACTATTGTATCATGTAACAACACTTTTTGTTTCCCATAGAAATATTTTTTTCGTGAGCATTGTGACTATTATCGAGCATGAGTTCAGCCTCTGTTTGCAGTAATGGACTTTGATACTGTAATTCTATAGCCGCGCGTACATTGGATGTCGTGTACAATAGTGGTACATGTATATGTTTCGTGTGTAAACCAAAGCGAGTATGTCTGAACGTAGATGGATTCGGGAATGCGCATTGGCTAAGGCACAGTTGGCACTGTGGCATTTATACTCGTGGAGAAAATCGCAGCGCTACCAAAGCAACCCGGAGGACACGAGAAAGCGAAGAGACCCCTATGAGCATGCCCGGAGCATACGCTGGACGTTATTAGTATTCCGTTTGTCACGCGGTACCAGATGCAGTTATCCCAGGACCACGATCCAACAACATGTCATATGTCTGACATACAAGGATATTTTATCATGCACTAATAAACTAGTGGTAGCAATGTGAGCGTGATTAGTGACCGATGTAATTGAAGGAATAACTTTTAGTACATTTATTTGTAATTCTTTTTGGAAAAATTTACACAGTCTTATTGTTATAAGAAAACTATTTCTGACGATGACTCAGATGAGAGTTGGAACGTTGAAAGAGAATTAATATTTGATCGTCAACTTCTTTTCGAGCGAAACGAGTGACGCTTCGTATAACATCATCTTTAAACTATCAGAGTACCACCTCCAGACATTGAATAGTGGTACAGAAGCCTCAGGAAGCTCTTGCCATTGCCAAATTTCCTGTACACCAAAAATTATCGACGACACGGCCGACGACAATCGTCATAGACGTTCCTGTTCTCGTACCTTCGTTCTTTAATTTGACCTCAACTCCCTTCTCCTCTCGATCCACTGCGATGAACCCCGATTGGATTGCAACTTTCAATTTTCCTCCCTCGTACAAGTACCACTACTGCGCTCCATCCCATTGTCTGTATATACACGAAAGTTTCTCGAATGGAAATTGTTTTCGCTATAACAACGTCGCACCCCATTAAACGAACTTTCCTAACAACGCAACTTGAAACCAACGGATGCAAAGCTGATTTTCAATGTTAATTTTATTCATTCTGTATTGCTTGGTTCATGGGTGTCGATGTAAACTTGTGGGAGAGCATGTTTTTAGCTATAATTTGAAAAAAACAGTAACTTACTCTAAAATGTATTTTTAAATTATACTTTACTAGCATATACTGCGTGTTTAAATTCCATCCTCGCATTGCTCACCAACTCAAAAATTTTAATATTTTTAAGAATATGTCCAGTCCAATAAATAAACTCAATGTTAATAGTAAAGTATTGATCATCCTGGTGCACTGAACGGAAGAAAGGCCGTCGTTTTTTGCAACACAATATGATCCTCCACATTCGTTTGTAGTATCAGTGGTGAATCAGGAATACGAGCTATCAGATATGTGTTTGGCAAGGGTATAGATTATATGTAACACAAATATATCTATTGCAACCTATAAACAGCCACATTGCATATGTATATCTTTCTTCGTACTACATATATATTCCCTCATGAAGGACCTTGAAATATAGCACGACAGCATATATGCATGATTGATATTTTACTCCTCATGTAAAGCGGAGGTAACATTTCGCTTAACAAATTGCAATACGTGAATCTCAACTTGGGTATAATAGCCACAACACTCCATTGTACTTACAATGTGCAGCTAACGAAAACACTACTAGAGTTGCTCGATGCATGGGTGGGAGTAAAATCAACGTCCTCCACGATTATACTCTCCTACCGCTCATGACGTATTTCATGAAAGTGGCTATTGGCCACGAACTAGAACAAGCTCTTGTACGTGTTGGTAGAAGTATATAGCGGTATGGTAGGAGTACGGCATTTACCGAGGTGAATGAGAGAGAAGAGAGAAAGAGAGAGAGAGAACAAGTAAGCGAGCAAGCGGTCGGGGCTTCGGTTAACCTCAGCCCTTAACCGGCGGCAGGTCACGTGATTTGATCGTTAGATCAACGGAGACCCCGCAGCCGGCGCCAAATTAGAAAGCGGGGTAATTGCAGACCGTTTGCACGCCACCGGCAACTGACCGAGATGCTAGCGATGCTGCTGCTACTGATGTGTGCCACCCGAGCTGGAGAACGAGGGTTCGCGAGAGAGAGAGAGAGAGAGAGAGAGAGAGAAAGAGAGAGAGAGAGAAATAGAGAGAGAGAGAGAAAGAGAGAGAGAGAGAGAGAGAAAGGTTGACGGCTATTGCTGAGCTTGTGTCTATTGGCCATTCACCACATCGTCGTCGTCCTCGACCTCGAGATACCCTCTTGATTCGCTCAGTGCACCGAGGCCACTTCACCGCATCGCAAACTAAAAGAGAGAGGCAGAGAGTAAAAAATATAAGGAGAACGAATGAGGATGGGGAAGTGAAGGAAGAAGAGGTGCTACGAAAGTATTCCGTATGGTACTGAAAAATACGTCAATGACATTTTTTTTTGGAGTTGCGCGGTGAGCAAGGCGAAATATCAGAGTTAGAAGGGAAAAGTCCAAAGCTCAAAACTTGTAAACTACACTTTGAGCAAAGTGGGCTGATTCTCCAATGCGACGTTAACGGTAAAGGCGGTAAAGGTACGTACAAACAGAGTTTAAAAAGTTTGCCAACGTGCAAACAACCAAATTTGCATTCGGGACAAATCTCTTCTGAAATTGCAGAAACGAAGATACGTGCGCTATCTTAGACAAAACGGTGGCGTGAAGTAGAGTGATGCAAGAGAGATGATGAGATATACAGTGGTAGTGTCTGTATCCGATACTAAAGTATGAAATTCTCGAGTAGTGCATCGTCCTCCAATTAGCTATAGACTCTCTTCGCTTGGCACGAAGGGGGGGTCAAAAAGTGCTGACCCGTAGCACCAGCGGTTCCGCTGCGGGCACTCGATCCCCGATGCTCCTGTTCGAAGTGTGCAGCTATACAGAAGGTGCAGCTGCTGTCGCGTGCACCAGACCTCGACACACTGGCAAACTTCATTACGTATGCAAACCCGTGCAGTTACCACATTTCAGCATCGTTTTGGCAGGTTACCCGACAACCCTTCCAACAAATGCAAAAATGTTGACTGACAATGAGCTCCCGAACTCAACACACCGCTGTCTAACCGTTTCACGATCAACGCTTGTCGGGATGACGAAAAATCCGGCTCCAAGGGTTTCGTGTCGTTAATTCCCCAACAACGGGAGACTTTTTTCACGCAGGACACATTTTTCTAGTTTTGTTTGTAAGGTAATTACAGACTTATGTAATACATTTTTTTTTCATGCAATCAAAGAAATAATAATTTAGGGTCTGCGTCGATGAATTTCCTCAGAATTATTTTACCGAGATTACGTAAACGAAAGAAGTAAGTTTAAAAACTGTAACAAATTTTTATTTTTATTTCAAATCTGAGACTGAAATTTGGGTATCTTATTATTAGTTTTCTCCAATAAGATACTTTCGGTATCTTATTACTTTTTTAGGTAAAAATCCAAGGACAACATTTTTTTTAATTTTAGAGTATGGCCTCATGATACTTTAAAGTATCTGGCATTTTTAGGAGTGGAAAAAGATCTGGGCATCGTATATCCTTAAAAGAGCACTTATTCCAGAGAGCAAGTACAAAGAGTAAAATTTTACGGTTGGCCTTTAGAGTTCTTGCCTACTGAAGTTCCGTGTGCCGGGAATGGTCGTTACGTATAGACGAAAAGCTCATGGAATACTTTATGAAGGTTCGAGTTGCAGCGCGAGACCGCCCACCATCACTGACTGCACTCTGTTAAGAAGTGTTGGTGCACCTGAATACGATCCCGTTGGTAGTTTTGGCGACTCGTCGATCCTGTGAACCGACAATCCAGAAAGAAGTCCATGAAACCTGCTGGATCGTTCGTTTCTGTGGTCGTTGCTGGGCATCATTTAAATTCGCGGCGCGTCGTGATTGCAACGCTTCGCGGTTTCTCATCCATTCGGCCGTTGCGACTCGCTGAGTTCCGCTGATTCGATTGTAGCCCCGATCTGTGTCCATTTCTCGCTTCTTTCCGCTTGTCTTCTTTTATACCCTTCTAGATTCTTGGTGTTCTCAAGTGCTTTTAGAACCTGACGTTCATCGCATCCCTCCGAGATTTTACGTAATCCGAGGAAGCCAGTTTTACTCTAAAAGTTTATATCTCGCAATGGTGCTCGACGGTGAGTTTTCGATCGAACCAAGCACCGGGTACTCAACTCTAATCTACAAGTGAAAGCATCTTTTTTTTTTATCTCAATTCAACCCGACAGCTTGGACGAACTTCCACACTCCAAGCGTTTAACCCTCAGCGAAAAGATTCTTTACTCTTCTGATTCTTTCTTTCTCGCAATTCTTCGTTCCTTTTGTCCCTTTTGCCCCCTCCATCACCCACCCCTAACGTCACTCGGATTTTCAGCGACTAATATTCCTGAGAGTTCTTAAGAATCAACGAGATGGAAGTTCATGGAGTTTGGCAACATTGATTTAAATCCGCGGTAGATAAAAATCAAGAGGAAAATAAATATTTGATACATATAGAATAAAGAATATTCAGAATGGTCGGTATTATCAAATTTCGAGACAAAAGTTTTCTTCTTTTTCGCTTATATTCTGGCATCGGCGACGTAATTGGGGCCTCCGATTGTCAAGCGAAGGGGAGCATTCGAGAAAAGATAAATTACTTGAAATCAGTTTCGAAACTCTTACTTTCGTCCAGTCCTCACAATGTCCTGCTTTCATCTGGGATCTCTAATGAAGTCTTCGTTTTCTTTTATACCGCAATATGGTTCCAGGTGATTACGGGACCCCTCTCACTCGGCCATATTCTTCCACGATAATGATAATATGGCGATCGATATTGCGTTACATACAGCTCTTGATTAACGAATTTTATAGATGCGGATAGGAGAGCATTGACCAATCATAGCAGGAATAAAAACAGCTTCACAAATATCTCGAACTTCGACTTCGATTGTCCATGTCTTTTTTTACCAAAGGATCATCATTCTATATCATTTGCCGTTGAGCTTTCATAAGGAAAATGAATGTATGTACCTTTTATACTTCGACAAAGTAAGTCGTATTGAGATCTCTGTCAATACCACAAATTTCCCGATCAAACTATATTGCATACAAGTCAATGTAATGCAAGGTTTACGCTCCTCGTATTATAAATTGAAATATAAGATACATCAGTTTTCAACCTGGGTTATATGCTTATAAATATATTCATTGAATACAATTTCTTAAAATGATAAAGTATGCGAAGCGAATACGTTACCTTGTTCCGGGGGAATTGAATTTTCACAGTGGAGAAAACGTAACCAGCGAAAAGTGGCGATCGATGCATTCCGTCCACAGTATTCCCAACTGTATATTACGGTACAGCATAATATGCTTATACTGCTTGGCTGCGGGATGTAGCAGAATCGCGTGTGAGCAACGCCTCGTGTTCGTACACATTTTGCACAAGTGCATCGATTCGCTTTAGCGGTATGTACTGATACACATGCAAGGAATGTTTCGCGGTAGTGAGAGAGTGAGAAAAAAAAATCTCACTCTACTCGTCCGTGGACGTACAGCGGTGGTGGGCGGGAGACATGCGACCACGCGCCGTCAAGACTATCTCGCTGCGAGTATATACATCTAGAGGTACTCGTTGAAAGTAGTTGCACTTGGATGCGGGCAGGCGAGCGAGCGTCTGATGTGGTTAGGTCTGACAAAGTAGGCACGCTACTACTTGCATTCCCGTTGCACAGTGAAAGTTGTGCATATAACTATAGCGAATATACTTGTGCCCTTCAGCACTCTCTTGCTGCGGAATGCAAGTGCGGAAGACTGAAGCATACATCGTCAAATTTATAACAATTTAATTTGTATTTCTAAAGATTAGTAATACCAAGCATAGTGGAATTTATAGTCCCACGTTTGAAGTAACACAAGTTTGAGAAAGTTTGATAAATTCAAAATAAGCAGAAAGTGCTAAAAGCTCGTTATACAAAAATAAGAGTTCATGCATAAATGCATTCTACAGTAAAAAAGCAGATTAATTCGAATCCTTAACCTTAAAGTAAAATTCAAAATTGAGTCAGACTTTTATTTCAAGTTGAAATTAAGTCTGAACTTATAGTTGATGACGAACGTAAGTCTGGTGTTAAATTCACAATCTCGACGTTCTTTTAGAACTTAATTTGAACTTGAACGTCTTTCCAAGAATATTTTCATTAAATGATTTTCTTCACTGTGACATGATTAGTGACTTTGAAGAAGTGATTGAAAAATGACAGGCGGAAAGCGATAAGAAAATTCTATTCAATATATTAAACTATGAAAGGAATTAGCAATATCCTTAATATGTTGTGAGGATTCTTTTGGACTAAGGTACGAATTTACATCCGAATTTGCGTTAAAAAAATTGGATCCTCAGAGCGCGGTTAAGTAGATAATCAAGATCGAAGTTACGTCGAAAAATTTGTCCCTTAGAATTGTTTCGAAAATTCAGTACCAGTGAATTTCACAAATGAATGCTATACCTACAACGCTTGACATATAATAAGATTCTGTATGATTGAATCAACTATAATTAACTGTTCTATTGGTGTCTTCTGGCAAATAGCCATCTCGGCCAGGCCATTTCATCCCCCGCTGCACATAATACGTATACACCGTTGCTCCAGCGTACGTTTCAGCTGAGCGTAGAATAACGGGAAGCTAAATAATTTCTCCGCAGCGCAACGGTAGTCGGGGGCAGCAGTCACGGTGTATAACGTTCTGCCCGACTTCACCGAGTTCCGTATGCATGTTTAATGATGCAGAATAATTAATCGATACATACAGTCTGCGTATTACCATATACCGCGATTACCATAGAGCCACACTCTGGGTACACATCAGACTCAGAGATCGCCGCACGACCCTCTGTCCGAATTATAATACTTTCCTTGGGACATACCACAGCCGACGTAGTATTATGTCAATTACAAACAGACTTTAGGAGTCATGATACATTAGATTTTCAATGCATAAAAGATTGGTGAGGCTCCAGTTTTTGATATCGACACTTCTGAGGAATTCAATTTCTAGTTGTTCCATTTCATCTCGCAGCGCAATAATAGAACTTTTTCTGACGAATGTTGCAATCACGCGAGTTAAGAAAAAGTTTCTCCAATGAGTATTGTAAAAAATGTTACTTCCCAAATTGTAAAAATGGGAGTTTTGTGCACGTGAAGCGTGCCCAAAACGTCTATTATCGTACTGAATGAAATTGATACTTTTTACCATAATATGTCGTCATGGGTAACGTACCTGTCGCGAATCAACGTCGGTGTCTCCACAATTATTTGTTGGCATTTGACGTGTCATTATTTTCTCTGCGTCTTTTTCTCGATTGCACTGTCTTGTGAGAAGATTAGTTCCACAAACATAAGTCAATGATACTGTGTTATTTAAAATGAAAAGAAATTTAATGATAGATAAAGAGTTCTATCGATCATATGGTTGCAATTTAGAAACTCTAGCCTCCTACCCTCTCAAAAGTATTTAAAAATAAGCTATCACAATCAGGCAGTCATCGGTAAGCGATATCAAGGATGCCAATCAATGGTTTATCGATAATAGCAATTAATGTTCAAAATGCTTGAAAAATATACGGGCCTTTTGTAAAACCGTCGTCCTGTGATGCTTGTGATGAATTTTATCATACCGTTGGTTCTGGTATTGCATCGGTAGTTTTTACATATACATATATATCATGTACCCAATAATGCCTACTGTTCAGCGTGATTTTGCTCGTTCCCTTGTTGTGTAATTGTGAGAGTACAAAATCGATGTCACATGTTAAAACGAGTTAAAGTAGCGACGTATGCAGCTGATGAGTAGAATATATGTATGTTGATAGAGGGGTAACGAGATAGAGGCTAATCTCACCGTAACTGGGCTTCCCGAGTCGCGTTGCTGGCGCCCTTCGTTAACTTTGTTCGTTTCACGTTCGTTTTCAAAGAATACTTGTATGTGTATTTAATGAGTCGTGGCTATATCGTCATTGGGTAACAAAAAGCGTATTAAAAGCTTTTGTGGTTATTGAAATATTATGTTTTGTTACAACGCATAATTAGGTATAACGCAGTTGGTATTATAATTATTGCTTGTGAAGCCGATTAGGGCACCCTTCGTTTACCGTTACGTATGCAATGCCACGTGACACTGCATCATTATTAGGCAGTATTACCTAGTATATTATATCATTATCAATATCAGTGGTTTGGCGGGAATATAGTATGCGAATTTCATACTCTGACCCTACCGACGCGCTGAGTACAGTGGTAAAGCGATTTTCGTGGCTTTTGTCGGATTACCTCACAAACCACTCGCGTACGTGATCAAATAAACTATTATTATTTAAATTATTCAGTGAGCTTATAAGAATTAAAAAAACAGTCAACCCGAAAGGAAAAACTGAACGCAAGTACCAATATGAAAACAGAATAAGATCGCGATAGAATAAATCGGAGAAGTAAGATGCTCTCGAGACTGATGGTCATTGTGTTGCAATACATAATTAGGTGCAGAATACATCTTAATTATATAAAGAGCAATTTTACAACCTTCTTTCTTTCTCATTTTTGTGCATATTTATGTTAGCCAAGTCTACAGCTTCAATTAGTGTAGGGTTACCAATTTCATTTCTAAACCTTCCTCATTTCTTCCCAGCATATCATTCCCAATTGTTTTATCCATTCACACCACTGTGTATAATACCAAAGTACTACAAATCAACCAATTATTGGTGTTAATGCATCAGTCTTGAATTCATCTAAAAGTCAGTGGATTTATTGGGACAACATAGATTCTTGTTCTACCTGAACAATTTGTCTCCGAGTAACTTATTATCGGAGGAGCACGCCGTATTACGTGCTGCCTCATCCCCTGCGCTACATGAAAGCCGACCCTTTGGAGAAACTCGTTTCACGAGTGGTCGCGGACAAGGGGGGTTTCATGAGAAACCCTTCAACGCAGTAGGACGAGCGAGATATAAGGCGAAACGTTGAAACCATATCCTTCGATGCTCGAAAGACTGGGCTCTTTGTAGAAACTATACCAGAAACCAATATTGGATAGATATGTGTATCGATCGAGCGCTAAGCTTCTGAGTTTTTATTTCCTCGTCAAATTCTAATTTAGTAAGAGATATCCATAGATTTTTGTGAGGTTGCAATTGATCTAATAACATCTAAAAAGAAATCACTAGACATAATGCTTGATCATCAGCATCCTTTTTCATAGTTTTTGCCTTTCTGAAATTATTAAGAACCAATAAGCTGATCAACAAACCTCTTAGCTTTGTTGATCAGCTTCATACAAAATAAAGCATTATGAGGAAGCTATTAGCAAGGGTCTACTTTGTAACTTAGTTTGTACGTATGAAGGTGCAATTCTTCTGCATTTTTGACAAGCTTTATTCCAAAGTTTTAATAGAAATCACACCGGCTAACATATATTTTAAGGAAAATTGAAACAGATAAGAAATTTTCTCTATTTTATTTACGCCCGAAATTTATTTTTATTCTTTTCAATCGATGAAAATCTCTACGAGAATTGTTATATGAAATTCATACGAAATATATATATATATATATTGTGCAAAAGCTACAGCTAATCATTTGTCCACGATACTGTGAAGTAAAAGTAGCTAAAGAGAAGGGGGAGGATTAATTGTTCGCTTGGTTAACTTGATTATTTTTCCCGCGTATTTCCCTCTATTTATATGCATCATCGGATTATCAATGAAACGATAACAAATTAAAATTCTTCCAGGTTGATTGGATGTATAAATAAAGAATTTAATAGTGATTCAATTAATGTCTTCGATCGCGTAATTTCACGTGACTCGCTGCATTCACACAGTCTCAGTGTCCTCAACCATTTTTTTCCCCTCTGCGTTCTCTTGTATTTCTCGATCGCCGTTGCTGCATTTTTCTTTTTATTCTCCGAGAAAGTATATCCCTGCTCGAATTCACGAGAAACGACGTTATTGCACGACCAATCAACGAATACGAAATTCGTGAGAGCAACAGGAAACGTTAATGAAAAAATATTGCGAGGGTTTGAGGGTGCACACAGTGCGGTGATGTTCGATTGGTATGCACTCTTCTTTCTCTCTCTCTCTCTCTTTCCCTCTTTGTCTGTCCTTCTCTTCGACGACAAGGTTCCAATATTTCCGGTCATCACGTAGGAAACAGTACAGTTGGGGCGTACACCCCGATGGAAATGCAAATTCGAAATTCAAATACAATCGAAGGTCCGAACACGACTATGAAATCGAATAGAGTTCTACTGGGTCCAGTGAATCCAGAAACGCACCCAACGACACTCCACCGTACACTATACACTACCATCAGCACCACTTCTATATTACTATACATGTATTACTTTTCACAATATTCTCTCTCGCTCACTGCAGTTCATATCGCTATCTGCCATTCGGACTTTCCCAGAGAGATCTTAATCAGTTTTTTTTTTATTTTCCAACAACAGAAAAGTCCTTTTCAGTGGGGAAAAATCATGTGCAATTATTATCAAAAAAATTTTAAAAATAGAAAAAAAATAGATGAAAAACTCCAGCACATTGCTCGATTACTATTCTATTTTTTGAACAAAGCTACCTCTGTTGAAGTATTCCGTTGGTCAATTTTCGCTCACTCACATACGTAGGTATGTTAAAAATGGAATATTTTCAGTGCGTTATATGCAAAATTCTATTCTGCAGAATTGTTTGAAAACATTATAGAATCTGAAGTTTAACGAAATTTGAGTGGTCAGGAAATTGCCAAATTCCAAGTTACAAGGGACATGCACTGTATGTGGGTGAAATTTCAGTTTCATTCCTGGTAGTTTACTCTCGAGATAAGCATTTTTACAGTCGAGAGGCTGCACTTTTTTTCTAAATAAATTTTCTGGTCGTTTTGGATCATTTTAGGGATCCTAACACGAAATTCTTGAAATATTTTACAAAAACGAAAATAATGCAATACTTGAAGTTATTACTTACACAATACGTTAACGCTAAAGAAAATTTCAACAGCTTGCACAAATAGTCCCTACAGCGGTTGTTATTTATGACGAGGGACACAAACTCTAATTCAATTCCAACCACGTCGGACGTAGGGCTATTAACTCAAGCTGACCACCGCCGGTACTGAAGCCGATATTTGTGAAACGGGATGTACTCGCGAACAAATTAAAAATTACATTGTTACAGACGCACGCTGTATTACATAATACACACATTTATCTATATTATTTAAGCCTCGTTTAAAGTTCTCATGATTCGACCGCTCTTCTCTATCACGTCTTTCATTTTTAAGGCGTATTTTTTAAGGACTCACATAAGTGATATTAATATGAATAAATGTTTTATTTCAATTTGAATATTGTTATTATTCTGTTAGCAGCATTCAACATTTTGAAAGCCATTTTCTTCCAAATGGCTCTTCAGATTGGGCTGAAATTTTGAGAGGATGCGGAAAAGTATGGTACATTTGGGCTAAGCTTCTGACTTTTCGAAACTTGAAGCCATAACATATATGTACACAGATCGCGTTTTGCCTGCAATATTTTTACAGTATTTTCACGAATTTGTAGATAATGAAAAATGAGCGTTATTTTTTTTTTCCTTCTCTTATCTCTACATATAATCCCAATGTAATGCATTACTCAGATAAAAACCACGACTTAGTGTCGCATAATTGTGAATATTGTTTTTGAAAGTACAATGAAGACGGCGACGTTTGCATTGTAGCTATTGATGGTAAGCTGTTAAGATTGCGGTTATCTGTGGAATATTTCATAAGTAATGAGACATAAAATAAAAACTAACTGTCGTATATGTGTGTCTCATTTTATTTATGTCAGTGATAAAAGACATTGCATTCGAAATATTATTCTAAACAGCGATACACACTTCATACTCGACGAAATAATTGTTATTTTCATAATATACAACCCACCGTGAGGTATATCGGTCAATATAAAGTAATGCCATGATTTATACTGACCAAGGTAAAATATAATTATTATGAATATTCGAATTATGAATTTAATGGACAGAATAACGTATTTGGGATAAATTGAGTAAAAATTCTGTTAGCGACTCGCTAAAGCATTCGTAATTACTGCAACGGTGACCTAGTGAGAGAATAATCGGAAGCGGCCGCCGCCCAGGCTGAGCAATCGAGTCAGTTCAACATGTCACCAGGCTCTCATAGTCGCTGGCCAATGCACATACCGAACGCAATCAATCTCGCCACGTCGACTCGCGATATGTCGACGTTCTCGTTGAGCCCATTATTATCTACAATTGTCATCCCCGAAGTTGCTTAACGTCTAACGTTTTTCCAGTGAGACACATGTTGGTTTTGTAACTTGATCATGAATCTCGGACACAAGATTTTCGGTAATTTTTGTTTTTTTTTTTCAATTTACACAGCAATGAGAAATGAGAAAAGGTTGGTTCAAGTAAATCAGTCGGACGGAGGATCGAAAATAAATGGTATACTATTTCAACAGAGCAACAGTTGAACAAGCCTGCAAGATGGAAACATGCGAAGTTGAAGAGGGAATTTAGGCGGAAGCCAAAATTTCATCAGGGAACTTTCTCATAGAGCTGGCGTAAAAAGTGAAAAATAATGAAGAAGCATTTTGCAAGTTTTCTACTTTGCAGGCTTGTTTATTCAGGGTTAAAAAGGCAATCTTTCAACTTTCCATTGTGTCGAGCATTTTTCACAAAAACTCCTTTCCTGAAAAGTTAGAAAAGAAGCTAACCCCATCTCGTGAAGCAAAAATACTTTTTTTAATTTAAAAAAAAAAATCTGATCTTTGCGAAATATATTTAATATCTAGAAATAATCAATTTGAAAAAAATAAAAATACATTTTATAAAAAGATGACAAAGCTTCCCATAACTCGAAATGAATCAGTGATCAAAAGTTCGCACCAGTTGCATTTACGCTTATTAACATAGTTGATCAATCTCTTCTCTCAGTGCGAAGAAACCAGTTCACCCTAATTGAATATACATGAAATCTGTATTTACCCTGTATTTTACCTTTGCTATAGTACGTCCGGAATAAAAAATTATTCTCCAATTAACGTGCCAGTATATAAGAGTATATAAGAAAATTGAGTTCTCAGTTCGCCGAAAAAGTTTTCCAAGAGTTTTTTTCCGGTGTAGAAATCGCATACAGAGAAGGGCGCGAGCGTGTGAGTTTGGGGATGGATCGAGGACGGATAACCGAAATTTTGGAATAAATTGTGCATCGGTTTTCGGCCGGATGACGGCGGGGGGGGTAAAGGGGGAGGGGGTCGGTTGTTTATTCTCGAAATTAAATTGAATTGCCCCATAACTTGCCGGTCTATTAGCCCTGGGGACCGAGGCTAGTTTGCTCGTAAATCTCGTGAGTATCGGACCGGGTGGGCGCGCAGTAGTGGGTGGCGCCGTGGCTGGCCCCGGCGCCGTTTGGATCTGTTCGAGAGGAAAACTCTGGTAGCGGAACGGCGCTGGAACTGGAGTGGTGTCGGACGGCTGTGCTGGGGCTTTCGATTCGGCCCGACAATGCGTCCGGAAGCTCCCAGGAAATACATGGGCGTGGTGCGGAGATAAATGTACTCTTGCATTTGCATACTTACCTCGTGGCTCGATGTTGCCCCAGCCAGCCAGAGAGCCACACAGAGCGCCAGAATTGCGACCAACCAATGGTTGAAGTAGTTCGATTCACTGCCACGATTCTCATCGGGTATACAGAGGATATAAGCACGCAAGCTCGCACAGCGTAAAAGACCGCAGCCCTTTCCATGTCGATGCTTCATTTCCGGAATTCGTTAAAGCCTGTATTCGCCTCGCAAAAACGTTCCGATGTTTAAAGAATGAGCTGAGCAGAATGGCGAGTCTATTCGCAAAAAAAAGGAGCCACTAAATAAGTCCAAAAGGCAATATTAAGTGCCATGGTATTCTGAAAATGAATTCACAAAGACTTTTTGTATTTTCAGACAACTCTCTTTTGCATTGTATGTATGTGATGAAAAACTAATAACTTTTGATAGACTTTTGACAGTTGAAAAGAAAACATCAATGCTTTTTGTTTTCTGGTTTTGACAGACAAACAGACAGAAAAGAATGAATGTTTTTTTTTTTGGAATCTAGGACTCTCAAAACATGTATTTTCATAAAATTTGAAAGTCCATTTTTTTATCACAATAGTTTCTCTTTTATTACATACTTTGTATGTGATGAGAAAGTAAAAATCAACGTCATTGAAGTTACTAACAAAAAAAACAATTAAACGAACTCACTAATTTTTTTTCAAATATATATAATTTTTTAAAGAACTCTAAAGAATGTCTAAGCCTGTATTATTTCTGTATTTACTTCTGTATTATTTTGTTTTTTTAAATGGTTGAAACGTCGTGAGTTTGGGATCATTTTTAGTAGAAAAATAACAAATCTCTGTTTATAAAGATATAATTTCTCTAGTACAATTATTTAATCGGTGGTCACCGCGTCTCTTGATGCCATTAGAGGCTAACAATTAAACCAAAGCTAGTAGGTCACCGATTGCGTCCGCAATGCTAAATCTATTAAGTATTTAATTAACACTATAAAAATGCCATTAGAAAAAAAAACTCAACAGACTATTCGTTACATAAATGAAATTTTTTTTTGTTTATACCAAATTTCTTTCTCTCCCCTCTAAGTACAAAATATTGATGCCTACTTTTTTTTTTTTTTTATTAAATGCAATCCAGTAACAGTACATTATATGAACCAAGAAATTAGTACTTCGAGAAAACTGCAATTTTTCATACAACTGTGATATCGATATGCCCTATATAGAGTCGTGGTATGTTTTTCGAGATCGGACCGCGAGATACATCGAATTAAAGCCATACTATTCGAGACAGAGAGATCCTCCACCAGGATCACTACCATTGTGGGTTTACTCGCTCTCGGCGATTCTAGTATCGAGAGGAGGGATCGGACAGATATTGCTGTGTGGCTAAACCACATCCTCAGCGAGCGGGTACGACCAGTGGTCGTAGAAGTTCAACGACAGACAACAACTGTGTCGAGCGCATTCGCGTTTCTACAACCGAGAGTTATCTTGCCCTGGCTCTCTGTTTGTGTCCGCTTTCCAGCTTGCCACTTTAATGGATAGCCTGGCACACATTGCTAACTGAATTATCAAAAACTCACAAGCTCTCACGTATTTCACGAAAGATATTCTAAAATTAGAATATGCTGCCTATGAACTACATTCCAATTCTCAAAAAAAAAGGACTATTGATTTTAATTTAATTCTCCGGTGTCAGATTGTTTCGCTCTTCCGCGGAAAGAGATCTTCTTAAAGCCGTTGCAATTTTCATCAATTAATTAACATGATTTGTAAATTCGAAATATTCATATCGGAAGCCTTAGGTGCACGACTGCAACTGATTTACCGAAAATCCTAATTCTTTGTGTCTTAAATGAACATTTTTTGTTTTAACTATCAGAGCAACCTGTAGCCGTTGGCTATAGAGCCTTTCGTATGCTCTCAAGTCAGGAAGCACCATTAACTCATATTAAACGACTAGAAGATTGCAGGGTCACAGTTCAGAACTCAATGAGCATTGCCATTAATAACCCGGATGAAATTCCATACTCATTTAAAAACCCGTTCAAAGCGTTTCGGTGTTTTACGTTGCTCGTAGTATTATTGCTACGGTATTAATTTTCATTTTTCAAGTGTGCGCAAGTTAAACACGAGTTTCATCGACCGAAAAGAGATCTGGCTCGCCGCGTTGAACCGGCTAATAACTTGTGGGACACGCCGGTGGGTGTTAAACGATGACCGTAATGAAATATGACAAAGACTTCATCGTCGGTGAATAACTTTTTATCAAACGCGTCTGAACTACGGAGACAAAAGGCTATCTTTTCTATCAATTACGATTTTTTGCTTTTGTTACAAAATTATTTATGTCCCTATTACACGATATCTTTTATGTAAGAGATTATACGTACATTTATCAATATAATAAATTTGACATAACATCAGAAAATTCACAAGACCTATTATCTAGAAATCAGTACAACAGCCAGTCTGATAAAGAGAATCATGACAACTTATATTTTATGTAACAGTTTAATCAACAAGTGATTTAGAATGACTCGCAATTTTTTAGATATCATTCTTAAATTTAGTACACACGTTGACTACGTGGTATTTTTTTTCTTTTCTTTTTTTTATTATGCCAGTAAAAATGTTAACTTTTGTAAATTCCGAGGTATCTGACTGCAATTTTTCAAACCTCATTTGTCACCGTTCGTACCGCAAACACTGCCACTCAAAGCGCCTCTATTCCTGCACTCATTACAAAAACTATCATGTGTAACACGGGCCTAATCACTCGTGTGATTGCGGCCCTCGTTTAGCTCGGTCAGCACACCTCACACTCGTCGCAAACGCCAACTTTTGGCCCTTATTCCACAATATACTATTCCATGGAGATATCACAATGCAAGATTTCAAAAGTAAATGTACTGTATCAATGCACGTCCTCCATTGTGCAATCGCTTAAGTACATACTCGTCTGTTCGCCCGCAAAAAAATGAGACTAGTAACACATGACGTCATCTAGCTGCACGTGTACGCATATACGCATATAATATATATGCTTACACGTGCGCCTGGAATGTATTCTCGATTGACGCTTATCTCTTGGTGCATTTTACTTGTGTAAGCTTGGAAATACATAACAAAGTGTCACGCGCTCGTTTTGAACAATAATACATTTGTCTACGTTTCCCCGACGACAGAAACTATAAACATCATATTTTGAGAAATATACATATAGTTAAAACAGTAAATATTAATTTCTATTCGATCATCGATCCTGCCCATCAAAAGTCGACATAACGAAGTCCATTGTTGAGGTTTTATTCGTCTTGTTTACTGGCCATCGCTGTTGTCAGACACATTGGATACCGGGTCCATGTATTACAACTTTTTGTTTATGACTCATGTCAATTCTGACACAAAGAGAACTGCGCGTTTCAGCGTTTGGATTCATCCAATATTAAATAATAAAAAAAAATTACGGAACAAAAAATAAATTAATCAATTCGACAGAAGTATGAATGTATGAACGTAATGTTTATTGGTACTCTCATTTTATTTAGGACCCATACAAATATTGGTGTATTTAGTGACACGATAAATTATAAGCCACGATATCATCAATTCATGACTATAGAAAATACAACAATCTTTTTCAATGGAAACATTTAGTTGTGTTCGTTTGCAATCGCTGAGTAACAATTTTGATCTGTAGTGTAAAAAATACATTATTTATGAAAATGAATATACTTTTGTCGTAAGTTTTTTTTTGTCTGCACCATATTAAACATGTTCTATAAATCGTGTTTGATATATAAGAACCGTAATTTTACAAAATAGCTATATATTACATTTAATTTAATGAGAAGTATCTAAGAAAAAATGTCCTATAACGTATTAATTCGCTATTCACTTTTCAAACAATTTTAACAGAGCAACACATTGCGCAGCATTTCTACTGTTCTTACATTAGTCATCGCGTGATCGCGCCAATCACGTATACAGAAAGAGGAAAATAATCTGTACCAACACATGTTTATTTGATAATAAGGTACTGATTCACAATGTCGAGTCATCGTTGCGTAGCCTAGTCACAACATGAAGTCTGGAAGGTTTGAGGCTCACCGTTCGTTGAGTATTGCCACCAGCGTCGATGGATGATAATAATGAGCCGCACAAACAAATCATGTGGGGTTGTTTTTCATCGGTATATTTAATAGCAATTAACGGTCTAATAACAAGTAATCGAGACATCCAGTGTCCCTGAGTTCGAGAACCTTTCTCGCATACTCTTCGGTCATTGCCTCACCACCTGCTTCTCGAACGACGACGGCTGCGCGTTTAACATCTTGATTATATCGATCAAAATCACATGAAATAATGCCGCGAACGAGTGGCAAGAAAAAGAGTGAGATCATAAAGCCAAAAGTAGCACAACGCTTGTAATCGGCGAGTAACTTGTCATAAGAATATTTGTCCAAATTTTTGATACCAGAATCACGCAATTGCGTGATCAAAGCCTTGTGATAAGCTCCAAAGATATCGTTAAACCTTTCAGTTCTATCGGCTGTGGAGCAATTGAGATAGAGGAATGTAGACATATCGATGGCAGGTGATGAGTAAGTCATACAAGCAAAGTCAAACAGCATCGCCTCGACTTTTCCATCAATGTTCCGAAAGAAAACGTTATTTCTCGTGAAATCACCGTGACAGAGAGTGGCCAGCGGCTCAACCGGTTTTACGGACTCCATCATTATCTCCGCGAACGCGTTGCCAAAATGTTTTTCTAACTTGTCACAAAACGCTGGCTCGCAATTATTTTTTCGTAACCACTCGATCGGTCTTGTACCGGTAACGTCTATCAAGTCCTTCATCCATGAGTCATCAAGGAATCTCGACTCTTGAATGTCATTCACGATTCTCTTTAACTCTTCAGGCTTTTGTTCCTTCATCGCGTAACCTATTGCGTGAAACCTACCGATCTCCTCTACAGCTGACAGAACGTATTCTAACGGTAAATCAAAAGCCTTGGAACAAATTTCATAGCCCAGTGCAGTGATGTTTTCAACGACAATCGCAGTTTCGCCAGTAGGATCGTTAGCCGTGTAAAAGCAACGTGGATATCGCGAACATTCTGTAGCAACTTTTGTGTAAAAAAGTATTTCATTGGAAAACTGTTTCTCCATATTCATTAGATCTGCGGTTCTCATGGATTTCGGTGGTTTCTTTACTACCAGCTTCAATACCGGCGTGTTCTTGCTGTCTTTATCGTTGGCCACTTTACTCAACTCAAAAGTCGCAGTCAGAAAGTAAATGAATGAGAGAAAAAAACCGTGCTCTGGTAGCGAAATCTCCCAACGAATATTGTTACTTGATATTCCCATATTTTTCGATATAATTGGTATCAAGTGATTCTCAATCCACTTGGTTTCTGCTTCACGTACTTCCGACATTTCGAATTGCCAAAAAAAAAAAAAAACAATATATTCACTTTGATAAATCCGTTGAAGAAGTGCTTCCCGTTATGCACAGCGGGAGTTTCACAACTGACCGACTCACTGACTCAACTCGACTCTGTGATTATATAGTGGGCACTCACTTTTCAAATTGAACAGAACGACGCTCAGTGGCGTAGAAATCGACGTTGGAATATTCACGACTGCGCAGGCCCGATATATCATACATACTACAGGCATAATAGGACTTTGAAACATACGATGCTGGTTTTCTATTTACACTAATCGCCGCAATAGGCGTGCATCTCCGTCCTTCACTTTTGTCTATTTATAGATTTGCAGACGGATGTGAATTCTTACGATAGAAGTACTAATTCTCAACTTTTCACACTATAAAGCCTTTAAATACACTTATGTGATAGTTTTAGAACAAAATTGTTCTATCACGATCATTTGTTTTTCATGGACAGTTGAGTATCGAGTCAATTATTATCTATTGGAATATTTACGTTTGCGACTCTACATAAAATGCATAAATTCGTAATTTTAAGGTGGCTCAAACCTTTCAAAAATATTTTACTTTTATGCCTATAAAATTGTATACAAAGTACAAAATAAATACGTTTCATTTATAGTATTACATGCACAAAAATCTGTTTATATTCGAAAGATTTTTTTCTATTCGAAAGATCGATTCACGTGGTCCACGTCTTTTTGATCTTTCCGGGATTCTAAAGCTTGAGTGATGTTCCGATTTTTTAAATCCTTTTAAGATCTGATCCGATTGCCAAATGTCAACTGATCTGGTAGAAATAAAAATATAAACCATCCTAACATAGGATGATCGAGCGTTGGGATTGGGGATCAAGAGGTGGGGATAGACTCAGCGGGGCGCACGGTGTGATCGGTCAGAAATTTTTATTTAAGGAATTTAAATTTTTGCGTAAGAAACCCTGAAGATATTGCTTAATGTTTGCAATAATTACTTCGCAGCTTTTCGACTTCAACTGTGTTTGTAAACATCGGAGAGCCTTGTTCATTCACGATCTGCCATAAGAAATACAGTAACAGTTCAATAGAGCAAATAAAAGTATATACATATATATCTCGAAAACAGTAAAGACAATAAACTTATTGAAACATCGCAAATAAGGTGCTCTGAATGTGGCCTTTGAAATGTTCTACCAAACTTGCAGTACTTTGTAGATTTTTTTCATTTTAAATCTCTGAAAATTGTACAACATTTTGTGTGTTGTTTTTTTTTTTTAAATATCCAACAATAAAGTAAAAAATGGCATCATTTTTAAAAATTGCTTGCACAGCAAATATTGTAAAAATTCAGTAAAGGAATTTATTTGATTTTACTGAACTTGTTGTGAACAAATTTAGTCTGATTAATTTACAAAAGTTTGCCCATAAAAACAGTCGTGCTGGATCGAAATACGTGTCATCCTTGTTAAGCGAAATTCCATAGAGTTTATCGCACTGAGACGGTTACTGCTCGCAGTGGCATGGCGAATTTATCCATGTAAGGAATATTTCCATTATTATTGTGTAAATTTACTGAATAAATCAACCGGTTGATAGCTGAAAACCTGTACGTTGATGCTACAGTCCATATCTTTGAGTTGCAATCACTGCAATATATTTGCTCGTCTAAGGGAAAGATACCGAACGTGATTTATTATTATGAAGCATTTATTGTTATCGACTCTGAAATAATGTTACTACTCCGTGGTCGCCGATAAGAACTTCTAAATACCAGATAAACAGAAACACATTAAAAATTTATGCACTATCCCAATGTTTTGTCACATATTTCATATATTATTCTTTATTAAGTTGCTGATAATCCGCGGCGGGTCAAAAACTATCATTGCTATACAATTACTTTTAGCAGTGACCTGCGTGACTGTTTTGTCGTTAAAATTATGATAACAGAGCGCAGCGCTTCTCATGTTATTATATAGTACCACAATCCACAACTCTCGGAATTATATTCGAATCTTCGATCAGTCACGTAAGTCGTGAAAAAACTAGAAGAGGAGTTGGTCAACAGCACGCGTAATAGAGCATATGTGGTTGATATTCCATGGCAATTCTACCCAAATTTCTACCCTGACCCTCTTCAAAGTGGTGTATTATTTTTTTATTTATCCACCTGAGCGAAGAGAGCGTGCTTCATTTCATAAAGATCTTTTATCGCTTTTTTTTGGGAGCCTTTCGGATTTAAAAAAATTTCGCCCAATCATTTAAAGAAATATTTATGGAAACCAATTTGAGAGAAGCTTCGGCATCGAAGCCCCGACCGTTTCAGCTCTTCTTCGGAGACCTCTTCGGTATTTTATTGCCCTATTTGCGACCATTATTTCATCTTTGTGTTCTTTTTGATAAAAACATTTGTACGTAGAGTCTGGTTATTAATTCTGCTACATCATTATGATGTGTGTATTCTTGATGTGTCTATTGAACTAGAGACACCACTTCGGTCTGTCACTGTGTAGTTTATATTTTTATCTTGCATTTTCTCTACGAACAATGCATTGTTTTAATATCAATTCTTTGCAGCGCAGCGACAAGTCGCGAGATAAAGCGGATCGTTTGGTGATTTGCGGATTAATTAAACATTCCCTGCTCATTGCTAATAGGATTGAATAAAAAAAAGTGGAAAAGAATCGAGTGAAAAGCTACCTGAGAGCCGATATGTATTGACCTATCAAACAAAGACTTTTCTGCCAGGTGGCAAAAGCATGCGGGTAATGCGAGTTCACCGACATCAATTTTCTTTTGTTTTTGCACTCTACACACTTCTGAAAGAGAACTGATATGCCAAATATTCCCAAATAATTCTCCGTTGTGCTTCAGATTATTCTTTCCAGAATGAATGTAGCGATTTTTGTGATTGAGTCACAACTGAAGCAAGACCGTAGGTTTTAATGATTGTTCAAGAATAACTTTCTTAAATAAATTATATAACTTTACCAATAAACATTTTTTATTAACCTTAACCGATAATTATTGGAGAATATTTGATCCACTTTTTGTCTTTCAAAAATGTGAGGAGAGTAAACTACAAAAAAAAAGAAAAAAATACTTGTGGTTTGAAAATTCACGTCGATATACACTGTAAAAAATGTTTGAAATATCAATAATACAGTTTTATGTAAGGAATAAGGTAATTTTTTTTTCCATGTAGCCTGTATTTGAATCAATTAATAATATATTGGTACGTTATGCAAAAAGACATTACTTATATATTTAACACAATTTTTATAACTTTTATTACATGTTTATTATACTGCACAATAATTTTACATCAGATTTGTATATTAAGTTTAATATACACGGTATTAAAATAAAATAAAAAGCCAATACAAGTTTAATAGACTGTTCATAAGAAATTCATCACTTGAATGAAACCGAATTGCCGGCTACTCTATACAGCACTAACGCTCCGATTTTTGTTTTTTCACATTTTTGTCTTAGAATACATAAAATGTCTCAAATAGTCATTAATTCACATGTTGGGGAAATGGCTGATGTGCGTGCTTCTAAAAATTCGAGGAGCGATATCTCGCGAACGCTTTGACCGAACATGCCCGATTTTGGCACTACAAAAGTGCAACATCATAGAAAGGGAGTGTCCATTCCTTTGATAAATTATTTTTTACAAATTTCGCCATGATTTGACGTATTACCGAATTTTTCATTTTTTAAAAAAAAAAACAACACAAAATATCCTGCAAATTATTTCTCTTCCGAGCGGCTTTTTGCGACTAACCGTTGGGTACGCTTGTTGAGACTGTGCGCTCGAGCCGTATGAGCGTTTCAGCGCTCATATTACGCTCGAGCGTGCTCGAGCATTAAATTTTCGCGTTGAGCCGTGAGCGCTCAGCTCGAATAGAATAACAGTGTTTAAGAAAGGCTTCGTGGGGAGGAACGAATGTGTTGGATTAACATAATGTGGTGAATAGAATTGTGCTGGAAAGAAGGGTTTCCATCTAGGCTGAAAAAAGAATTTTGGTGAAAACACATGACTTTCAGCAGGTTAAAGAATACATGTTCAAATTCATGTAGCTTGCGAAGTGTTCTTCATTTAAAAGGCAAATATGCTGCTACCGTCGCGATAAACGAATATAGTTTAGCAAGATCAACTTTCATTTTACATTACTCCTCGTCACGAGCTCTCGTGACCGAATGAGGTCTCTCTCATCTCGCACCTCTCCTCTCTCGTGAACTAACCAAATCGCTGAGATATACATGAAGTAAATGTAATATTTCAATTCGCATCACATCCATTCTGCGTTGTAATCGCGTTCCACTCATTTGTTCATCCACATCAGACATATCGAGACAAGTAGCTTGTGTTTAAGATAAACGTGTGAAATTCCGCTTATGTATTCACGGATTACGCGTATCTCATGACACTCTGTTATTCTTATAGGTTGTAAACTCCAACGATGTAATAAAATTTCGTGTACTTATGTTTCTCAGCAATATAAACTCTTAACGTTCTCTCGCTGACAAAAACTAGTAGCTGTTTAATTTAAAGATACAATTAGTTAAAACAATAAATGCTTAATCGTTTCGAGAAATTACGCTATTCATGCTACACGCCGAGCGTCGAACAATGAACCTGAACAGCTGACGCACGCTCCAAATTTTATACTGACGCGCAGACTCATTTAATGGGTTATAAAATCGGCCAAATTGACCAATTATCACATGAATTTTGATACACATATTCTTAAAACGGTCAATAATTAAGTTATGTAAAAAAACTCATATTTTTCTTCCCTCATTGGCGATTCCCCCTTAACCTATCCAAAGCACCTGACTGATGGTTATAGTCATAACGTAATTACATCAATGACGAAGACAGGAAAAGTACAATCATCGCTAGACAAAGTTCAAAAGTCTCGAGTATGACCATTTATTATATATTACCATTATCGACGGAGAAAAAAAAAAGCACAAACATAAACATTGGGATCTCGATTGCTTAATCGCACGCGTGATACAATCTAATAACACAAGTGATCGAGACATCCAGTATCCCGGAGTTCGAGAACCATCTTCCCAAATTCTTCGGTCATTGCATCGCCACCTGCTGCTTTTATCCCGAGGGCCCTGGCCTTAACATCACTTTCCGAATCAGGAACGTAAAAGCCACGAGTAACTGGCAGGAAAAAAAGTGCTATCATAAAGCCAAAAGTGGCTCGTCGTTTGTAATCAGCAAGGAACTTGTCGTAAGAATATCTTCCCAAATTCTTTATTCCAGAATCTCGTAAATATGCGGTCAAAGCCTTGTGGTAAGCTTCAAAGATGTCGTCGAACTTTTCGACCCTGTCGGGTGTAGAGCAATTGAGATAGAGGAAGGTAGACAAATCAATGGCAGGCGACGCGTATATTATAATAGCAAAGTCAAACAGCATTGCTTCCATTTTTCCATCATTCTTCCGAAAGAAAATGTTGTTCCTTGTGAAATCACCGTGACAGAGAGTGGCCAGTGGCTCGACCGGTTTTACGGACTCCATCATTATCTCTGTGAACGCGTTGCTAAAGTGTTTTTCCACCTTGTCACAGAATGCTGGCTCGCAATTATTTTTTCGTAACCACTCGATTGGTCTTGCTGCAGTAACGTCCAATACAGTACGCATCCATGAAGCCTCAAGGAATCTTGCCTCTTGAATGTCATTAACGACTCTGTTGAACTCTTCGGATTTTTGCTCTTTCATCACGTAACCCATTGCATGAAACCTACCAATCTCTTCTACGGCCGAGAGTACGTACTCCAAAGGTACATCAAATGCCTGAGTACAAATTTCATAGCCCAGTGGAGTGATATTTTCAATGACAATCACAGTTTCATCGAGAGCACCTTCAGCTGTGTAAAAGCAACGAGGAAATCGCGAACTTTCTTTAGCAACTTTTGTATAAAAAAGTATTTCGTTGTGAAATTGTTTATCCATATTCCATTCAGCTAAGTTTACGTTGGGCTCCGGTGGTCTCTTTACTACCAGCTTCAGTGTATCTTCGCTAACTTTCTCGTTGGTTTTTATCCCCGAGTCGAAGGTCACAGTCAGAAAGTAGACATGAGATAGAAAAAAGGCATTTTGTGGAAACGAAATCTCCCAATAAACGTTTTTACTTGATTTTCCGAGATTTTTTGATATACCCGGTATCAAGTGATTCTCGATCCATTTGGTTTCTGCTGATGATACTTCGGACATTTTAAACTCGCACAAAAATGTTCACACGATAAATGCGTTAATGAATCGTTTCTCCGCTACAAGCAACTTGAATTTCTCCACTCAGCGAAGTACTGACCGGCTCAATTCCAGTCTTTGTCTCTGGTTAATAATCACTTATCAAATTGAAGAGAGCAACGCTCAATGTAATACACACAGATAAATATACGATAACAGGTAAATATTTGTTTGTCAGGTGGGAGAGTAAATACACTGGGGAAGGATTAACAAAATGTTTATTGAATAATAATATAAACTTGGGTACACGTATCTTTCGTACTCAGCTCGTTGTCGTGATAATCTCGCACGCACGTTCGCTCGCGTCGAGCCTCAACGATACTCTAGCGTTTTTTATACCGTGCAATTTTATACCGTTGCAATTGGCGCACGGTGGTTTCGGCGGTTACACGTAACACATTGGTCGACCGTTGAACTTTCTTTGTGGACTCGTTGCGCTCGGTTCTACCTGCAGGCAAGAGCTCCAAAAGTGGAATGCGCAAAATGATCATATACAATATAGTACGAGTATGCGTATGTTTCGTAATTTCATTAGTCACCGCTGCAATGAATGGACATTTTTTTTTTACGTTCCTTTGTACTTTTGTGTCTAGATGGTCAGTGAATTTAACAGTAGGTCGATATTGAATTTAAAAAAGGATGCAAAATAGAACGTTGCACACTGCTTCCTCATTATTTTTTAATTTTTACAAAGCAAAAAAAAAAATACATATTCTCTATAATATGAACTCTTTCTTGGATTCTCACCAAATTCAGTATCAAATAACGACACGTTCTACTCAAGTTTTGTGCAGAATGTTGGATCAGTTGCTTGCAATGTATTCAAATTGTAGTGTCCAATTCTGTAACATTTTGCAATGCAGATAAAAAATATAAATGAATCCAACGTAAAATATATAAATACAATGAATATATAAGAGATTATTCTAGCATTACCAGTTGACAAGCCTGTTCTGCAGGCAAAATTGGATTAGCATCGTGCATATATTCCCTATAGAGGCAAAGTAGAAAGTTCCTTTTCTACAACCCCATTCGCTCCGGAGGCTTCCTTCGTAGGATTGAAAAGCCAGAAGTGCAACGGTGGCCAGCGTGTCTCACTGGTACTTGTCACGAGACCGTGAAAGTCCGTAAATTAATGTACTATCATTTCCACCGGGTAACGCCTCGAGCGTGGAGCTTGCTGTGCGCTTGCTGGTTTTGCTATAGGGTTTCGTTGCGGCCAGCACAGAGTCTCAATTCATCGTGCTTCCTCGAGCCAAGAGGACCGCCACCAGAGCCAGAAGAGGAGTTAAGCAACGACGGCAGTGAGGCTGAGATGGTCGTGGTGTACATTCGCTCCGGGCCAGTTGGCCTCCATGGGCTCCGCAACCAGCTCAAATCAACAGCAACCACCGTGTTGATTTATCCTCCTGCTGCGAGACTACCTCTCATTCACTACCATGCTAGCAATTCTCGGAGTGAGAATATCCCGAGTATAACGCCGCGGTAGCAACGTCGCTTGGTGATACCGCAAGAAGTCTCAGAATGCTAAGATACTATAGTTGTAACGTACACAGACACGCACGCATAAACTCGTGTACACGTGCAATTCCATCTCCGCAGGACATTTGCCGAGTTCAGAATCGCGAGAAAAACATATAACCCACTTCATCTAATAGTAGCAGCACGTGCTATGCAGGTATGTGCGATATATTTCTAGAGGCTGATTTGGAATCTGCAACTGTTGATGTTGCGGTGAGACTGAACGTAGTGGACGAAAGTACGGGCTGGCTCCTGTTACCAACGGGCGCAAAATTGTCAGAGACTCTTGGCGCACGGGTCTTCCATCATCCTCGTCCTACAAGGGAATTAACTGAATTGGCCCGCCCGAGTGGTTCTTGAATGAGAGATCCTTGAGGCTAAGGAATTGGAAATATGGTAGCGAGCTACAAGGAGGAAAAAAAAATAGTAGCGAAGAGAGGTAAGATTGTTACGTTTTTCGAGGTTGAAAGTGGACGGAGAACAGAGTATCTCGGAGATTTCATCCCATTGAAGCATGAGGACTTAGTCTGAAAGAAGGAGAAATATACCCTCCGGCAAGGCATACGATAAAATCATCCGGCATCTTCCACTGATGTATGCAAATAACGAGCTACGAAGCTCGAAAGTCGCTGCACTCTCTCGTTCCCTCTAAAGAACGAGGAGGAGTACCCAACGGAAGCACGCTCGGAAAAGCTGCGATGCCCCTGTGTCGGGTACATATATATAATATATATATGGATGGCAGGGCAAAGCAGACGGACCATCTCACCACGCCCAGGCAAAATTCGCGGACGTGGAAAATTTGCTTCACCACTCGCCGACAGTCACGTACCACGTAGATGGGAATGGAAATACTGCTCTATGCGTATTTACTCGTATTGCGGTATGCAGTGTAAGTATGCACTAGACTTTTTTTCCAGACAGCTGTTACGAGTGGGTTTTCTATATTTTTACGTACATATATGTGACTTTCGAGATGGAATACAATATTTTAGTATATAGGTAGAAACAAAAAGGATATGATTGAGAAGAAATATACAATACCACTGCATTGAGGAAAATACAGATGTATTATATTGTACTTTAACGGTGCACATGTCTCTTAGTAAATTATTCAGCGGTTTTTCGGGGGTCTGATGTGAAGGGAGGAGTACTGAAAATTTGACTGAATTATTGTAGAGATAAACTTGGTGAAGTTTCAAGAAAATAAAACTCCATTATAAATACAAAAATAAGAAAATCATTAAAATACAACGAGCCAATTTAATCTACGGCTCTCGTTAAAATTGGGTTTCCGTGACGAAATGGGTTATCATAAAAAAGCAAGAAAACGGCCAATTTCAAAAATCGTTTTTTATCTCAATCATCAGAAACTCATAAGTCTTATGAAAAAAAAACTGTCGCACTTTATCTGGCGACAGTTAATTTACCAGCGCATGCAGATATCGCTAGATACTGCCATTTCATTGTCATGATTTTTAGCTAATGCGACCTTCTAAATTTCATTCAACCAAATGTTAATATATTCATAAAAACGATATGCATACAGGAACCCGCAGCACTTATTTTTATCATTCTATTTTACGAATTCTGGCGTGCATCCAACGGAAGGTATTTCCCACGTCGAACGTGCCAAGTGGACCGAATATCGTTATTCAAAGATTTCACGCATCAACGCGGATGTCGTGACGGTAGGTTGCTGCCCGGTTCAGTGAGAATTTGCGATACTACGCTCTATAGTGTACGTAGCTGTTCACCTGCAGGCGAGAAGACAAGGATATACCGGTGAAAGCGCGAATACCACCGTGGCAAGCGTCGCTTACCAGCCGCAATACACCAACCTTTTCACTCTTTCTCTTTCTTACCCTCTTGCTCACGGGTTTCCGCGCTTTTCTCATTTCTCGTCGTCGTTCCCGTGTCCTTCTTCTTTTTTGCGTGTTCTCTGTCTCTCACACCTTCCAACGTTTTACTCTCGGTTCTCCCAACATCCACCATTCCCGTTCGGTGCGACACTACAAACCCCCTTCGCTTTTCTCGCTCTGTACCTCTGTTGGCAAATATACAGGCGCGAATTTATCGACCCTCAGCTCAGCTAAACGGTTTAATCCAATTTTCCTGCGAATTGGCGACGACAGTTTTTGCACGACCGCCTCAGCCGCCGCCACTACTACCACCATCAGACCAACAGCCTCGACTATAACCACTACCGTATCGCACCAGTACTCTTATATTGCCGTCTCTGTTTCCTATATTTTTCGCGCGCGCTCGCGCTCTCTCTCTCTTTCTCTCTCTCTCTCTCTTGACGTCCTTTATACTCGTGCCACCCGCTAAATTCTCACCCGTCAACGTGTAATTGAAATGCCTATCGGTACTCCGCATCCCTTTTATCGCCTCTCTCCCTTTCGCTTTTTTTCCTGCTGAACTGCGAATGGATAACACCAACACGTCCACTGGTTGAAAAAATGTTCATTTCCCAGACGATGGTCAACCCTAGGCACTTGGCTAGCGATGACGATATCGCGAGGCAATATTTCTTCTCTTCGATCGTTCACTTAGCTAATAATTGATGGAATTACAATATTCCTATACGTACCTCTTTCTTCTTCGTTGTTTGTATCGGTTTTATTGCCACTGGTAATCCACAATTGTAAGACTAATCTAGCGTGAGTAATAAAAATTCACAGGATTGCATAAGAAAGTGGAGTCGTGAAGGATTATCTTCGCTTGAGAACGGTTGTCGGGAGAATTAGCCTGTCCTACAAGAGATTCGCACGAATAATGGCACGGGAACTTCCACCCCGGGATATATTATGATCCAAAACTTCCTACATTACCTTGAATTTTTAATAATCCGGTCAACCCTCCTCACTTCGGCGTTGAAAGTTTTTTTTGCGGTGACCTCCACTTTAGAGAAGGCCAAAGATATAGATTATGCAAGTTAAGCTGTGTGTGGCGGCTTAGCAGAAAAAGCTTTCGTTTCGTTATTACAAAAGGAACGAGAGAGGGAGAGAGACTACGTCACCGTTCTTCATTCCCTCCGCGAACTTTGTCGACTCAAAAACGCTTCTGAGCCGAAACTCAAGACTTGCTTTTAAACCTTCATCACCTTTATTCTTTCGTCGTAACACAGTGGCCAAGAGTTAGTACCCCAATATAACGCTTCAACTCCTATAGTTTGCAGATTTAATTATATTTCTTCTTTTATTGTGTTAGTTATTTTTATTGTATCATATTTTGATTTTATTGTATAGTTGACATCCATCATCACATATCCAGTCTTTTGTTTAATCAGATCTGACTATGTGAGCGAAATAGCAGCTGACGAATTAAGTGCTTGTAGACGGTCAGTTCACTGAAACATTACGCATACGCAGTACGTCGTTTCTGCATATTTTTAGATGAACATTTACATTTTTATTATTGCTATAAAAAGTAGGGGTTTTGGTGTTTATTAAAATATGAGGAGTTCCATCTCTATTCAGTACTGATGATTTTACTTTATCCGACGTAAAATCTAAATGCTGCCCTTGAATAAGTTAATGTTGAACTTTACCTTTTTTATTGGGTCATGGTAGAATAATATGTTCAGTATAAACGAAAGGGCTACGTTTCCCTATCTGTTAGGATACTTATCTAGAGGCTTTAATTTCCTGTTCCAGATAAGACTTCTTAATTCTCATCACGTACATGCTCTTCTCTGTAATATGAAGCGTGCAATAAGACATTTATCTACGATTACCCCCAACAAGTGGCTCTCCCAACGGATTCCGACGAAAATACGCTAAGCTTGTTAACGTTACTTATTGTTTTTGTTTGTCGTCGACAAAACTCCGGCTTCGCTTGAATTATCGATTGTGAGCACACGGTACTCAGTTCACTAGCGCTCGCTGAAAATTTCAACGTTTTCGATTCAACCATGAAGCAACGAATCAACCTCGAACGTCGTCCGAGCGCAAACATTGTATCCCGTAAAATTGAAATCTCCGAAGGTTCGAGCTCTCTTTGCTCTTCTGATCGCTTAAGCATAAAATCGGCAACCGGCTTACGTTTCAACCCCTTGTCGTCGAATAATATCGAGAATACAGGATGAGTTCCCCCAGTGTGGTTTCGCCTCTTAGAAGTTTATATACCAAGTTATAACGTTGGGGAGAAAACCCGTCTCGGAAAATTCGAATTATTCGAAGATTACTCAAAGCACTAGATACAAGTATAAGCGTTTGTACAGGCAGAGCTTAGCGAATGTTATTAGAGAATTAACAGCGTTTGGATGCGAAAAGCACTCGTGAAAGTTTATTCTTCGCGATCATTCAAGCAAAGCTCGTCCGAGACTTGAAACTTTTTTTAGTCCCTCCGACTGAAAAACAAACTTTGATTCGAAATAACAATAATGCCATGTGCTGTTACAAACGCATGTTTTAATAAAAATATTTTATTTCGTTCATCACATAAAGCGGTCTCTTTCTTATAAAAGCTAGTGTACAGCTTTTATACATAATTAGTAAATTACCATCTGTAGATCTGAAATACGATTGAAATGGAACCTCACACGGAATGTATCTACAACAACAACAGAAATATCAATTCACGCTGCTAGATATATTACCACAGGCGTTATTATTATTTTATTATTATTATACACGAGCTACCAGTGTCACAAAAAATGACGATATTTATTTCGGATGTACAGCAGAGCGAGTGAGGAAACGGGAGATATGTATTATTGCTTGGTTCACGAGAAACTAGTGGCTGTTAGGGGAAGCTACTCCGGCTTCGAACTGTTGGAAAGCGAGACGGAAGGAGAATCTTAGCTGTGCTTCCGCCGCAAAGCGGTAGCGAAGCAATGTAAACTGCTGGGCGTACTGAATTCTACTTCGCTTCTAGCCGCTTTCGATACGTAACCCCACACTTTCTCTTGCATCTATACTCTCTCTTTCTCTCCCTCCCTTTATGTGTTGTACATATACGCTGTGGTCGCCTTTACAGCGTGGTCAAACTTTCTCAACTGAGAGCATAATTTACACAAAATCGCCAAAGTTTCGAGGGTAGGCAGTACTGCGGTCGACCGCCGGCCAACGGAATGAAATTCCATCGCAAGTCTTGCTTCGTTCTAGCCTTATACAACCGCACGAAACTGCGCCTATCCCGTGAAAATAAATAAATCGTTTGAAGGAGATAATCTAACACAAAAGCAAAACTACGAAACTTGTTACAAATTGTTACTCCGAGTGAGGTGATTCCCAGCGAATGCAGGAATGGGCGACATTCAAATTAAATAGTACATTATATACTACAAGAGATGGAAGTGCAAGATTTTCGCAAAGCCGGATGTTTGATGTTCGAGCGAAGCTGGGGCAGAAATTCACACGAGATGAAAATGAATTCTGAGGCCAAAATTGATTAGCGAACTAGCTTCCTCTTACAGGAAGCTTTGTCAAAGATTCAAACGAATGAGTAAGAAATTTGCAAGTTTTTACATTGTAGGCTTGATTATTTGCTGTACAGTTGGTAAAAATTGGATATTAAAAGTTAACCCTATTTGGTGTCCACAAAATCCACACCGTGTCAATGGCCGTAGTTCAAAATCTGGTATCATTATAATCTGAAAACTTCTAACACATTTTACTCAAAAATAGGTGAATGAAAATCAATCCTACTTTTAGACTTTATTTCTACCGTAATTCTGCATTGACTGCTATTTCTGGATTTTCATTTATAGTACAGAAATCAGACATTACCAAGTTCTACTATCCCGAAAGCTAAAAGGGTTGCCAACTGACAAGGGGTCGAAGTTATCGACCCGCTTTTGCCCCACAAATGACACAACCTTCAACACAAGAGCACCAAATAAAAAGAAGTACTTGTATACAAAAGTTTGCGAGTCTTTGGGGAAATGAAATTTCGAAAGTGTGAAAACTATTGTAAGTCTGCCTTTCCGCAATCTTCTGCAGAAGAACTTTATTTATTTGTGTCTCTTTTTATTTACATGTAACAAATATTATTGCATCGGCAAGAAAAGAAATTCTTTAACATTAATTTGAGGGCATTCTCTAGTCCAGCTATTCCCGAGGGGAAACTTGCCACGTACTCGGAAGTTGGCCAAGCCAGCGGTTAGTCTGGCCAAACGTTACAAGCTACGTTTGATGGCTTTCGGCTTGCGAGATCCTCGGCAAAATCCGGGATTGACTGGTACTCGCTATACGCTGGTCACTTTTTCTGCTAGAGCAAATTCCCTGAGTCACAAGGAAGTGCTGCTTGGGGTTGCGTTCGTCAAGCGGGAAACATCCCGTACGAAACGCACGACCAAACAGTAAGCAACGGGTGATTGCACGAGGGTTGGTAAACTCTCGTTCGCGCGTTTTCCCATCGAATTCCCTGTGGACGGTGTAGAAGGAGAAATTTAATAGCCATTCTGCGTGCTTTTCCGTGCTTTCGGCCCTTCGCCACTACCTTTTTCCTCTCCTTTGCTCTACTTCTGCTATCCGCTCGCTCGCCCCAACCAACTTTTCATCGTGGATAAAACTAACTTTTAGTGTACGACGCAATAAAATCTTTCTTTACTTTCTCGGGCACGTGTGCACCACGACAGGAGATGCTGCTGGACGCGGGACGCCCTGCGCCTTCTACCTTTCCCCGTTTTCGCTTCGTTCAATTAGATCGCTGGTGCCATGCGCCAAAGAATAAGGATAGAACTTTCTTGTTGTTGTTGTTATTGTTACCATTGTTGTTGTTGGTCTTGTAGCAGAAGCCAGTCGATTCCCTTGTGACAGTGCGGAGTTTCAGTGTTCTCACGTTGTGAAATAGTGAATATTGGTATGAAACTTTTGTATTATGTAACAAAAATCACTTTCATCCAATTCCCATACCAAGAAGATTCTACATACTTTTTCTGCAGACGATTTTATTGTAATAATATAACGCATATTACTATACTGCAGCCAATGTCATATGTAGTTGATAAAAAAAAAAGAATCTGTAGTACAGTCGACAAAAAGTCAACGGGTACAATGAAAATCTGGTTTCAGAAACAGATGGTTCATCCATCTTGCTTATTTTTATGATTTTATAGAAGAAGATAAAGAGGGCTGTCTGATACCGTTAGAAACTGGGTCGTTTGCTTTATATCCATAAAAATTGGCTTTATCGTATGAACATTAATTTCCAATTCCTGCATGTATTGCACTCACAAGAGATCAAGGTTTTTCAGAAAAGTTACACTCAATTTTTGTTTAATCAATCAACTGATTCGTCTGTGTAGCAATTTCCCTTCAGCTTCTGCATTTTCATCAGCTACTTGTCTTATAGTATTATTATCATTATTATTGTTATTATTATTATTATTATTATTGTTATTATTATTATTATTATTATTGTTATTGTTATTGTTCCTAAGAGCGAAGCAAACTGGGGTAGTCTATATAGAATGCGTCGAAAGCTCGATCGCTCTTCGATAGATCAGAAGCAATTTCCGCACTGCACCGTAGCTCTTGGAACGTCACTTGACTTCGAGGTATCGTAAGAGGAGTCTTCTTTACTACGCTGCTACGCGGCTCACGGAACAAAAGGATTTGTTCGAGTTCAGCTAGCCGTGATAAATCGTTGATCTGCCGAAAGTGAAAATTAATCCGATTGGCTGTAGAATGAAATGAATCCTGTAATAAATCTTGTGTGGTTCAAACGATGAGTTATAACTCGCTCGATGAGAGTGAATGAGAGAGTGGCGTTGGCGAGTAGAGTTGGAAGAGAGACAGGAGGACGGTGCGGGATGAGGGAAAAGCTCACCAGCGGGCGGTCGGTTGGTTGGTTCTGCCCTGTGTGCCGTTCGGCCAGAGCATCGAAGTACCAACGAAGAAATATGATGCCTCCGATCAGCTTATTTATCGGCAAAAACTCGGTGAATAGAGCTCCCGCTTCTCCTCGATACGGCGATGCTCGGACAGCACCTCTCTTCTCTCGGTTTCACGTTCTCTTTTTTTATTCTATACCTATGTATATTAATATATATATATATATATCTGCGTCTGTGTAGACTCTACTTATCTGGCGTTCAGTGTACATTGAATGTTCGGTAGAAAGAGACAGGGACCAGTTGGATTTTTTGCCCCTATCGTGGTCACTGTAGTGAAGGGATCAAATTCGAAGTTTGATCCCAAAATTATCTTAAGTTTGAGGTTCAATCTAAGGTTCGAGATTGCGAAAAAAAATTCGGCCCCTAATCCCTAATCATAACGTGAAGGAGCAAGTCTTGAGATTGTACTGTTCGAAACTAAGATCGATCTTAAGTACACTATTACGATAGAAATTAAATTCAAAGTTCAACTGTAGCTTCGACAATCCACATTGAGAAGTCAATACTGAACTAACGTCCAAAATGTAGTCGCTAATTATCTAACACTTGTTTTCCTAAATCTCAGTGATTTGCCAACGACAGCGAGATTATGAAGAACCCGAGCGAACTTAACTTACTGCCAGAATGTTTGCAATTGAACTAGATGCTCGAAATCGTGAAGCAAAAACTTAATACCGACTGTATCGACACAAGTATTGTCCAGTTTACCGGTGCGCTCTTTGAACCATCTATATAGTAAGTGAATTCCTTATTCTGCCACTTTCTTCGTTAACGACTTCATATATAATATAGGCTACTTACAAAGCTCACTGTATCCAAATTGATACAAATGGTCATGGTCCGCGCCGGAATCAATTGTACCGTACGTTTGGAATAGCGACAAACAAAAAATAAAGAACAAATGAGCAAGCGATTCGGCACTTTAAATTCACCCTTGCAGCCGCTTCTAAACCATGGAGCAGATCGAACGTCGCAGTGAGGGTAAAAAAAAAAGTCCGAAAATTCTGGATGCCGCGCCTTCCCAATCTCTTTCAAAGGACCACCACTCGGAAAAGTTCAATTCCGGAGGTTAATACTCGGAAATAGCCCAGCAAAGCCTTGGTTTTGCTCTAGCTTTAAACCCCCGCCTTTCGCTTTTAGCTCTTTTTCCCTCGTTTTATAGCCACTCGCTGCAATAGTCATATCTGTATACCACAAGAACTCTGTTAAGGCCCGACTACTTTTTTTCCATTACTCTTGAAAAACAAAAAACAAAATGCACGAAGACATTTTCTCTCGTTTGACCCTTCACCCTCCCAGGAAAAAGGATCCAGAGCACATTCTTTGAACGGGTGAACGAGATGTCTAAGCGTTCTATTACATTGGCAAAACTTTGCCACATGGTATACTACTATACTTAGCTTTCGGTCTCCTCTGCGTCATACATTTTTAGGGGAAACATGATATCGTATACCGCAAGTACCGTCGACTCTGGAACATCGTGATCGAATCAGAGAGTTTCGTGTAAACTCAACCTATATAGGAGTTGTCGATCGATTGATAGAGAAACTTCTCACCAAGATAACACTGGGACGTTTGCTTGGCATTGCAACTTTCGTAACTTTTCGATCGAAGATACTTTACGGAAGTTGGAGAATTTCGAAAGTCAAATACATATACTGTACGTACCTATGTACCGATATTATATACTATGTTTGTTGCTGGTCGTTATGCCAGTCAGCAGTTAACGACCCGCGACCCCGCTGCAGTATATTCTGTCGATACACCAAGAATAAAAACGACATTGTACTGCAGGCGCAGCCAATTCTGTGTTACATACACTTTCGTCGTATCTTGCGAGAAGAGAAATTAGATATCGGCATATTCTTCGGACTCCAACGTTCAAGACAAAGTTTTCTTGGCTGTGGAAGTAGCTGAGAAATAGTGCTGCACCAGAGTTCATCAGCTTTACTGTGAAATCTGAAAACTCCGATAGACCGTGAATTTCTCGGCCAATTTACTTAGTGTCGAGGAGTAGAGAGCACAGGGTGGTGTCAGCCTCTTGCTCGTTAGTTGAGTAACTCAGGTGGCTGCTCCAAGTTTCAGAAATTCTACATCAAATCATTCGACTGAAGCCATTTTTTTCTTTAGTTTCCATAATTAATAGAGATTGCAATATAAGGGTTCACAAAAATGACGCTTGATGTCATAACTATATATCATAATCACTACAAATTTGAATACTGTTAACTAATGAATAATCCACGTACAGATGTGTTATGCACGTATTGTACAAACAATTGTATAATTAATACAACCTGACAGTAATTTAAAATGACAAATACATTGTTTTCATCTTTCTATTCGATTGTTGTGGGATTGTTTAAATTTTTTTCAAAAGTAGGGTCCAACTAAATGACAAATTTATTTCAATAACGAATGAACAACAGTTTGCTAATAAATTAGGTGTGTCCGCCTTTGTACGAGTATGTGGCCATAAAGTAACAATTAAAGTTTCCTATCGTTTCCATTTCCACCGCAATTTCCGTAACCACATCGCATAACTAAAGTAGATGCTAGGTGGTAATACTGGAGGAATATAAAGTAGCGTTCGTGCGTATGCAAAAGAGCTCTTGCGCAGTACTTACCGACATCTCAATCCTAGGTTACAGAACTATATACACATATATGTATATAGATCTTTGTACGGATAGGAGAAAGTAACGGAACGGTTGAAGGGTGGAAAATGTGTAGTCGGTGAATTCCGAGAGAAACAGAACATAGTGCGGGACAGAGCGATAGATTGAAAGATAAACCCCCGTCGGCACGGCGTGTGCGCAAGGATATTTTACGATCAGGTCTCACAACGTGCGAAATCGTAAAGTTCGAAATTTAACGTTGTATTTGTTCGTACGTTTGGTGAAACGTACGTGCTGACAAGGGAGCACATATTCAAATAAACGAAAATCCCCTGTTGAAATGGCATCTCCGGTGTCAAAAGGCTCCAAGCTGTGACGAGGCTTGTTAACCTCATAAGCACGTAACAACTTTGGTTACGCGAGAGGAAATGTCAACTAACGAATTTACGTTTCGGTCTCTCGCGGAAGACCGAATATTCGACGATATCCATGGACATCCGCGTTTATATTCCCTTTACAAGCTGTCGGCTCTGTGACGCAATTCAAGAGGCGGGTCTAATGAAGCCGCGGTAAACTATTTTTTTTTTCTTTTCTTCCTGAAACTCAAAATCTGATTATAAAATATGTTTTATGCAGTTTTCAATTTTTCGAGATAAGCACAAAACTCAATGACAATTTCAGGATCATCCCAGTGGATTATCATTTTAGTTGAGCAATCATAGACAAATTATCTTTTA